>VUYV01000078.1:1856218-2099723 GCA_008711295.1 Anarhynchus alexandrinus | reverse complement strand
GCCCCGCCCCATCCCTAGAAGTGTTTAAGGCCAGGTTGGATGGGTCTTTGAGCAACCTGGTCTAGTAGAAGGCGTACCTGCCCAGGGCGGGGTGTGGGGAGTGGGGTTGGAACCAGGTGATCTTTCAGTTCCCTTCCAACCCATACCATTCCATGATTCTATGATAAATGACGGGTCAGTCTTGAGACTGAAGAGAAGCTTCACACCAGCAGTGCCTGATGATTCAGACAGAAAAGTATCTGCAGTTCAGGAAACGCTGAAAATTTTGTAATCGCCCTGGAGCATACAGAGGAGGAAATTCCACCTTGTCTTAGTGGCTGACAACTGCTATATCTATGGAAATGAGTGAGCTCTGTGACTGAAAACTGGTTTTAGGAAATGAATATACAACTAGTCAGGAACTGGTGAAGACTTTTCTGATAGCTAAAAGGTCCANAGTAGGAAGAAATTCTCTACTGTGAGGGTGGTGAGACACTGGAACAGGTTACCCAGGGAAGTTGTGGATGCCCCATCCCTAGAAGTGTTAAAGGCCAGGTTGGATGGGTCTTTGAGCAACCTGGTCTAGTAGAAGACGTACCTGCCCAGGGCGGGGTGTGGGGAGTGGGGTTGGAACCAGGTGATCTTTCAGTTCCCTTCCAACCTATACCATTCCATGATTCTATGATAAATGACAGGTCAGTCTTGAGACTGAAGAGAAGCTTCACACCAGCAGTGCCTGATGATTCAGACAGAAAAGTATCTGCAGTTCAGGAAATGCCGGAAATTTTGTAATCGCCCTGGAACATACAGAGGAGGAAATTCCACCTTGTCTTAGTGGCTGACAACTGCTATATCTATGGAAATGAGTGAGCTCTGTGACTGAAAACTGGTTTTAGGAAATGAATATACAACTAGTCAGGAACTGGTGAAGACTTTTCTGATAGCTAAAAGGTCCAATCCCTCTCTGAGCAAAGTAATTCCTGGTGCTGTTTGACTTGAGTAGGACCAAATTAATGAAAAATGTACTGCAGGATGTTTATCTCAATACGCAACCCATGACAGACCTAGCTAGTAACCTAGAAAATGCCTTGAAGAAAAACACAGAGCCAGTGAAAAACGTAGATATGTATGAGAGAGACGGAAAGGGAGAAGAACACTGAAATGTAGAAGATGGTAAATGAAGCACATTTTGTTTCTGCACACATGCTGTGTAGGAAATAGCTGAAGCATTTAATATTTATTAAAATTATGCTTTAAAAGAGGAGAAAAAATCACTAGTAACATTACTGAAAGAAAATAAGTACAATAATTAGATTTAAAATAAACTAATATTGGGGTACACCCTTAACTTGCACACATTTTCAAAGATACTTAAATTTGTATAAACAGAGTGTCGATCTGACATTTTGGTTCCCTCTCAGATTAAAATCTGAGCTCTATTTCTTCAGTCCTCCACCCTGCTTATGTACGGATACACAGCCATGTGCCAGGTGTCTCCCTAGGTGAAGAATCACAGGTTGGAGGTGGTCCTGATTCAAGCACCATCACTGCAGCATGGAGTGATACCACTTCTGTTTCATGGGGCAGTACTGAGTAGCTGACTCTTTCCGTCATCTTTATCTCTCACTCCTTGCTCCTTTTCTGCCCCACTAAGAAGCTCTTTAGAGCTTAAACAATAAAGGTCCTCTCTTCTTTCTCTCTTTTTTTTTCCCTCTTTTTTTTTCTCTCTTTTTTTAAATCTTTTTTTTCCTCCCCCCTAGGACAAGTGAAAGAAGAATAAAATCAAAGAATGTGATGGTTTTGGAAAAAAACAGCAAAAGGTTTGGTAGTGAAGCTCAGCAAACAGTTGAACAATTGGCTTTGTAAGAGGATTTAGACTATAGCAGCAAAAGAATGAGCGTTGACCTGGAAAATCAAGATGCATTAGGCATTTCAGTGCAACCTGGTCAGGTGGAAAGAGCTCTAGTGGTCAAGAGTTTAGTGACAAAACCAGAAGACTGAAGGATTTTAGTAGCAAAAAGTTTCACAGAGCCAGCTGTACAGATAGATTATAAAAGAAAGGACGTGGCAGTCAAACCAATGAAAGCAGTATCTCCTCAAGGCTACCAGGGCAAATTGACTGGAAATAAATTTATCAGTGACATAGAAGCAGGACATAGAAATTAACTGTTATATTCAGGGCTCAGGCTAATTAAGAATGGGATTCTAAGTAAGATTCCAAAATAGAGTGTTACCACTAAAAATTGTAAATACATTTCTTGTTGTATTTTAAATATAGCTAATACACATAACTTGAAAATAATACATTTAATAAAATTACATCTTACAATATGAAGTTCTCCTTGCTGTTTTCCTTGCCGCCAACCTGTGGGGAGATCACACACAAACTGTTTGGTAGGACTGCTGGTGATGGGGGTTCTGACTACACAGCATACACATTCCCGAACAGCAGGGGAGGGGAGCTCTCCAGTGAGGAGGTGGAAGGAGTTTCAGATGGTAGCTCCTCACAGTCACCAAATGAGGAACACGCAGCAGCAGTGTCACAAGGAGAAATAATACTCTTTCTAGGGGGACTTATTTGATTAAGATAACACTGAGTGTGAAGGCTATGATGAAAATAACTGAAGAGTCATGAACATTAAAAGCAGAACTTAATACTGGTTCAGGTAGAAGAGAAAAATAGTGCCATAAGTCCAAGCACAAATAATGATGAAAATGAGTGTGTATATTTAACCACTCATATACTTGTGAGATCACAGGTTATAGCTTCAAAAAGACATAGAAAGGATGTAGATGTCCAGCTGTCATTGCAGCACATAAGTCCAGCCTCGGTGCGTGCTACCTAAGTGGTGTTATTTAAATAAGAGACACTCACTTTGCAGCGCTAACATTCCTGAAGTGCCCACAGGTCTTCTGTCCAGAAGCTTTAGCATTTCTAATAGTGCTAAGCAATTTGGCACCAAGTCAAAGCCTATGGGCCTGTCAGTATCTACAGACACATTTTTGGAGTTGTGCTCAAGTATTTCAGTCTCATTCAGTCAAATATGCTACTAAATATGCTACTAAATATGCTACTAAATATGCTACTGAGCTCCCTCCTAATGTTGAGCCTTTCCCCAGAGCATGCCACCTGTCTTGGACTTGGTGAGTAATTCTACTACCGTACACCCACCCAGGCTTGGATGACAAAGTTTCCAGCCATATAAAAGCAGACGTTCTCAGCCAACCCTCCATACTCATCTTCACCAGCCCTGGCAACAGAACCAGTCAGTATTCATTTCACAGCAAACATCTAGCTATCTCATCCTCCTTTCTACTTCTGGTTTCTTCCTACTCTCAATTTGCAGAAAACACAGGTTCAAATCTTTGTGCACTGTCGTATGATTTGAATCTATGTCTCTTGTCTTCTTTATATTTGAAATATCAGCCTATACAGGAGTCTGAGATGTTACATATTCATTGTTTCTGTTGAGGCAGATAACAGAAATTAATTGCAGTTATTTAAAGCATTATAAGATCCCCCATGGGCCTTCTCAGGGTTAAACATTTCCAGGTCTCTCAGCGTCTCCTTGTTATTTCAGATGCTATGAGCCCTTAATCATCTTCATGGCCTTTTGCTGGACTTGTTCCACTATGTTCATCCCTCTCTTGTACTGGGGGGCCAAGAATTGGGCACAGGACTCCAGGTGTGTCTCACCAGTGTCGAACAGAGGAGAAGAATCACTTCTCTCAATCTGAAGGCAATGATCTTCCTAATGCAGCCAAGGGATTTCTCTTCTACATTTCTCTTCATTGAACTTCATGAGATTCTTGTTGGCCCATTTCTCTACCCTGTTGAGGGAATCATCTGAATGGCAGCACAACCCTCTGACGCATCAGCCACTCCTCCCAGTTTTGTATTACCACCAAACTGTATAAGAGTGGACTCTCCCTTGTCATCCAGGTCATTAATGAAGATGTTAAACAATATAGGACCCAGTACCGACAGCTTGGGTACAGCACTATTAATTGCCTTCCAGTTACTGGTGGTAACTAGCAACTTCCAGCTGCTGGACTTCATGCCACTGGTCACAACAAGTTCAGTCCAGTTTTCAGTCAATCTCACTGTCTGTCCACTTATCTAGCAGTTTTTCTATGAGGATTCTATGGGACGTTGCAACAAAATCATTCCAAAGTTGAGGTAAATAACATCAGCTGCTCTTCCATCGTTCACTAAGCCAGTTGTCTCATCATAGAGAGCAATACATTTTGTTAAACATAATTTCAGCTTCATAAACCCATGCTGACTCCTCCCAATCACCTTCTTGTCCTTCGCATGTTTGGAAATGGTTTCCAGGATTATTTGGTCCATCGCTTTTGAAGGGATCGAAGGTGACCAGTCTATAGTTCTCCAGAACCTCAGTTTTGACCTTCTTGAAAATAGAAGCTTCAAAGTTAACTGAGAGTGGCCTTGCAATGACATCAGCCAACTCCCTCAGCCTCATGCATCATAAGAGCAGTTCTTATACTTCTTAGTGAAGTCAAGCAAAGCATCTGCCCTTGTCAGCTCCTTGATCACCTGTGTCATGTTGTCATCAATGTACTCCAGAAAGCTCCTGGATCTCTTGTGCCCTTCTGTTTTGTCCCTCTAGAGAGATCAGCGTGGTAAAAGACAGCCATAATAATGAAGGCCAGCAAATATAAGGCTTCTTCAAGTTAACTGAAGACCTCATCAACTTAATTTTCTTGATCAGGCAGCCTGTAAGACACATCACATCATCACTCATGTTGGTCTGCCTGATAATCCTGAGATATAAACTCTCAACTGGTTCATCATCCATTCCCAGGCAGAGGTCCAAACATTCATTTGCATATAAAATTAAAAGCTCATTAGTTGCTTAATTTCAAATCCATCTGATCAAATCAGTTCTGCCTTTTTTTTTCTTTTCTTTTTCTTTCCCCCCCCTCTATGGATACCTCTGATGGAAATTAAATCAAAGCCAGCATATGTTCATGTGTAACAGAAAACCACAAATGTTTTCTTTTTATGTATGTATGTATCTATCTATCTATCTATTACACTGTATTGAAAGTATGGAAGAGAGATGGAATGAGAGAGTTAAATGGTTTCTTTTAAGGCAAAAAAAAAGTTATGCAAGAATAAATTCACACTGGGAGTTTACCTCCTGGAGTGTCTAACTGTTTATAGCATTGTAGAACAGAAGGATAACTCACACAAATTTACTCCATTTTAGCTGCATGTACACCTACAGCTATGATAATTTCCTATTGTGCTTTTAAAAACCTACTAAACTTTTTCTCCTTCACAAAGTTTAGAGGGAAAAAATGTGAAGTCTGGGTAAAATTTAACAGATTAAAGCTCCAGATAGATCTGCATTACTCTAAGCGTGAAAGACATCTTTGATTAATGGTTTCCTGTATCTCATCTAGCATTACAAATCTTGAGTAAATATACCACTAGGACATTAATGTGTGGGATGAGAGTGTATAGAATAGGCTGCATATTCAGGAAACACTGCAGAATTTCCATGGGCCTTGGAGCAGAAATCTAATGATCTTCTTCCTTTCATCAGGCACACTTTGTAAATGAAGTTGGCACAGAAATACATGCAGTACTTCAAAATAATTTACCTCTACTGCAGGACCCTTAATGCATTGACAGCACTGCTGTTTCTCGTAATGGCTTAAAAAGTACCCTTTTTCTTTTTAAAGTCTTCTTATACCTTTTTTTTGACATGCAATATTTTAGTTATTGGGTAAATCCATTATGCTCTCACAGCACAGTCCTTAGAGCATCACAAAGGATATGCACAATGGCACAACTCATACCACAGCAAAGCGCTTATATAAAAATTCTTTAACTTAAATTACTTCAGTGTTCATATTTATTTATCTGCTTTACACTTGGGGTATTATAGCTTTCATTTTCAACCACATCTTGAATTAGAATTAGATTTGGGGGTCAGAGGCAAAGTTACTTCACATTCAAATTAAGCCATCAAACTGTAATTGTTGAAACAATCAGTCACAAAAAACAAAACATAAAACAGAAACCCGAATTGACTGCACAGGAATCAAAATGCAAGGCAAAAGACGGCTGGAAGGGACTTCAGAAAATGAAGAAACAGAAAATATAAACCTTAAAGAATATTCACAAGGAATTTAGCATCACATTGTGCATATGATATAGGAATTGTCAATTGTAGGTGCCACTTCACACAGAGAGTGTGAAAATCCAGTTCTCAGATATACTGGGTAAATAAACATTCAGCTACAGAGTTTGGATGAAAGTCAGCAAAAAACATGAAACCTAGTCCAGAAGTTCAAAAAAGGAGTCTCTCAGCTGGGCTGTCTCTGCCTATGGGTATTCAGCTCTAAATATATATTAAATTCATTTTGATATGCAGAATCAGAAATCAATTTTTGACTGACTAGTCCAAGTACATATAATATAACACACACCCCACATCAGCGTTTTCTTAGCACTCGGTAGTTTGGACTTCGCATGGCATGATGAGATTTTATTTAAGAAATAAAATCAGGCCTTCAGTAATACTTTCTGTGTTATGTATTATCACTAGGGAGTTCAGGGCGGAATGCATAATTCCAGCCCTAAACTTCTCAGACCTTCTGGTTTCATCACCATCTGATGGTGATGAAGGCCACCTCTTCTGTTATTCAGTGTTTATTCCTCAGAACTGTTGACTGGAAAGTCTAGAGATGTTCTATCAGAGACATAGGCATATCTGACCTATTAGGGCTTTGCTCATGCTACCACATATATTTATTTTTCAGAATTATGGTTATAAAATGCCACCTTGCAATAGTCCTTTCACGAACTGCTTTCCATATTAGGTGATCACCTCTGCACAGACTGCTTTCTGGGGTCACTTGAATGTAATTTTCCCCTCAGAATAAAACTTGATCCCTTGAAAAGTGAGCCACCAGCTAATTTACATTCAGGGCAGTAGAACAGCAGGCACTTCACAATCTTCAACGCTATCATGCTTTTTGCTGTCTTCAGAGGAGAGTGGTTTGTGCTATCCGACTGACCTGTTGGAGAGGAAGTGTGGGCTGTCCACCCCAGCCTCCTCTCACAGCACCCACTCTCTGCCAAACAACAGTCCTATGATGCCTTTTTAATTGGCTTTTAGACTTGCTGCTGCATCAAAAGAAGGGTGATTCGGCTAATTAACTGTCTCGCTTTCTTCTTGTTCTCTAGAAGAAAATGAAAATGACTCATTGCTAGAGTAGTTAACCTGAAAGAGGCCAAACCAAAATTGTGGTTGGAGACAGCTGGGGAACAAACTTTGCTGAGAGAACACAGAAAGGTCTGCAGCAATCCCTATTTTTTGATTAATAAAGCCCACTTTGTTTTGTTACCTTATATGTTCTGGCTGTAATTACTCTACATAACTCTTTCTCAGTCTGTCTCATAACATAATCATACTCTGCTAGCACGCTCTTTAGGCTTGCCACAAACCAGGAGTCCCCCTCTTAAAAGAATCCCAAAGGAAATTAAGCATGGAAATTTAATAGTTTCTTTCTATCTCAGAAGTAATAATGCGGAGACGTAGATTTTTTTTCTTTTCCTGTATACTCTCTGTCTTTGTGCAGTATTGAAGTCAACTGTATTATTTCTTACACGTGGATTTTGCTGTGAGTAGGGCAGGACTTTGTGTTCTCCGAGGCTCATACATTTCAGACGAGCCTCTGATAATATGGTACCTCAACATCTGCACGTGCAATCCAAGGGGTTGTACCTATGGCACACCAAAACTAGATTATTCGTAAGAAAAGATTATGTTTATTAACACTGGTAGAATATTATGTTTGATACTTCGTTTAGGTACAGTTGATTTATCTTTCATACTGCAAATAAAATGCACCTAAAATACAGTCAGCTTATCTCAAAACAAGCAATCAGCTAAAGCAAAGGACACATCTCGTTTAAAGAAATATACTGAATCCATTGCCAAAGTGCTTTACCTTTGCATATTTGCTTGGAATTTAGGAGTATGTATTCACTGTAATACTGACCATTTCCACTGAAAACATAACATTACTATATTCACAAACAACTGATAGCAGATGTGTCTACCCTGAGCTCAAAGTGCTTTAGGAAAAGAGACAACGTCAGTCATCAAATCTGGGGAAAAAGGGAAACAAGAATCTTTCTGTTGTCCTGGAGTCTAGACTTGATGAAAATGAAATGAGCTACAGAGGTACCAGTGAACCCCTCCAGAACAACTTGAGCTGTTCTGCTGAAGTCTAATATTTGATTCACTGGCACTTTTCCAAAGTCAAAATAAAGCAAAATAATTCCCCCAGTTAAATTCAACAGACACTTCAAAATTAATGACCATAAAGTTCTGAAATGAAAATAATGCTATTGTGTCCTCAGTGATACACTTTGTTCTGAGGAACTGATTGGATCACTCACTGTGACAGATTTGTTTTCTCACAGGACAGAATTGAGCAAAAGCTTTGATTTCCTGGATCCTTAAACCAGATATTTTCCTGCATAGGCATCATAAACAATTCAGCTTTTAAAAAAATATAACCAAGACCTTAATGAAGAAAACTTCACTGAATCAAGTCTTGTAAAACTAAAAATTTTAGAAGTCTAATTTTTTTGTGTCTCCTGTTATATGCCAAACTTTGTGAGGAAGACTCCACTCTGACATACTAACAACTTGGAATATGATTCATTGCTTTAATATTCAGACAAATGTTAGCAAGGTTTTACGGTCTTGATCATACTCAAGGTGGAATCATGGGCTATATTGTAAAGGCAGTTACATTTTTTGGAATGTTAAAAATTAGATCCGGAGTACATTTTCTGTGGTGGTCCCCTCCACTTAACTGTACTAATCTCAGCCCTCTTTTTTAGCATAAGAAAATATTCTAAGTCACTGAATATATCCTATGGGTATGAACCTGTAACACTGAGATCTGTCAATTCCTATTGATTCAGGGCTGCATCAAAAAAACAACTGAAAAAAATGAGAGCTTTTTAATTGCCTGCAATGGACTTAGGATCAGACCCTTATGTGAGAGCCGAGTGTAGTCAGCACCTCAGAGAACTAAGGTTTGCAAAATAAATTGAGCTTATTAGTGGAAAACCAAAATGCTTTCATTGTGAATGCTTTATGTAATATATTTGCCAGAACAAAGCCACATTATGTGTGTCTGAAATGATTACTTGCTGCTGGTCAAAAATGAGTATGTATGCAATAAGCATATAGCAAAATATTATACTCATTGGAATGAACAATTTATATGACTGATTTTATTAAGTGACGTCTAGGATACTTTTATCATAGAAATTTAGGGATTCTTGTAGGAGTAAGCCTTTTAGACTTTGCTTATAGATTGCCAGAGAAGAGCTATATGAAAGGCGAATAGGGATAGCAAATGCATCCTTTGGACTACTCAGAATTGGTGTATTATCCTTTCAATCTATTTTTGTACATGTATTCCCATTTTATCTATCTATTTTAAAAATTTTAGAAAAATATTTTAAATTACTCTGGAAGGTATATCACACGCAGCTTTGAAACATGTTTTCCATTATTTTTAGTTATCAGGTTTTATTATCCATTCATACATTCAACATGATGGGGGAACTAGAAAAAGTCCAAATTTACTAGGAAAACAATGTCAAATATGAATACATAACCCTCAGAAAATCATAAAATCTGTATTAAATTATAGCTCTTAGAAAACGGTTAATATGGCAACGTTTCTATTTCTATTCAGTCTAAAGTAAACATAATGAAGTATCAGATATTGGTCTTTCCTGGTGATTTTAAGTGATTTCCTAGATACTATGAATTCTTTTCAATATCATACCTAAAATACCCTACAAGTTTTTCTTCTAATGTGTCATTCCAACACAACTCCTTTAAATTTAGCACAGAGTTTTAACTCCAAAACGTCTGTTTTGAAAGTGACTTTCTGTATCATTTATCCTTGTGTTTGGCAAGTATCCATTTTTTTTCCAGCTTCCCATGCTTTGGCAAAATAATTCATTCCTGTTCTGATGAAACCTTATTAAAATACTAGAAATTTGCTCTGTTATCTATGTTAAGTGTTATTTTGAATTTTAATATCTCACATACTGCTTTTCTTTTTCTTTTTTTTGTAAAATGGAAATGATTATTTTTTTGATCTAGTTGTTGGACTGAAGAATTCCTATTCTGTAACATGGCTTACTTTACAATCACCCTCCACTCACCACTCCATGGCCTTCAAGCACAAGACTATCGTTGACAAAGATAAGCAAGAAGGCCACTTTCACAACTATTCTGTCTTCTTCCTGATTCCCACAATATGGAAGGAAAGAAGGAACAAATGGAAGGAAGAAAAGAAAGGAAGGAAGCAGGCAACTCAAAGAAACTAGCAAATGCCAAGGTCAGCTCAGACCAGTGAGGTCAACCTCCAGCTTTCCTAACTCCTGTGTCAGATGGCTCATATGTTCTTCTATTATTTAGTCTAAAATAAACATTTTATAATAAAATTATAAACATTTTAAAATCTGAAACTTACAGGGTATTTATGGTCATCGTTTTTGAAATAACTCATTGTTTGAGATCGAGATGCCCGGCTCTTTTGACAATCTGGTCTCAGTTACAAACATAGAGCTTTGCAAGATTTAATCATGAAAGACTGAGCTCTGAATTCTTATTAGCCTCATAGGAAATTATGTTAACACTAACATCCTAAGTCTATGAACAACCTTTGAATAAAAGATGAGCAGATTATTTTGAGAAACTAACAACCAGGTTTATTCTGATGTGGTGGCTTAGGAAAGAGTTTGGCTTTCTTTGCAAGTGTGCTAAATATGCTGATACATTGTGATTTCTTTGTTTTAATTTAGTTTGGATTTTACCAAGTCTGATATGGTTTTAGAAATTGTGGCAAATTGCCATCAACGTCCAGAAACGCATGGATGATTTAGAGAAGCACAGACACATGGCTGAAAGAATCCAAAGGGACAGTGACCTTGCGCTATTGTTTCTCACTGAGGTAATTGTGTTTCCTGACAATAACCCATGTCTCCATGGCTCCATAATCTCACCGGCCTCTGTACCACTGCATTAATTTTGAAGCTTAAGGGCCCAGTCCCATTTTCCATGTAGCACATGGCAGAAAGCCTAAACTAGCTGGTGCATTACCACAGTCCAGTGAATCCTTGTGCACAGGGCACAGAAAGCACAGGGCTTCCTCAGTGACATGCTCAAGATACCGTGCATCCACACCCGTGCTGTTTAGTTGTATTGGCATGGCTATGTGGCTTTCAGTTCTGGAGTTTACATGATCAGTGCAAGCTTGGTGTTGTCCATACTGAATTCTAACATTAATGGCACGTGTCAGTTTGAACTGTTTTGGAGATGCTGCCTAAATAACAAATGATTCTAAAAATATATTTTTTTCCAAAATATCGAAAAAATAGCCTAACTATGCTACCAATTTAAACACATATGAAACATCTATACTTTAGATGTCTGCATAATACATATCAATCCACATTCAGTGTGAAGTCTAGTCACATCTAGTTTCTTTTCTAAATGTGCATACCAATTAACATTTCCATTTGTGAACTGCTGTTGGCAAGGTGACTTTGGTCAATTATATGATGCAGCAATGTAGCACTGCATCAGCTCACGGAACTGAGTCTAGTCTGGTAGCTCCTTTCCTCCATCTCAAGCCATTAAGCTTTCTTTTCCTCTTCTTTATTTCTGTGTCTCATCACAATGAATATAAGGGGAAATTGAATGAATGCACAATTGTAGGTAATGAGCTGGGACTGTTGTTTCTTTAATCTAAGCTTTGATGTTAAAAATCACTGTAGCAAATTCTGTCGGTTTTCACAATTACCCTTCACAAACTATTGTGTTGCTTGGCCATTCAGAGATGATTTCAGTATTAAATACAGGTGCAATAAACACTAAAGGAACTAAATGACCTTACTGTGGTTATAAACCAAAACATACGGAGAGATATATTCTGACTGTTGCTGCTCTTTAAGAAACAAAGGAAATGTTGGAATGTTTTGCCTTCTGTACTTTTAAATAGTCTTGAATGCTTACAATGAATAGGTGGTCATACACCTGTTGGAAATTTGTTGGAGAAAGAATTCAACATGAATGTAATACAGGAGTTTATTGGAGGACTTATCAGACACTCTAATCAGGCAAAGAAGCATCTCTGGCTTCCAAGTGCAGCCGTGTTTGACTAATTACGTAAAGCTGACTCCTAAATGTGCTGACTCAGAGTACCTCTGTTGAGGCATTCAAACAATTCAAATCTGAAACTTAATGTAATTAATTAAATTTGCCTACACATAAGTATTTTTATAGAAGTAGATAGATTTACTTCAACACCACTGGCAAATAGTAAGACAGCTTTTTTTATTATTATTTTAAAGGGGGAAATACTCTGGTAAAATATGTCCAATACAGGAGATAATGAATTTTCACTGAAAAACGAGGATGGACTTTGGAGGAGCATAGTTCTAAGCAATCTGTGGCAATAGGAGAGCCATTAAAAGTTTTAATAATTTGTTTCAATAAACACCTAATAGGCTGAAAACAGAAGAATGTGCTGTACTTTTTTTTCTAGTGTATGTGGATGTCCTATCTTTTTACATAGATCATATATAAAATAAAATATGAATAGTTTATATAAACTATTATTGAATTGGTGAATAAAGTATTAATAACCTACCTAATTTCTAACTAATATCCTACCTGTATTTTAATATAGGACAGCTATTCATTTCATGGCCACATATATTGCCTAAATTCTCTGAGCTGACATCTCTGCTCTAGAAATCAAGAATGCCAAGTCTATATCCCATCTTTCGAAAGGTGCAGCAACCCATCACTGCAGTAGGCAGCTTGCCATAAATATTAGCAAGAGCTAGAGTGAAATTCCAGTAAATGAAGATTAAAGGAAACCACTTTGAAATTGGCTGAGCTGAGCAAAGTAAGGAATTCATGTGCCTCCTAATGTTGTAAATCAACTTACGCTGTACAGTCTCTGGCTATTTAATTAACAGTTTCATATTCTGCTAGCAAAAGAAGGGTCACAAGGACAAGATATAGAATGTGCAGTAATTTCGCCAAGGTTTGCATTACCTTTAATGCCAAAATACTGTTTTTTCAATGAATATATCTTCTGAGTTATAGTCAGACAGATTTTTTTTAGCCTCCTCCTTTTTTACTATTTATTTCATTTCCTTTACCTCTTTATCTATACATTCATGTCTGCTTCTCATGTTCCTTCATAGTCTTAGTCCTATGGTAGCTAATTCTGTCAGCAGTTCTTCAGTTTGATGTACAAAGCTCAAATAAATACAAAGTGTAGTGAGGACCAATGGCATTCAAAAGCATCGTTTTTAAGCTGTAAAGGCCGTCAGTTCTGTAGTTAAATGACTATTTGCAAATGTAACACATAAATGTAGATGCTTATTCCTGAGAGCCTTATGTACAAACAAGGATATTTTTGCACACTAATGAATGTGCATCAAATCTTCATAGAAATATCAGAGACTATTCTCAACCCCAGAAACAAGCTGTAGTTATTCGTTCTCCCTAGAAAACAATATTCCTAACGAAAAGCTCAGAATGTTCCAAATTTCAGTGCCCTGTGGTTTCACTAAGTCTGGTACATAAATCAAACCTTTGCAGGTGTATGAGTTGGGAGAGTTTGAACAGTGAATGTTGAACTTAACTAAGAAAAGGTTGACAAGAAAAACAAAAATGGGAATTATACATAAGAAATAGTACAGTGTGATAATTCATAGATGGTAGTTTGAGGAAGTAGGGATTTATAGATACGAATCCCTCCAACCAGCTGAAGGAATTTGCACAAGCCTTCTAATAATTAATATATAAAAGGGATCCCATTTTCTTCCAGACATTTTCTGGGAAAAAAATACAGGCAAAAAATAAAATCCTGTCCCCTATCTGGAAATGAAATGGATCTCTCTCTCAGTTTAAAATGAAAGAATACTTTATAGCTGTTACTGTTTTAGTGAGATCCTAATCTGAACTGAGAAACTAGGTATTAATTTAAAACAAATAAATAGTACTGGAGATGGCTGCATACTTGATAACAGCCGGGTTTCCAGGAAATCCATTCTTGTTACTGCTTTATCGTGCTGTGATTTTTGACTGCCACATACAGACATACAGAATGATGTGGAATTCTTTATCCTGAAGTTTTATCTAAAACGAAAGGACTCTGGACTTCCTTAACCATTTCATGAGGGTTTTTTTATATAGTTAAAATTGATGCAAAGCTTATGCAAATAGATTTAAAAATATGGCTTGCTACTAATAACCTATCAGAAGCACACCATCAAGCACCCATAATTTAGGACAGTGGCCAAATCTGTGCATGTACCTAAACCAACTGAATTAATCACTTGCTCATACAAAATAAGATTTCTGCTTCGGGCACATTCAAGTTTCTTTTTATTATTATTTTTTACTTTCTTTCAGTATTCTAGAAAATGAGCTTCCTGGCAGGACTGTAAGCAAAATGTTAATTTCAAATACACATAATATTCACAAAAATCTAATCTCACAAGTCTCAACATTCAATTTACTGAATCGTATGGTCATCCAGTTAACTGACAGTAAGGAGAAACAAATGATCCATGTAGACCATTGTGCATAATCAAGACTGCTTTCTTTTAAATAGACACTTATCGCAAATTTCTCGGTATCACTCTACAGCTTTAAAATTATTTGTAGAAGCCTTTCCTTACCAAATCTTCTTTTCACTCAGTATTTTCAGAATAGGTATGTAAAATAATCTATGGACAATTCTGGCAATGAAAAAATTAATAAAAGAGCGGAAGAAGTAATTTTCAGTGTTTTGAAAGGAATTATTTCCATATCAGTTTCCTAGTCTTTAAACTAGAGATGAATTAGTTTTCTGATTTTTCTTGTTACTGCTACCGACAATTAAGACAGCTTGCTTAAGAGTGAACTGAACACTGATCAGGCATCAGTGAAGCAATCCAGGGATTTCTGAATGCTCTCAAAGGCTTGTGGGAAATGAGATCCGAGTTTACTAAAGTGTTCTTCACACTGTCTGCTCCTGGATTCGGTATCTATTCCCACTACGACTGTCACAGTCGGAGTCCACAGTAAAGTCCAGTGTAGCTGGAAATAACTTCCGGAAAAGAAAGCCAGCACAGGAGGAACATCTAGAAACTTGTCTGCTGGCTCCCTTTCTAAATCAGTGATAAATTACCCAATACAACTTGACTTCAGCCCATGGTGAATATAAGTCTGTGCTTCTTGCCCACCCACGACAGATATAAGAGGGAATATCACTGTCCCATTAGCTGTAGCTATGTATTGAAAGAAATATCCATTTCAGCAGGGGGAAGGAAAATATCAAGGCCAATAATGTTTTCATGCTCTGATTCATGGAACATGTTGAAGCAATATAGGTCACTTCTTTGCTGTAGAGTATGTATGTATGGCCATCTTTTCCCACCCTTCAGAAAGTCATTCTCTCCAACAGTGTGTTAGTATATGAGTAATACTTAATGAAACCAGATATAATGCC
The DNA here is from genome assembly GCA_008711295.1 of Anarhynchus alexandrinus. NCBI lineage: Eukaryota > Metazoa > Chordata > Aves > Charadriiformes > Charadriidae > Anarhynchus > Anarhynchus alexandrinus. The sequence goes on along the minus strand of VUYV01000078.1, from coordinate 2,084,150 downwards.
AGAAAACCAAAAGACTTTGGTTCACTGACTTCTTTCTTTTCTTTTAATAGATAATCTACTCTGCTGTAAGAGTTGGAAGACAAAGAATAATGAATTATCAGTAGAAACTGTGACAGAAATCTGAGTTGAGTGTTTAACATTGTGTTTTATCATATATTGGTGTCCAGATTATCTAAAATGTCCTTCATATTTACACACACTCCACACTACAGTAAGCAAATATGCAATAAATGTAAACAAGTTATTCCATCCCTCATTTTTCTCTGGTATGGCTACCATAAAACATCCGTATGACAATCGCTAGGTATATTTCTAAGTGTTATTGGAAATCGGTTTGCATGTGAAAACACCAACTAATGAAAAACAGAATTTTGAAGAATCTATCAGAAACTCTAGAAGAGATTTTCTGGTTTAGAAAAGACCTTAGCTCGTAGTTTCAAGATTCAGGGCATTTATATTGAAAGTATAAGACCCCAATTCATGTCAGATATTATTCAAGGTAACAATTATGCACCACATTTCCATTGGTTTATGAGCATGAACTTGAGTTTAGCACAACCCATCAGTTCCCTGATATAGATCAGATCATTGATATGCTATGAAGGATCAGTCTTCCTATGTATGTTTATCTCTACTGCTTCCTACCTATTTATTTCTCTCTAATTTGTCTGTATGTGCATGTATATTTAAAATAAATGTTGAGGAAACATAGATAAAAGAAACTCCCAGTCTTTGGGAAAATATTCTCTATCATGAATTAGCCTTGTGTTTTGAACATGGGAGAAGAAAGCGACCCATTCTTTTATTGAGTTTCATTATTTTCTACTCTTCTAAGTTGAAGTGGCCTGTTCTGTCTGGTTGTTATTGCTTGTGATCACTAAGCAAGTTCCTCCTGGAACCTATTGATGTCGGTGTCATTACAATGTGTGTTTCCATTGCAATTTCAAACATGATATGGTATCTGACATCACCATAATCAATATCACTTTCACTAAGCACTCTATTAAGCATGTACATCAGTCATCTTCATTTTGTTAATATTTCTAGTGTGACCCCTTCAAATAGCCAACATTCCAGATCCATGCACAGCACACAATAAGTGAGACTGTGAATTTACTGCATGCAGGTTATTACACATTAATCCCATCCACATATTATAGCAGGCTGAATATTTACCTGGGAAGTTACTCTGCATTCTGTAATGCACATGTTGACTTACTTCAAGGAAAGAGAGAAACTTCCCTGCAAACACAAGTCATGAGACATTTAAATGACAATTTGTTTTCTGATTCAGAAATCATTGGGGCACTCTGGACCTCTTACAACACAATTTCTGAGTGCAAAGAAAGAGAAACTACAGCACCACACAACAGTGTTTTGTGGTCTTTAAATGTTTGGTTAGTTGTGTAACCTTGACCTCACTCACCATAACGAATTAAAATTAAAAAAAACCCCGATCATAAATTCCCATGACTATCCTGGTGGAAAAAACCGCAAGGGATGAAATGCAGCGTTCATCAAAACTAGCAAGTAAATACTGTGGGACATGTACAACTATTTGCATTATGTAAAGATGTATGAGGAGTACATTGTTCTTATGTAAATATCCAGTACTGAAAATAGATTACCAATATAAATATGATTGTCTTTGTATGTATCTTTTATACTTTTCTTTCAGGTTGGCAGGTTGGTTTCTTTCCTCAAGCACTTTTCTTCAGTTTTCTCAGAAAATTATTTATCCCAATACCTGGAAATTACTTCAATGAAAAATTTGATTTCTTACTCCAGCAAAACTCATGGCAGAAAGCTCGTCCTCACAAAGAAAATGCAGAAGTAGATAGGAATTGCATTTAAGCTTGTAATCATGGCATGACTTTTCATTTAAAGTGCTGGAATACTTTTTCCCAGGATATTTTTTGCTTCATTGCTCGTTGTGTTTTAGACTTGAAATACCATCTGACATTGATCAACATCTGAACTGAAATCTGAGTATCATATGAATGATGTAAAGGAAGAAAATTGGCTGATGCCAAAGGACACTTTTTGTTTCAACTTATTTTTATTGTCAGATCCCGTCGTTTTTAATTAGGATCCCTCCAGATTTATGTATCTACGTGTACATTTCTTGAGCTTAAGTAGGCTTATTTGCTGAACAGACTTCCTCATATGAATATTTTCTAACTCAAAAGCACTTTATTTCTGGAATGTCCTACAAAAAACCTAATACATGGGGCTCTGAATGCTTGAAAAACTCCTAATCCACATGCATGTGCTTTAGACTAACAGTGTACTTTGACTTCTAACATGGACAGATAAAAACATAAAAGATAAGAATAAAAATACAGTCTGTCTTAGTTTCAAAAATTTGAGAAAAAGTGTAGGAATTCTTGCTATACTTTTCTTCCATTATTTATGTTATAGCAGCTCCTGTGAAAACACAGGATAAAAGACAGCAAAATATTAAAAACAATGAGTATAAATTGAGTACTTGCTTCAGGACAAATGATCCCTGTGAAATGGTAGAGAAGAGAAAGAAGTTTTCAGACAAATACCTGTTGTTATAGTTTTGTATATGAGCACCAACAGCTGCCTGATGAACCTTCTGAATGAATTCCCAACACTCTGCACATACTATTTATAGACCTTCTTTCCATCTTTCTTTGGATGGTTCATCATCTTCTTACCCACAAACCAAAGGTGTGTGTTACCTGAAACAAGCTGAGTAGTTTATACTAACATTGGAGATAAAACACAGAGAATGTCAGGACAAACTGGAGCAGACATGGTGATGGGAGTGGTACAGACAAAACCTCTCATTTAGGTCTTGTTTAGGAATGAATCTATTACAGTCCTTCTCAAAACAAGTTTTCAATATGCAGGCAACCTGTAGGCACAGACAACTGGTCAAAGGTTACATTACCTCTAATGAAGGCTTCTTCAAACTCTTCGGAAGAATCTGACTGGATGTACCTGTGTCAGCCAACTAGACCTCCCTGACCCTCAATCCAAGTGGCATGGTACTTGTGTATATATAGCTAAATTTTCTTCTCCCCCCAAACTGGGTGGTTGCATCCAAAATGCCTAGTCGTGAGTTCACCTGTGATGTGCTCTCCTCAAGTTGTACCTTCTTGTGGTCTGGCACTGGCTGACACAAGTGGAGTCTGGAGTGTGAGAGCAGTTAACAGATCACGGGCTGTGTCCCCGTCCTGCTCGCTTCGACAGTATAGATACGGCCTCTTTGTCAGCTGTTTTTTGTAAGCAGCTCCCTGAAAAACACATTTCTCTTCTTTGTTTAGTATGTTCATGAGTCATCCTCTGATTTCCATCCTTAGCCAAATAAGTCTTGTAATTTAGTCAATATTTGAAAATGGCACTCTCCCAGCAGGCAGGTCAGGCTATTATCTCTTAATCAACTCTCACCTGTTTACTTAGAGGCACCGCCGGGTTACCCGCCTTTCATTTCCTTAGCAGCTCTGCTGTTGAATCAAACTAATAAATACATCAAGGATCCATCTCAGTGGTCCAATGTGTTCATGCCATACCTGTGGCCATAATTCATAACTGAGTTACCCGTCCTTCACAACTCTTGTCTAACATTGGAACTAAGGCATTTTCAATATAATTAACACACCATTTACATGAAATGTCCTCCCTTTGCAGCACTTGGGAGTGCCCAAAGAGTAAAAAATATTAGTTATTTAGCATTTTAGTTAAGTGACAGTTATCATAGAATCATAGAATGGTTTAGGTTGGAAAGGACCTTGAAGATCATCGAGTTCCAACCCCCCTGCCATAGGCAGGGACACCTCCCACTAGACCAGGTTGCCCAAGGCCACGTCCAGCCTGGCCTTGAACACCTCCAGGGATGGGGACTCAACAACCTCTCTGGGCAACCTGTTCCAGTGCCTCACCACCCTCAAAGTGAAAAACTTCTTCCTAATGTTCAATCTAAACCTGCCCTCTTCCAGTTTGAAGCCATTCCCCCTTGTCCTGTCACTACATGCCCTAGTAAAAAGTCCTTCCCCAGCTCTCCTGTAGGCCCCCTTTAGGTACTGAAAGGCCGCAATAAGATCTCCCCGGAGCCTTCTCTTCTCCAGGCTGAACAGCCCCAACTCCTTCAGCCTCTCCTCATAGGAGAGGTGCTCCAGCCCTCGGATCATCCTCGTGGCCCTCCTCTGGACACGCTCCAGCAGGTCCATGTCCTTCTTATGTTGGGGACTCCAGAGCTGGACGCAGTACTCCAGGTGGGGTCTCACGAGAGTGGAGTAGAGGGGCAGAATCACCTCCCTCGCCCTGCTGGCCACACTTCTTTTGATGCAGCCCAGGATGCGGTTGGCCTTCTGGGCTGCGATCGCACATTGCTGGCTCATGTTGAGCTTCTCGTCGATCAGCACACCCAGGTCCTTCTCCTCAGTGCTGCTCTCCAGCCATTCCCCGCCCAACCTGTAATTGTGCTTGGGATTGCCCCGACCTAGATGTAAGACCTTGCATTTGGCCTTATTGAACTGCATGAGGTTGGCTTGGGCCCACCTCTCCAGCCTGTCCAGGTCCCTCTGGATGGCATCCCTCCCTTCCAGCGTGTCTACCTCGCCAAACAGCTTGGTATCATCGGCAAACTTGCTGAGGGTGCTCTCGACCCCACTGTCCATATCTCCTACAAAGATGTTGAACAGTACAGGTCCCAGCACCGACCCCTGAGGAACGCCACTTGTCACTGGTCTCCACTTGGACATCGAGCCGTTGACCGCAACTCTTTGAGTGCGACCGTCCAGCCAGTTCTTTATCCATCGAATGGTCCATTTGTCAAATCCATGTCTCTCCAATTTAGAGACCAGGATATCGTGTGGGACAGTGTCAAATGCCTTGCACAAGTCCAAGTAGATGACATCAGTCGATCTTCCTTTGTCCACCGCCGTTATGACCCCTTCGTAGAAGGCCACCAAATTAGTCAGGCATGATCTGCCCTTGGTGAAGCCATGCTGGCTGTCACCAATCACCTCTTTGATTTCTGTGTGCCTCAGCAGAGTTTCCAGGAGGATCTGCTCCATGATCTTGCCAGGCACAGAGGTGAGACTGACTGGCCTGTAGTTCCCCGGGTCTTCCTTATTTCCCTTTTTGAAAATGGGGGTTATGTTTCCCCTTTTCCAGTCATCAGGAACCTCGCCAGACTGCCACGACTTCTCAAATATGATGGCTAGTGGCTTAGCGACTTCATCTGCCAGTTCCCTCAGGACCCGCGGATGTATCTCATCAGGTCCCATGGACTTGTGCACCTTCAGGTTCCTCAGGTGGTCCCGCACTTGATCTTCTTCTACAGTGGGCGGTTCTCCATTTTCCCAATCCTGGCTTTTGCATTCTGCATCTCGGGCAGTGTGGCTGCAGTCCTTGCCAGTGAAGACTGAGGCAAAAAAGTCATTGAGTACCTCAGCCCTGTCTCTATCCCGGGTAACCAGTTCTTGTGTTTCCTTCCGGAGAGGGCCCACAGTTTCCCTAGTGTTTCTTTTCTCGCTGACATATTTAAAGAAAGATTTCTTGTTTGTCTAATGAGGTATTATTATTCCCATGAAATTTAATAATAAAAAGGCAGCTATGACAGGTAGATCAAACTGAAGCCAAAATCTCTGGTGTGATTTGTCCCACAGAAAGAACACATGCAGGACTGACCTGATTTATTTCCTTGTCTTTCATGCCTTTCCCTTTTTGGGGGGAGGAGGGGAAGCTTTTGTTTAAGCATTCTTTATTTAATGTTACATATTTTCAGTAAAGACATTTGTCAAATTAGTTGCCTAAGCAGAAGATTCCAGACCATTAAGTATTTAGAAAAGCTATGTTATACCATAGTTGTGCATATGCTTCAAATTAAGACGTGGTTCTCATCAGATTAGTGTAGATCATTTTTTTCTCATTGGAAGGGACCCCAGAATAATGGTGGTCAGGATATAAATATGTTCTGACATTGCTATTTATCTAGAACCTCTTCATCTTATGTGAAAAAAATCAAAGTGAACTGCAAATCAGATGTTAGTATTGCTGTAGTAAAACTGGCCAAACTGCAGTAATAGTAACTGCAGTTACTAAGTAATTTTTACTCCCATAGAAAATGAGAAGAAAGTTTGGTTTTTAAAAAGCTCAATCATAAACATGTTAAAAATGCTGAACCTGCAGCTTGAGCAAACAACAGAATTCAGTTTGACCACAATTTCCAAGACTTATTTATTGAAAAAAAAGCCATGATTGGCATATATTTTGGGAATGGAATGGCTTGCAAAGCGTGACAGTAGCAGCAATGCTGGTACATCTTAGAAAAAAAACCCATGATGCTCAGGTGTTACTTCAGCAGCTACTATCTAAAATGCAATCTTTTTCATCTGATGCAATTTCATCTTTTACTTCAGGGTTTCAGAGACTGGAGCTAATCAATTCTGGAAGTTAGTGTAAGGTTACAGCTCTCTAAAAAATGAAATTCTGGCAAATTATATTACAAAGTCTAAGACGAATCTAAGATTCTAATTCTAAGAATCTAAGATTCATCTTAGATTCCTAATACCTAGTATTAACAAACTCACAGTCAGTGTTGATTTGCACACAAATTTGGTGGCACATGTATTTTCTCAGAGTCACAGATTGGCTGAGGTTGGCAGGGACCTCTGGAGGTCATCTGGTCCAAACCCCATGCTCAAAGAGGGCCACCTACAGCCAGTTTCTGGGGACCATGTCTGGATGGCTTTTGAATGTCTCCAAGGATAGAAACTACACAACTTCTCTGGCCAACCTGTGCCAGTGCTTGGTCACCAGCACAGTGAAAAAGAGTTTCCTGTTGCTCAGAGGGATCCTCCTGTGTTTTATTTCGTGCCCGTTGCCTCTGGTTGTCCGTAAGATAAATTACTTTTGAAGGAGTATGATATATATCAGGCAGATCATGCCAAAAAAAACCCCAGAAAGACCTTAACTATATTAGATGGCATATGTTTTGCAGAAAGATTACCACAGAAAAATGCCACTGACCTCTACTATCAGCGTGTTAACCTCCATCTTGTTTAAAATACTATTTCCCTTAGTCATATATGTTAATATTATTCTGTCCCTGGGTTATTAAAAAATTACTAACTTTGTGAAAATACATGTTAAATAATCCAATAATAACCTTTCCTCTGACCCTTAAATATAATTATGAGCAAACACAGAAATTCTTTTTTTACAAAGACTGTCAGGAGGAGTACTTGCTTCAAAACATACATCACTATGATAGTGCCTCTGACAACTACCAAGTTTTGAAAACAACGGGCTTCAAGGTCTGTTGCACATCATACCTTTTAATTGCAGAACAGATAACATTTCAGACCTTAATTTCCAAAAGAGGTCGGTATACACAGCTCTTCTGCTTTATGCTTCTTCCTCTGGGGTCTGTTTTCTAGCAGAGGTCAGCTTCATTTAGAAAGTAGGTAAATAAATTATTTTATTTTTGATACTCATCCACCTTTCCATCCTTAGTTTTCCTTAATAGAAAGAGAAAGGATAGGAAAGTACTAGTCTTTCTTTAAAAAAAAAAAATATTTCAACTTCTAAAAGATTTGACTCTAGCAAAAACATGTTCCTGCACATGGGTCCCGGGTCCTGCACATGGGTCACAACAACCTCATGCAACGCTACAGGATTGGGGCGGAGTGGCTCGAAAGCTGCCCAGAAGAAAAGGAGCTGGGGGTTTTGGTGGACAGACGGCTGAATATGAGTCAGCAGTGTGCCCAGGTGGCCAAGAAGGCCAACAGCATCCTGGCCTGTATCAGGAATAGTGTGGCCAGCAGGACTAGGGAAGTGATCATCCCCCTGTGCTTGGCACTGGTGAGGCCCTGCCTCAAGTACTGTGTTCAGTTTTGGGCCCCTCACTACAAGAAAGACATTGAGGTGTTGGAGCATGTCCAGAGAAGGGCTACAAAGCTGGTGAGGGGTCTGGAGGACAAACCTTATGAGGAACGACTGAGGGATCTGGGGTTGTCTAGCCTGAAGAGGAGGCTGAGGGGAGACCTTATCACCCTCTACAACTACCTGAAAGGAGGTTGTAAAGAGGTGGGGGCTGACCTCTTCTCCCTCGTGACAAGTGATAAGATGAGAGGAAATGGGTTCAAGTTGTGTCAGGGGAGGTTTAGATTGGATATTAGGAAACATTTTTTCACTTAAAGGGTTATTAAACATTGGAATAGGCTGCCCAGGGAGGTGGTGGATTCGCCATCCCTGGGGGTGTTTAAAAAAAGGGTACATATTGTACTTGGGGACATGGTTTAGAAGTGGTTTTGTCAAGGTAGGTTAATGGTTGGACTTGATGATCTTGAAGGTCCCTCCAACCTCAGCAATTCTATGATTCTATGTTTTATATTGCCTTGATAAACACATAAACTAGTGCAGCAGTGGTGGTATAAATCAATGCAAACAGAAACTTTCTTTCTATATTCTCACCACTGATTATGGCAAATGTAAAATCTTTCAAAAACATGATATCACAACTGTAAACAACTTGGCTAATGTTACTGGTCATTGCTTGATTCTCTGAAATAATATTCATATAAGTGCATTATCTTATTCTGAGGCTCAATCAGCAGATGGAATTGAATTCAAAGGACTGCTTATTTGCAAAGTGTGAATGTGCCTGAGGATCTGGAGTTCAAACCTGGTCATTGTACATGACCACAATGGAGCTGGACACTGGACTTCTGCATTATGAGGTTTGATATATCTTACCCAAACTATCATACAGACTAATTCAGTCTGAACACAGCAGGCCCACTTGTGGGAAAGAGTATCATGGATTTTGCTCTAGACCACAGTTGTGAGGCATATTCAGGTAGTCACCCCCTCCAAATCTCTGTGAAATGACTCAGACCAATACAGTGAAGACAAAATAAGGCACAGGCACCTACTTAGCTACTGTCACTTTGCTGTTTTGTTCTGCTGCTTGCCAGCATCAGTGGCTTGTACCCCATGCTGAGTTACCAACAGTTGGGTACTGGTGATACTATTTCAAAATGTTGTCCATCTGCCTGCCATTACAGGATGATCTTTCTGTAAATGACCTCTGTGTATACTTAGAAAAATTAGCAATGACTTTCATTTATCAATGCAACGTTAATTTCAGAGAGTTCCCAATGGTACTTCATCTTTTATTTTTTTCATTTTCCTTGTAATGTGCCCCAAGTGCAAGATGACAGAAACTGTGTATCATTGGCAAATAAACAAGTTTATAGTGGGGCGTATTGTCTGTCTCATTTTTGCAAATTGTATACAGCAGAGAATTCAACGACCTCCCAAAATCCCAAACCTCAAGTCCACTTATACATAAATCATCTCACAATTCTTTCTTCCTTCTTATAGGAGGCTGTTTCTCATTTGTTCCTTCACAATGCCATAGATCTTGCCTGATATCATACGTCTTAGTTGTAAAGGCGATATTTCCCTTCCCTGAGAACAGGCACAATTAGAGTGGTTTGTGGGACTGACCTGCTGCTTTTTACAGTCTGTTTTTCTTGGGTTTAGCTTTTTTGTTGAATAAGCATTCCATCTTTCCCTAACAACATTAATTGGTAGTATATCACAGCCACTGACTCTTTTAGTGTCAAAACCATTGTGTATAATATGAAATAAGCACAGTGTACACTATAATGTGTATTATATATTCCTGTATACCTTGTAAAAAAGTAAAAAAGATACTATTGTGGTGGGAATGTAGTCAGGGCTAGGAAAACCAAGAGTGCTTTTAATTGTGTTCGAACTAGTTCTAATTAAATAAAACCAAAGATATGTCTCTAAATCACCACATTTGAAAAATTATGTTGTCTATTAGGAAAATAAAATTAGAAGAGAATCATTTAACAGAGGAGTGGATATCACTTCAGGGTAAAAAAAGAAAACCAAACTGTTTTACTTAAATATTTACACTGGATCAAGTTTTAAAGAAGCAGGTAAAAACCACTGGAGTATTTTTGGATTGTAAGCCATGAGTATAAACAGTTGTAAACCTGGTAGCAAGTACAGAGCTCAGGGCATGACATAAACCTTACCTGTCCATATTGCCATGCTACTGGCAGAACCTAAATAAAAGGTATAAGCTGCAATCATACTTCACACCATCCATCTTTTTACTTCCCAGAAAAAAGACAGAGATACAGTTTATTGGTGGATGTGTGGTCCAGCCCCATTAGGAAGATATGCGTTCACTTCAGAAATTCAGAATTTCTGAGTTCATAGTACGTTCTGAGCACATTCTAAGTCTTTCTTGATAAGTAATTGATTCCTTTTAGTAATGGCTGGCAGAAGGAAGCTGTTAATACTTATCAGTTCTCGGTTCATCAGCTCCCAAACTAAGCCCTGTCTTTTTTCCAGTTTCCTGAGAGAAAGTACTGTGCTATTTGGAATGCACTAATTAGCACAAGGCATGAAGCTTTTTTGATATAAGACAGATAAATGTAAATATGTGTAATGATTATATGTATGTGTTATATATATGTGTGTGTTTATAAGAATGTAATATTAGGTATAGATATACAATGTATACAAGTTATACGCATAAAAATACATAAATTGCTGCATTATATAGATTATGTATATATAGTATACAGGAGATGTCATATATACCTTACATAAAATACACTAGTATGAAATAGCCTATCATATATTGTTGTTCTATAAAATTATATACGATTATATATAATGTATGATATATTCTATACTATGTATCATGTATCATATATACAATATATTTGATATTCTATATTCTATGTGTTATGTGTTATTATAGTATATAAATTATTATATTGTTTATATATTTATATGTGTATTTAAATAAATGTCCTTTATAAGGTTAGAGGACAATATATAGTGCTAGGAATTGCTGGCTAAGAGTTTTAGATCTGCCTGAGAAATTTTAGCCAGCTCCACTGGCTAGCTCAACCTCAACTTAAAGCTGATGTGAGGCACTGGAGAGGTCTTAAAATGCTTTATGCAACTGAGGGCCACCACACTGTACAGGATTACTAAGTTTCATTTCTTGCACTTCCAAACTGATGAACTAGTCTGAAAATGCTGAAGCTTTGTGGGTTTATCACCCATCTTTTGGGAGTATCTCTCTCACCACTATTTCAAAGAGTGGTTAAGTAATGGAGGTGGTAGATACACAAAAGCATCAGGACTGAATACAGAGGAGTACCCCAAACTGCTCTGCGCTGAAAGTTCTTTGCACTTTATGTTTGTGGTATGTAAATGTAACTTACACATAGAAACTGCAAAAAGGTATAAATTGAGGAAAGGTAGAGGTGGCCAACCAGAAGCTAAGTGAGTACAAAAAGCTGCTTTCAAACTGCTTACAACATGTCCTTTCTTAGCCATTGCAGTTACAAAAGTGCTACATCGGAGGTCACTATGAAGAGTTCAGACTTTTTACTACCCATCGTTCTGTGGCTTCCTCCCACTGATCCCCCAAAGCCACACAGAGAGAGGAGCTGTACTGCCTAACCTGGAGACACTGCTCACCAGAGACCCCTCTGACACTGCAAGTTTTATTCCTGCCTTACACAGTCTGTCCTTTACCAGAAAGGCATCAGATGGAGCAGCCGCCCTGTTTACCCAACACATGAGGATATGAGTCCCAGAAGGATCTTAAAACCTTCTTTGAAAATGCACTTGACCTTTCAGATCTTTATTGCTGTGCTGGGTTAGAGAAGGCGTTGGGGCTGGTCTGCAACCTATGTGTACTTGGGTTCATTAGAAAAAGGGGAATTCACACAGCTCATCAGTGTTGTGTGCAAGTGCATTAAACATTTGATGAGCCTAAAGTAAATGCAACAACCTAAAAAACAGAACGAGTTAGACCTTGGTTACAAGTATTTGGAGAAACAATTACAGAAGTAAAGCATGTAAGGAACCTAAGGAACTGAATACAAAATGCACAGAAGGGAATGGCCTCTATCTGCCATTGCAGGACAGCACAGATTTTATGCTATATTGACTGACCATATGCCACGGCTTGGATGCCTTAGGGAATCTAAAACAGTGCTAGATGCCCACATTTAGGTTATGGAGTTCTACCCAAAGTGTCATGAAACTCTTATTCTAGTTATTAAGTCTGGATTTGTCATCAAATACTTCAGAAGAACTGAGGTCCTTGCTCCACAGGGCTCCATTTCTCCGAAGGCAGTATTACTGATGTATTTTTTTACTCCTACATGTACTTAGAGCTTTTACGAATTCTGCTGAAGCTTTAACACGTCTGAAGAACTCCCTTATTTCTCTACTCAGTCAAGAACCTCTTCGTGTTCTCATGTAGTTTTTAGCTGTTTTCTGAAAACACGCCCGTGGCAGTAACTTTCTGAGCAAAAAAGACTGTAAATGTCTGACACCTCTCCTTCTGTTTACTTCTAGCCTCAGGAAAACAGTTGACTTGTGAACAATAAGTAGTCTGAATACAACGAACACTGAAAGAGAGCAGTGTCACTGAGAGCAGAGGTTTTGTCTCTGCATCTTTTCCTCTCATTTCTGCTTTTGACTAAAAAAAGTAAGTGGCTATGGTATACGGGTGGAGTGGACAATAGCGATCAGAATTTGGAATGAAATTAAGGGAAAATCCATCCAGTGTATAAAGCAAATATATGCAAAACAAGGAATGAACATGTATAAACATTCGTATATATGTGGTCCTTGTATCCAGGAAATCTGTATGTGTAGTACTTTTTTCAGAAGTACTACAGCACATACATACATAGAATGACAGTGGGCACTTTTCTGTGCAGAAGATTCACTGTATCAGGTATACACTGACAGATTGTATGTGACATTGCTTTAAATAAGAAGTGCATTTGACTACGTTACAAAGGATTTGAGACTGTTTGCCAGTTTCAGTTTGCATAATTCTATGAATTGTGCGACTTCAGACAGCACACGGAAAGGTGACAGGTAATTTTATAAAGCTAGATCTCATCATTTCTAAGTCATCAATAATCTCACTCATCACTGACTGACAGTGAGAAAGTGGACCTCTGAAGTTAGACTGTCTGATCCACTTTGCGACATGAAGAATTAGAGTGGCTGAGCTGCAGTTGAGCACTAAGCATCAAAGAATCAGGGGTTAAAGGCTATGACACTACCAGAGAAACAAAAGGAGCTGCAGTGTACCAGGCTGCTGGGGCAACACAATTTAGCCAATAAAATTGTCTTTCTTATCTAAACGAGTATAATTATCTGTCAGTGTTAATTATTGTGCTGAGGTCTAGATTAATGGAATCCTATAATGCAGCTTCTGTCACCTATAGCTCTGACTTGTTCACATTTTATGTAAATCCTCACCTTCATACATAGAGGGATGCTGTCAGTTTGTGGTTTTAGTTTTGTAAGAAAACATGCATTTACCAGGGATAAGGTCACTAATAAGCGTTTCTAAAATTTTTCTGTTTACTTCCAATTAAACTATGTCTGATCTAAGGTTTAAAAATATTACTGCCATGTTTGGAGCCTATGTATTGCAGTGTTGTGCCACTGTAGGGGGAGAGCCTTGTGCCACCCTCCTGCAGATAACCCAGGAGTGACACCTACCCATCTGTTTTATTTGTCCTTGAGAGGAATAGAAGATAAACAAATAACCATTAATAGTGAGAGATAATTGGGCTTCAAAGATCCCTTCATTTATAAAAATTAGAGCTGTTGCATCACATAAAAAAATACATATTCTAATAGAAGCTATTTTTGTATTGTCATTGTCCTTTTAAATAATGTTATGGTGGTAGCAGAGCAATGCTCAAGCTCACTACTTCTTTGCCAGCAAGACAGTACAGAATCACTGCTGAGTTCCTTTTTTTACAAGAAACAGTCCTGCAAGTGACAGATACAGCACATGAGGGGCAGGTATGAGACTATATGCAGCAAGAGATTTCGTGATTTTCTTGGGTTCTTGCTCTGATCTGCTCTGCCCTTGTCGCCTTTGTCGGTTCCTGCTGTGGCGAGCAGGGGACAAGCTTCAGCTTGTAGGCAGGTCACGAGCAGTGAACTCCTCCCTTTCATGTGAGAAGAGGTTGCAACATGGAAGGGGAGCTCATAAAAAATAAAAATACAACGTCACCCAGCAGACCAAAGGCAGAGCAGGACCAAAGCCTCACTGTTCAGGCACATTGATACTGAGTTTATCAGTACCAACTGACAAGCAATGTCCATTGTTTGGACATCCTCGTGTAGTTTGTTTTAAATGCTTACTCAGCCTTGCCCTTAGAAGTTGCCTTAAAACCTTCACCAGAACAAACCCTTAGGCACATCCTATTTCTGCCAGGCAAGGGCATACCATAAGAAGGTAAGAGCAGTTTCTGTGGTCTTGTGTAGTTTGACAGGCTTTCTGGAAGTCTTCTGTGTAGTAATTTTCACAAATACATGAATAATTTATTTCATTACATTTCAAACCATTTGGGAAAGAAAACATGAATGTGTCCTCTGGCCTAAAAGTTCTATGGGAAGAGGTGTTTCTTTATTTTTTCTGTCCCAAAGATCTGGTATCTACCCACCGTGGTCTTTTCTTCAAATAAATAGCTTCCCATTTCTAAATGTTGTTGAAGGAAAATAGTTTCCCATGAGGGCCTGAAAGATTTGACACGGCATAGAATAAGATCTCAGTAGGAGTGATTGCTGTATCATCAACACAAAGCTGAGTCATTCTGAGGTTTGGGGTAACTTTTATTTACAGTAGTTTCTTATTCATGTGAATGACTTGTGTGACTAGCTACTCAAAAGACTAATTAACTAAACTATTTCAAAATAAAACAATGAATGATTATTTTTTAAATTATTTTTTAGTCATTCACTAAAGTAACATTCAGGAATGAGAAGATTTTGAATTCAGTTTTCTTAGGTTGCAACAGCCAAAGGGGGTAATTATGAGCTTTGCTCCTATCAAACTACCTGATTAGGTACTTCTAGAAATTGAAATATCATCTGAATTAAAAAAAACATAATCAAAAAAATTATCAAATATCCACCATATAATTTTCCAAAACCAGAAAAAGGAATCTTTACAGCATATCAAAAAAAGACCACAGATTTTTTTCCTATGTCTGTCAAGTGTGAAGGGAATTGTATACCAAACATCTATTTTAGAAGAAAGCAGTGTTTGTGGGATTAAATTATTCAGGTTCAACTATCAAGTCTGCCTTGAATTTCTTATTCATTTGATCAAAGCTGTGAATTATAAAATTGTAGAATAATTCAGGTAAGAAAGGACCTCTGCAAGTCCTTAATCCAGACCCCCTGTTCAAAACAAGGCTAACTTCAGCTAGATGAGGTTGCTCAGAGCCGTGTCCAGCTGAGGTTTGAAAGTCTCCAGGATGGAGATTTCACCACCCCCTGCTCAAATGGTAAATATTATTTTTTTCTTGTATCTAACTAGAATTTCCCTTGTAGCAACCTGTGTTCGTTGCCTCTTGTTGTTTCATTGTGCAACTGAGAGAGGCGTCTGGATCCATCTTCCCTAAAACTTCTCTAAGTAGTGTACAATTGTGATTCAACATCCTCCAAGCCCTCTCTTACCCTGGCTAGCCCACCCCAGCTGCCCCACAGGTCACAGGTTCCAGGCCTTTCACCACCTTGGTGACCCTCCACTGGCCTCTCACCAGTTTGTTGATGTCACTTTTGTTACAGAAAGGGAGCAAAATGGGACACTGATATCCTGGATATTGGACCATCTTCCAGCCCTCACAAGGGCTGAGAAGAGGGGACCTGCATAGTCCCTATCCTTGAAAGTTTACAAGCTCAGACATAGTAAGGCCCTGAGCAACCTGGTCTGACCTCACAGCCAGCGTCCTGCTCCCATCTTGAATTACCCTATGTCCCTATGAGTAGGGACATCCTTTGACCTGCTGACTGCACTCCTGCTGGTGCAGCCCAGTAGGCAATTAGCCCTGGCCACCTCAAGGCCACATGCCTAACTCACACTTCTGCTGCACCTGGGAAGCTGAGATAACAAGGAGTGTAATATGCCCCTGTTTCATTTTGGGTACATTCATTATGTTTGAGTAGCAGCAGAGACTCACTTAAATCTATGAACAGACATGGGGTTAGCTGAGTGCTGAAAATGTAAAAATGACCGGGCAGTGCAGGTTAAATATGACATACACAACAATGAGGTTATTTATTTCTCATTAAAAAAGCAGTTTCAATTTTATTTTCCTGTCAACATCTATTAAACTGAAGATGATTCTACAGTGTATGAGTGACAGTTTATTTGTCTATAATAACACTGCTCTCACTCCCCTTCCACCTTTTTTTTTTTTTCCTAAATGAAAAGCAAATCACAAATTTTTGGCAAGTTTCTGACCTTTATATGACCCTATATTTACTTGCCAAACACATGCTAAGGCAGAGTGAAATTGCTTTTATTTCTGATATAGAACGACATGCTCTGCGGCCAAGTGCTTTGTTAAGAAATAATACCTGGTCCGTTTCTCATTTTTGTAAAAAGAACAAAGAATCTGTTCATTTTCCAGAAATGAAAAATGGACCAGGCATTATTTATAACATCTGCCAAAACTCTGGCCAGGCGAACACCTCTAGTAGCTTTGGAGCGAGGATAATGTTGGCTGTATTTTCTCAACTCCTCTGCGTACGCATGTAGGAATTTCTAAATATGTTGATGGCTTTTTTGCATACCAGTAATAAAGGGCAGGAGAACAACACAAAACAATTAATAATGTTATGCACTCATGCACCATTACAAGGCCACTAAAAGATTCGATGCGTGATTAATCAGCTGAATGGTTAATTTTCCTTGGGGGTCTAATGAACAATTAATATTGATTAATGAACCAATTATTTTTTTTGTAAAAATATAAGTTGAAAAGAACAAAGCTGTTGTCTGTCTGTCACCAGATTTTCCCTGTGAAATTAATAAAAATACAAGATAAGAATGGGAAGAAAAAAGATAAAGGTGTAAAGTGTAAGAGTCATTGGGTCACAGGGGAAAACTTTAGCACCTCTTTTGATATAAAATCTACGATTATGAAAAAAAGTATCTTTATATTTCAAATTGCTATGCAGAAGTCAGACATACAGGACCTTGCTGACAGCAGTGGGCCCACACAATGGCCATTAAAACACAAACGCAGTCCCTTGCTCTAGGGTTTGAAGGATTCCTGCTCTTACAGCAAAGTATGAGACATCCCCAAAACTGAAAGACTGTCACAGAAACTGCTCTGAAATTGATGGAAGAGATGGACACTGAGATGTCTTCTATCTGATCACCTTAAAGCTTCCTGTAGGACACTGGAGCAATAATATTAAACTCAATACTCTGCTTCAACTCTCTCGGCTCTCTTGCTATTTTTTGTTTCCAGAACCATGACACTTACGAGGCCGAATCACTGATATTTTATATAGAGCAGGGGGTAGATCCTGAGGGAAGCTGTCATTTCTATCAAATACCTTTAGGATTTAATTAAATCCCTTTTCAATTAACTCACTCTCCCACAAGTGTCTCAATTCCAGCGGCCATTGTGAAATAACTTTCAGCCTAGAGATGGCACAAGGAAGCAGAGAATGTCCTCAGGTAAATGCAACGTGTCTGACCTCTGGACTCCTAGGACATGGCTGCTTCTTAGGAGGATGACAGATTTTGACTGGAACTCTTGGTGAAAAAGAGAGATCAAATAATTTTTCCACAACCCTCTTCTACTGTATCACTTGGGCCAATGCAAATAGTAAATATAAGAGTTTACCATGTTCCCATGTTCCTGTGACATCACACAAATTCTAATCAGGACAACTATTACTTAAAAATACTTACTGTGATTACTGCAAAGTATCTATCAGAAGTATGCAAAGCTGATGATTATACTAACATGTCTTGCCCTCTGGACAAGAAAATAAGTAAAGAGCTTTTTTAATCACAGATGTTTTATAAACACCTTATAGAATGGCAATTTTTTCCTGCTAGTACATGGGCAAAATACAGGTTAAAGATAAAAACTTGGTGACAGAAGTAATTTAGGAAAAGCAGCTCGTTGGCTGGTGAAGATTTTAGTGTTCTTCAAACCCAATGCCACTGCTTTTTCCACATATGAGACTTTATCTCACCTACGCAAAGCTCCATTCTGAACTCATTAGTGAGCTTAACAAAACTCCTCTTGCTTTTAAAGGTACTTGCCTTTAAAGACACTCAGGCCTGACGAAGCACAACAGTAGTATGTAAATAAAAAGAACTGGGAAAGGTAAATAGGAAGAAAAGAGATGAAAAGGTACTTTATGCTGCTGCTGCATGCAATTAAAGTTGAAATACAAGGGCTTCAGCAACAGGAGCAAAGCGTAACACATCGGGGTTTTCTTTTTTCTTTGAACTCTGCAGTCTCGTCCTTTTCTTTGTCTTCCTCCCAGCTCAACAGCTGCCTTCATCAGAGTTCAGAGATAGCTGTGCCTCTTTCAGGTTTCAGTTCTTGAGAGAAGGTCGACAAGAGGCAGGAGTAAACATTAAACAACAACTTATTTAGTTTTGCTGATCAAATACAAGGCTAAGAATCTCCCAGCACCCACAAATTTCTGGAGACTGCAAATGCTGGTCAGAGGGGCAGGAGGTCCTAGAAACAGAGTTAGTCAGAGGAGCTGAAAAAGGAAAAAAAGAGCGACATTAAAGAAATCAAATGAAAACATGTTAAGTGCATAGGTTTTATGATAAATATTTTTTAAAATATTAGTTTAGTATATTTTTTTCCCAATTATTTTTCTAGTATTTTTCTATCCCTTTCCCAGCAAAATAGTCCCAAAAATGAAGGCTAAGGCAATAAAAGATGATAGTAGTTTTTTGTTAAAGAAGAACAAACCCTTCTCTTTACAGTAGCAGCAGAATTGACTTTGCTTCTCTGCTACTAACACACTGGGCACAACACTGCGGGACAATTAGTATATCTGTACTATCATGTCAATCTGACTTCATACACAGGCTTAAAACCCCTCATCATCCACCTGACTACGTATGCCCTGGCTCAAGTCTGGTGCAAGCTTGCTGGTTCTTTGGGAGCAAGAGGAGAGAAACACAATGTCACAATGAAGAGGACGTGCAGAATGGCACCACCAGCTCACAACTGTATGATCCAGGGATTTGAGCCCCACCTGAAGCAGACCCTGCTCACCAAAATCTTAACAGATACAGCCAAGGAGTCTCCAGTGAGATCTGGCTGGACGCAACCTGCCTCTGTTTGTCAGACCTTCTGCATGACCACCGCTTGCTCCCTTCCAGACCTTCTTCTCATCACTTCTGCCCAGCCCCTGAATGGAGACCTTAGCTCCCAGGCATCCTCTCTGCCTCGCTGCTCCCTCTTACTCGTACCACAAAATACAGTGTGGGTTTTACCTTCAGAGTCTCACGCCAGCAGCACAGCAGAGAGGGTCACAGTGATACCCTGTGTAGGCTGGGGCATGGAGGCAGAAGCAGAGAACAGCATCTCCTTCTCCCGAGGTCAAAGGACTAATGGGTTTGTCTTCGCACCTCTTCTCAAGGTAGGTGATCGGGAAGATATGATCGTAAAATTTATTAGAAATATTTTAAAGTGTTTCTATTTCTTGAATATTCGTGTGCTTTTGGGGAAGAGCTTTGTTCAGTTGGATATTTCTGTCTGTCCTCCCAAGTCTTGGCAAGATATTTCCATTTTCCTTACTACTTCTTTATCTGGGAGTTAATAATGGCTTTTGGCATCTGTTCTTTTTCCGTTTCGAAATACTAAGGCAAATAATTACATAATTAATATGCTTCCTTGGTAAGTAACTTATTTTTGTCAGTCTTTTAAGTCTCACAGTCCTCTTCAGGCTACTTTCTTCCCTTAATGTTTTTGAATCCGTTCCCATTTTTACAGAAAGCTCATGTACATCCTTCTTTTCATCCATGTGGTTTGCTTTTTTTCCTTCGCTTTACAGTCTTAACTTTGCTCTGTAATTCTTTTGTTTTTCATCCATACTTGAATAATTTCCTGCATGAATCATACAGATTACGAACTAAGCTGAATGCTACAAAATGTGGGAATGTAAGATTCCTCCATCAAATAAGGTATGCTGCAGTTCTGTAGTTTTAAACTAGCATGCCTGAATTAAAAAAATATTGGTTATCAAGAGCATATTTAAAAGCTATGCTACAGACAATGTGCATAGGCCTCTTCAAATCTCAAGGAAAATTTGCAATACCTGAATGACTCAGAACAAGTAAGCCTCATTTTTTTCTGTCTATTCAGGTCCAGGGATGTGAATTAGTTTGGTAACAATATATTGAAAGGGATACTGTTCTCGCTGGAACTGCACCGCTCTTCAAGGGGATAAACATTGATTTATGCTGCTGTATAAGGAAAAGTAGCCATTCTTACCTCACACTTATTCTTTCCATTCTCAGATTGCTCGTTTTAATGCTTCCCATCCCACCAGAACTGATGGGAGATGTATTTCCTTGTATTTGAAACTGGGAGGGAATATATGGTTTTAAACTTACATTTTTAGGATGTTTCATGTTAAAAAAATATGTTTGCTGTCACAAGTTTTTCATCTTTTATCAAATCCAAATCAATAATGTAGGTACAAAACCACATTATAATTAAATAATTCTTGAAGAGCATTCAGAATATTTGTGGTCACTGACTTCTCTTTTCTTCCCTTTCCAGTTTGGCATGGTAATTTCTCCCGTGCTTCCTATTCATGGCCTGAGCTGACATCATCCACGATGGAGAAAATCTACTGATCTTTTGATGACTTGTTCCTGATTTGTTTGAGTGAAAGTCGAACTTCCAGCTACTCTTCTGCTTTCACTTCATGATGTTTCATATTTGTTTTCCATCTCATCTAGGTACCATGATTCCCATTTTCCAATATACTCATCCTTCACCCTTACCAAACATTTGCACAAGTTCTTCCATGCTTCATGACATCTGAAATTTGGTAACTGTCCTTAATAGGACTGGAAGCTTTGCTATAGCAAGTCCTGTCTTCAGACTTTTTCAGCCTGAAGCCTTTCACATAAATGCAGAAAATGCCCTCAGTAGTTCAAACACAAAGAAAATTAATAACCTAGAGGAGGTTTTCTAACCTACTCCATGCTGCATGGAGTAGGAACAGTCAAAAAGTAGTCTATTAACTGTGAACAGACCTTCAGTATAGAAGAAACCCATTTCTGACATGGCACAAACCTTTTAAAACAATCTCAATTATTGTAAAAGAACAGCAGAGGACCATTTTGACCCACTACATTATGTTAGTTTATGACCCTCATCCTTGAGGGCTCTAGTATTTCCTAACACTCCCATGACAGTAACTATATAGCAACAAGTCAAGGATCAAAGACAGTAGACAAAGGTACATTTAGTGACACGGTGAACTGCTGTCATAAAGAAAACCAGGGGAGTGATCAGAAGGATGCAGGGACTCACGGGGTGTCTGAACACAAAAAATCTGTGAAACTTCACTGAGCAATCTCTGTTAAAATAAGTAAGAAAGGGGTTAGCATTATATTAGACCATGTAATCTCAAGTATTTTTGTAACTTTTAAAAAATAGTGCAAGATCGTGGTGGTAGGATTTTACATCTCCTGAAAGGAGCCAGGAGGATTTTTCTTATCCTTGCTGGTACCTTTGGTGCCATTTGCAGCAGCTAACGTTTAAAAGGGTACACAAAAGCAACTTTGCATAGCGGATCTATCATGGCTACATACTGGACTAAATAGAGAAGATCGTGCAGATACAACCAACCAGACATCACTGTTTTAACAATAAAAAGAAATCTGCAAGACTCCATACACAGAAGGACCTATGGGCATAAGGACCATCTGTGATAAGGTACCGGGAAATAAATCCATTTGAACAAGAACATCAGCAGCACAAAGTGAGGCAATGAATCTCACAGATGCCCAGTGTGGGTGCATATCCACTCCCAGCTGGGGAGGTAAGAACACTCCAGGTTATGGTACCAGCTGAAAAAAACACACAGATGCTGTCTCTGTGGTTAAGAGAATTAAGGAGAGGAACCTATCTGCCTCACAGAAGGATTTACTGAGTTTCTCTTTGTCTTCATGGCACTGGCAGGAAAGACCCGGGATGGCATAGCTGGCTATTGGCCCCTTCTCCCCACAGAGCTCCCAGCCCTGGGAGGAGGAAGGGTACAGAGCACAGGGAATGCACATGAAGAAGAGCTTGTAATTCAGACTTCCCCCTGAAAGAAGAGGCATAGAGAGCCACAGAAATTGTGGGAAGCTGCTATGTCACTTTCAGTGTTGTCAGCACTGAAAATACACCTTAGGGTACTTTATTTTTGAGTGTTTGCACTGTGAAAGTCTAGCTTTCAGAGAATAGGCATTCAGTGGTTTTTGAAAGTCAGGCTCTTTAGTGTGCATTAAAATGAACAGTATTTTGAGGCATTTAAAGCACTAAGTCACTTCTGAAAAAGGTTATTAAGCCTTTGTCTCCATATATACACACTTAGCAGCCTTGGCCATTGGCCACAAAAATTATTGCAAAAGCCTTAAGCACTTTTAAAGCCCTGACTATCAGTGACTGGAAAGTTTATAACCTCTCTTGAGCCTTGTTGGTGGAAACATAATGAAATACTGCCCTGGTGCACAGCTGACATTTTCAGATGTGTGGCTCTTGAGTTTCCCAACATCCTTGATTTTTACAAACAGGAAAACTTGCTGCAAATCCTTAGAAAATTTTCCTTTAACCCTTTTATAGACTGCAACATTAGTTACTGCTGTTGGATTTTCTTCCCCCTCTCTGAGGTAGGGGGAGCAGCTCAGAGTATTACCATGGGCCCTTTGCCTACTGTCTGACTTGCAACAGAATCATAGAATCATAGAATCATAGAATGGTTTAGGTTGGAAAGGATCTTGAAGATCATCGAGTTCCAACCCCCCTGCCATAGGCAGGGACACCTCCCACTAGACCAGGTTGCCCAAGGCCACGTCCAGCCTGGCCTTGAACACCTCCAGGGATGGGGACTCAACAACCTCTCTGGGCAACCTGTTCCAGTGCCTCACCACCCTCAAAGTGAAAAACTTCTTCCTAATGTTCAATCTAAACCTGCCCTCTTCCAGTTTGAAGCCATTTCCCCTTGTCCTGTCACTACATGCCCTAGTAAAAAGTCCTTCCCCAGCTCTCCTGTAGGCCCCCTTTAGGTACTGAAAGGCCGCAAGAATGTTGCCCTTATTCCTTTATGCCATGCACCACCCACTGTATTTGGTGAATTAAAGTCACAGTACTAACAACTTAGTGGAAAAAACCAGGCATAATAGTCATACTATGCTACAAAAAAAAAGAGGAAGAACTGGGTTCAGACATATGAGCATCTCCTATAATTGCATTTAAAAAACTGGGAGTGGGGAGGGCAAAAGCTAGCAAAGGAATGTACTGAAGCAGATTGAACAGTTCAATACTTTATAGTGATGTGGGTTGACTTAGATCTTCTGCGTCACTAGAGAGTAAATAACAACCACGCAGGTTCTGAGCAAAATACTCCGATAAGTAATTACTATTTCCTAGAAATGGATTGAGCCCGGCACCCCTGGAGCAGTTGCATGAGCAATATCTAAAATAACAGTAACAGCAGGGCATGGTAAAATCCAATTGTTTACTCAATTCCATTCTGCTTTGTTCTGCTGTAAGCCCTGTTGAAAGCTGCCTGTAATGAAACACCAGAGACCTACATAAACTCAGATTTAACTCATGTGAAGGAGTTAAGGAGAATTCTCACTTCAATTTAGCAAAGGAGAGACATTCACTCGTTCATCCTCATCTCACTGGATTAACAGCTGTTGTATTCCTAAATAATAGACATGCAGCATGCTCATGCAATTAAAGCAATATTATAAAGATGGCTGGAGAGTTTAGCGACTAAACAATGTTATTTTGATTATGTATTCCATTACTGTCCGCTGTTAAACAGGAAGTATCATGCAGTCATTGAACAGGAACAGAACATTTCAGGTGCAAGGCAATACTTTTTAGAAGTGACAGGATGGAACTGCAAGGGCATAAAAATACTGTGAATTGTCTCTCTGAGATACCAACATAATCAAGGGACTAATATTCCCTGAAATTATGTGAAGTGCCGGCAGCTACCTATGAAGTTGCAGAGGGAGGACTGTCTCATTCACAGATCTGAAGTTTTGGCAAACGTGTGTTTAGGAAAGTCACTTCTACATGTCGAGAGGATGTGTAGGAAAGGAGTACGTAGATTAGAGATTGAAGAGGTGACCTAGGAGAATTACACCTGGCTGTGTGCTACACAGACCCCGGGACAGGAACACCACTATCAGCAACAAATCTATTTTTTGGCTTTTTCATTCAGTTATTACCAGTCTCCTTCAACAGACGGTAGAGGAGGAGTTTGAGTGATGGTTCTACATCTTCCCTTCCTCTCTTTGCAACCAAACCATATGAAGTCCTGGTGAGTGGGATAACTGCAGCTTGGAATAGGTCATTTTAGTCATATTTCAGGTCACAAAGGCAGGACGCTGCTAGAAAGGTGAACAGGTTTTCTGAGTTAGGAAATTCATCAGACTTCTAAAGGCCAGCAAAGGCTAGCATGGCCAAGGTGCAGCAGCCAGTTAAGAAGTTTGTAGATCTACATGTCAACAATACAAGGCAGTAAAATAAGGTGAAAAATTAAACAGCAACTCTAGAAAAAGGAAAAGATTTTAGGAAATGTGGGTAAAGTGTAGGCAAGAGGTTTATACATGCAAAGTGGTCACCAAATAGGCTACCAAGTAAGAAAAAGTCTCAAGGACATAAAGATTTAGAGGAATCCATAAGAAAACATTCAAATTCAATATTACACCATTTGGAAGTAGTGCAGCATGTAGAGCAAAGAAAATTTAATCTGTTTTAAGAATAGACATGGAAGCCTGTGCTGGAAAATAGCCATTTCAAGAGGTAAGTCATTCACTGCTCTATAAGAATAAGCCACAGAAAGGAATAGACTCTGCCAAGTTTTCAGTTCACCAACCTCTTCTGAACTCTTTCCTTCAAAGAGGATAGTTTGCGTCCCCAAAGCGTGACATATTCTGCTGCTGTAAAGTTGTTACACTGGGATTGTTTATGGGAGGAAAATGCAGAGTTTGGAAGTATAAATGAAGATACTTGCTCCTAAAAATTCTACATGTCTTGGGAAACTTCATGCCTTCCATTTTAGAAAAAGAAAAAATTGGATTTATGGTAAATCCAATCCATCTGTCCATCCAAATTTGACAGGTGCTCTTGCTTTCACATTGCTTTTCTAGCTGAGAATAGTCTGGGGAAAGAAAGTTCTGAAAAAATAAATGGAAAATATAATGTCAAGAAAATGTGATTATCCATACACAGTTCAGAGCAGTTTCATCTCTATGATGAAACTCAGGCCTGAGACCTCCTACATCCCTGTGAAACGTTGGATGACAGAAGAAACAACTCAGAGGCACAAAGGGAGCTTGTTGGTCCAGCTCCCATTGCAAGTCAGTGGGGCAGGCTCTTCACCTTCCTACGTGCCTTTGAATTTCTCCTAACAGGCAACATAGCAGAAATGTTAAAGTTCTTGTGGCCTTTTCTGCATTCAGACATTCATATTTATTTTATTATGGGTGAAGGCAGCAATAACAAGTTAAGGCGGAAAAAGAATTGCTCAGCAGTGCAGTTTAAGATCTATGTCAGTGTCTCTTCTTTTAAGTAACTTTGTTTTCATGTCTGAGGAAGAGACGGCCAGTCTGGAATAAAAGTTCCTTTAATGTCTATTGCTCTGAGCCAGTAATTTGTGCTCAGTAGGTGTTCCATTGTCAGGCAAGATTCAGCAATAAGGCAGAACTGATTTGTCTTTGCAATCAGATTTGCCTGGCTTCTACCAGACTGCCCAGAACATCTGTTATCCCACATCTGGAGTTTGCCAACACAGAAGTGCCTCCGTTTTTATGGAGGCAAAGATAATGTACAAATAGTGTTATTTTGTGGTTCCAAGCCACAGATTTCTAATAAAAGCACTTAGTGCAAAGTCCTTTCATACCAAAGAGTGTATTTCCAGGATTCAGAGGTCTATGAGGCAGTTCAAAATTTGGTTCCAAGATTCTCCACAGTGCTGAGTGTTATTTAGTTTCTCACTGCATATAAGAAGACCACTTGTAAAATCCAGTTGCATCTTGGATCTTACTT
Organism: Anarhynchus alexandrinus; assembly: GCA_008711295.1. NCBI lineage: Eukaryota > Metazoa > Chordata > Aves > Charadriiformes > Charadriidae > Anarhynchus > Anarhynchus alexandrinus. The sequence goes on along the minus strand of VUYV01000078.1, from coordinate 2,058,000 downwards.
TCTACATAGATCTTTGTTTTCATAGCTTTAGATGGACCTTATGTGTGGGTCTTAAACATTGCTAAGACGGAGGCTACTGACTCAAAATGACACAGACCCTTTTCAAACCTGAAACTATCTGAAAGAGCATGAGCAGTTGTTATTAACTTTCCAAGAGGAAGAAGTTTCTTGGATATTTCATGATAGAATTACATTATGTTTACTTATGCTAATGCCTCCTTATTTCAAGGAGGTTTGTTTGTTATTTTAAAAAATGTTAAATATTTTATTAGCTCTGTTTGAAAAAGGAGCATCATGTCTGGCAGGTAACTCCCACACAAATGCCTACAATAGAAGACAATGTTTATAAAACAAACATTTAAGGCCTTGGGCACTTTCAAAGATTAAAGTAGTCTAATTACTTTCATTTATGTTTTCTTGGAGTTTGAGATAATTTCAGCCTTTGACTGTAGTCTAGCAAAGCCACATAAATTTAAGAACTCAGTAATGTTAGCAAATCATACGCAACAAGAACTTCAATCTAAGTTTTTAAAAAATTTCTTTCTTCTGTGTTGTACACAGAAATACTCCAGAGTTTTTTCTGCAAAACTGTCCAGAATTTTTCCCATACAAATGACCACACACTTCAGGTCTGCAAAATTTACAGGTTTTGGAGGAACTGTCAGATGTTCAGGCTTTTTTAAGAAAATTCTTTTCTTTCTTCCTGCCACAGACCCTTCCATTTTTCTGGCATAAAGGTGTGCTGTCAAAGACTTTCCTTCCTGCCTAGAACAGTCTATCATTCAGAGTGTATTTCAATGGCAGGAGGAGGCAAAATCCCATGGTGGCTCCAGAGTTCCTCATATCTGAGGAATAGCCAAAGTGTAGATAAGGAGTGGTCCTGGTTCTACAGATTGCCAGTAGAGATTCCCCAGCTGCAAAATCACCCAGAAAGAGAAGGAAAACCCCAGCCACAGTACTCTTAAATGAATTGCACACTTTGTTGCTCTAAATAGGTACACAGATAGATAGTAGAATCAAGCCAAAAGCGTCACAAAATAAAATAAAATCTGCCACAGCATTTGCATAAAGCTAGTACAAAAGCAAGATTTTTCTTCTGTTTACAGTAAAACACTTGTACGCTAAACTTGGGACTCAAAAAAGATATTCGAACCTCAAATGTATGTGAAGTTCCTGCCTTAAGGGAATGTGCAAGATTCAGTTATATCCCTTTATAATAAAATGCTGGAAGGCTCTTAATTTTATGGTAGTATCATCAAGTAGCAATGTTAGCAGGTTGTTCTGGAGCTCCAGACAAGTGATAAAATGTTCCTTTCGGCTTTTGGTCTTTCGTTTCTGAAGTACATGACCTGCCCTGACCAACATCCTGTTACTTCAAGGAAGCTGAAGGCCCTTTCGGACTTACAGTTTTCCCTTACTGAACCTCACATTTTCAGATGCACACACACCTCAGGTTTTGGCTGTGTAACTGCTAAGACAGAGGACTGGAGAGCGAGAAACGCTGAGTACTTCCAGCCAAAAGGGCAGTTCCTGAAATGTGCGGTATGACCATCTGATAGTGAAGCCCAAGGTTCCCCAAGCCAGCTGTTGTCAGACCACATAGTAGGCACAGTTTTGGAAAATGACCTCTCATTATAAGGCAACAAACCCATTGCCCACTTTCCCACAGGTCTGACAGGACTGAAATAGAAAAGATGTAAAACAAAAGCCTATAACAAGGTTGACATACAACCTTATTAATCCTACCACAGGAAATCATTTCATCGATCTGCATTTTGTTTAGATTGCCGTTGACCAGTATCTCTTGTAAGAGCCATGTGCTCGTGCAGCTGAGAAAGGTGTTAGTGTTCCCAGAAAGGATACAGAGGACTGGATTAGTCACAAAAGGCTTAGAAGATATAATATTAAACATGACTCATTATATTTTTAATAACCAGTCATTGCTTCTTCCCATTTACAATTTTTAAAAAGGAGGCACAGGTTCTGATTTTACATACTTCCCTGCATCTCACAAACACCAGTAACTCTATTCCCTTCCTTAGAGTAACTCCAGATCATCATATAAATATAAAAATAGAATCTGATACACATCTTTCTTTCATTTAATTTTCCTAGGGAATTTATCAAAGTTGTGGTCAGATGTTTGCTATATGATATTCCTGCTAAGCACTAACATCTGATGCAGCGTGATGTTAATGAACAATCTGAAAATATGAATTACAACAAAGTACACACTGTTACTGCAATGAATCAAACTGATCGTAGAAAGCCCTGCTATCAGATCTCCCTTTTTATGGTTGAACTTCACACTAATACTGCAGTAGGTTTTAATGCTGCTAATTCAGAAGCTTTGTTGTGCTTCCTCCTGTATATTTCTACTCAGCTAAACAAGCATCCAAGTGAAAAATATCTCTTTCTCATTTTTAGAACGTTACAAAAAAAAGTGTTTCTGAAGTTCTTTTACCTTCCTGGAAACTGATATTGACACGTTTTGGAGGTTAGTGCAGTGGCACCTTACTGACTCTTGACACTTTGGTTTACTAGTCTTCATTTAGATGAGTAAAAATCAGTATATGAATTGCTTCAGTATCATCTTCTGCAAGTACATACTTTTCACATAAAAACTTGAGGATTTTTCACAGGAAAAAAAAAGTAATGTGACAAAAGAGGTAGCAAAAGAAACAGTGATTTTCAGGTAAGACTTAAGCACAAGAAATGCGGTCACAGCCATGCTGCTGTAAAAAGAGCAGAAGGAAAAGATTAAGGAGCTGAGCAATTGGTCTGGATGAGGGACGCCCAGAATATTGAAGTTCCAAAGACAGAGCTAAGTGGGCCTTTTCTTCTCTCAAGTTTTAGGAATCAAAACATTCAGAGAGTTTGCTGGAACCCTCTGAGGTGAGAGAAGGTCCTCCGTAGGTAACAAATTTGCCCTCCAAATGATACTCTGCCCTTAGGACTACAGGATGACTGATGGTGTTGGCTTTTATTGCATCTTGGCTGTAATCCAGCGTTAACCCCCAGATTTCAGTTCTGAATGACTTTTCACTCGGAGTACTGTACCCATGAGAAGTCTTGATCATGACACTGAAAGCATTGCTTACTCTGTATTTTCCAGTGCTTTCTCTTCACTTATGGGGGATGACAAGGAAAAAAAATGCAGGAAAACACATTTCTGCTTCCTGCCAGACAGCAGAAGCAATTCCGCGTGAGCAAAGTGATGGAGATTTGGAAAAAAATAAGCATCCCCCTTCTGTCTTCACTGATTAGGTAGAGGGAGAAATTATAACACCACAATTACAACGTATAACATTGGATCTTCTTTTCTCAAAGGGAAAAGTAAAATTCGAATGTTGATGTCTAAAGTGCTCTGAAGGACTAAATAGCAGCATAAAAATTGTTTGAACAAATAAACAAAAAATTTGCCATGGATTAGGTAAACTGGGATGTCAAAGGGCCTGAAAAGAATAGGATTCAGCTGAGTGCACTATGGAGTCAATTTGTGTTCAACTTCCTGGACAGGCGTGACAAACCTGATACATCCAAAATTCACCAGAATTGACCCACGTATGCTGACTAATTTGTGCAATGCACATCTGCTACTCCCAGAGCTGTTGGACTCACTACACATGTCCATTCAGCCATTTACATTTTCCAGACAAAAATATGTGATCTTGTACATAAGTGAATTAGTTAATTAGTACACCACAGGGAAGCAACTGTGCATTCACTTAAGATGCTGTGGATCTACATATGAAAGCTGTAGTGGAAAATTTAGGGAATGGAGTTCCTGCCTCCCACAGTCTTTAATTCCATAAGATTGACAAGGTAAATCCCACAAGATCTTTTTATTTCATTGTCTTCATCTTCTTAATAAGAGTTGACTAAGAAGGAAAGGAAATTTGTGTACTCCAAAATAAAGGAGATTCATTCCATGAGTGATTCAGAGAATCACTAATGAGAGTAAATCTTTGATGCCAATAGAAAATATTGCAGTATATACAGAAACACATATATTAAATACATGCATGTGGTGTTACAGAGACTCTTCTCTGAAAAACTTACATTTTCCCAATTAAGAACAAAATTTAATTTCATGCGCAAACTATGTGTGCGCCTCTTTTTCCTCTTCTGGCTTTGACATCATCCTGCAGCTCTAGTTATTACTGTGTAATTGTCTTGAAATGTAGTTATTGTTAGGAATCGTTGCAGATGTTCCCCGTGTAATTCAAACTAAATGAATATAGAATTAAATTACCAGTGCAAAGCTTTTGCAGTGCAAGTTGCAGTAAAAATGGTAAATTATTCTCTCTCTTTAGAGGAAAGTATCCAAAAAACGTAATGGGAAGTTAAGTAAGCAGTATTTCTTACTCGGGAATCTAGAAAGATTCAAAATGGGATGTCAGAGTTAGTGCCGAATTGCTTAATATATTGTCCCCATTCAAGAGATGTAACAATGAAGTACCGTTGCTCTGTGACTCTGATTAGGGAGAAGTCAATAAAAATGCACCAGCAGCTGCCTTAAAATTTATTGGGACCTAGGATACTACCATGGACTGGAGGAGTTTGTGACTATATATTATATTCCATGGCTTCTAGGACTTTCTGTTCTCTTCGGGCAAGCTTAAAACATGCTAAAGACCCTGATGACTGTGAGTACTTCCCCAGCCGTCAGACACCAAGGAGGCAGCAATTATCAAACACATCACTTTGAAGAGGAGATCCGGAACTCCCAGACCTGTAAATCAGACCAGCCACACCGTCTACAATTGAAGGTGCATATTAATATGCAAGTTATGTACAATGACATGGCAGACATCAGCATTTCAAGTTACATTTCAGAGCTGGTGTTCCCTTAGCACCGGTGATGAGCGACACTTGCATTCAATAACTATTCAAAGGGCAACACAGAAACAAAAAGAGCAATTTATAACCTTAAAGGAGATATGCACCCAAAATTGTGTGTTCAGTAGAGAAGGTGAATCTGCCAAATGTATGTGGATAATAGTGCTCAGAGTGAATCATCAACGACAAAATTGAGTTTTGGGCAGCTGCATGGAATGAGCAGCCCATGAATGTCTCTGCTTTACCTTATTAGTGTCAATTTATTTCTCTTTACAAAACAGACAGAGGTGAGTAGGGGCCATTCCATTCTCAATTTTCTGAAAATGAAGTGTCATTAATATTGTGGACAACTTTGGACCCTGGGCAGGGTCAAATAGCACAAATGTACAAATAGCACAATAGTACAAATGATTGTACCATATGAAAAATGTGAATTTACATGTATCTGATGAACTTTGGGTTGTTTCAAACAAACTGGGTTTTGGTGTGGGTTTTTTTGTTCTTGTTTGTTTGTTTCCCGTGGCTATTCTGTATTTGGATCATTTTAAACCATGCTAGGACTGGTACTTTCAAATAGGTCTAATGTAATAAGCAAAATCTGGATTTTTTCCAACATATTATTCATCCAATGTTCCAGCATTATGGTATTATCCAACATTCCTTTTATTCCTGTAGAAGTCAGTGGTAGTTGTAATACCTCTCCAGGCTTCCAGCTTTGAAAGGTGGAGGTTTTACTTCTTAATGCAACTGAATATACTGGGGTTTTGTTGTTTGGTTTTTTGTTTTTTAATATGCATCATTCATGACAGATTTGAAGTGAATTCTGTGTTCTACATTAGTCTCTAACTCTTTTTAGCAGAAACACTGCGAGTTTGATATCTGAACTTGGATTTACGCCCAAAGCAGAAACTAACATTCTTCTGTTTCCAAACCAAGTTCAACAGACATTATAGGAGATACACTACAAGTATGTTCCTTGAACTGTCGACTTGCACAGGCTGATTACTTGCATAAAAGAGAAGTGAAGTAGTCAGAGTTTGGCTCCAGTTAGATCATTAATTCCACTGTTAATCCGTTGGCTGACTCATTTTATAGGGACAGAAGGCATGTCTTCAAACCATGAAGTTGGATGATCCTCTCAAGTTCTTTCCCTCAAGCCACACAAGAAATGCAGAGCGGTAACTTCCAAAGCTGCCCTATAGCACCTAACCTGTTCTTTAAGATCACAGCCTTGTACTTCCTTGCCTTTTAACCCAGAAAAATGTATTTTGGAAACATCAACACACCACTGCTCAAAACCTTAAGGTAGGTATTAAAGCTAACTGCTGGTATTTTCTGAAATCAATTTATTTAACTAAATTAATAGGTTTATAAATAAAAATGTAATAAGTAATAAATAGGTTAAGTAAATAGGTTGCAATAGGGAAATGTAACTTTCTTTTTGCTAAATTTTACTGCTGTCATTTGCATCAATCCAGTTGTTATCGAAAAATATTTTTAAGTAGTATATTCAGAAGACTAAATGTTATTCTAGGCCATCATCCCATGAAACTGCAGAGATGCGCTAGCCTTCCTTCCAGAAAAAGGTGAGTCTTTAAGTACAGTGTGGACTTCCAATAACATGTGCAGCCACTTTCTTTCAACCTGCACTATGTTGTTGAAGCAAACCATCTCATACTTATTCAGTGTAGTTTATTAAACTGTTTGAAAATTGGTTTTGGTATTTGTATTTTCCATCTCATAACTTTTCTGTGTTTCCAGGTTGCAACAGTAGGCACAGCTTCCTTGTTTTCATAGGTGGTTTTGACAAACATTAAAATGTTTGTGTTTTCCTGAACAAAACTTTTGATGAATATCTGTGTTGCTGTACCGTTTATCTGCAAGTTTGTTTAATGGCTGTTGTCCTTTAATTTTTCCATTTCTTTTTATAAGTATCATCCTCTTTGCCATTAAGATCTTCAAGATGAGTGGTCATATTTGACTTTTTTCCTTCTTCTCTACTACTTCCAAGTTACATACAAATCTTCTCTCTTCTTTCTGTGAAACATTAAAATCTTCAGTCTCCTGTGCAGGCAATGGTCTGAATAATTGATGCAAACTTACAGCTGCCTCTGCCTTGATAACTCTAGCTTTCAAATACCTCTTCCCTGACTTTTTTTTTCCAAAATGCTGATTTATGTTTTTTTTTCAAATTGCTGCCAAAGTGATCTTTCCTATGCACAGATCTGATCTTATCTTTTAAACATACATCCTGAAGTTTCAAACATTGGTCTCTTTCTAATCACTCTTCCCCGCTCTATACTACTTTTCCTGATGACCCCACCAATTAAGAACATTACTTTTAGGAAGTCCTCAAGAAACCATTTGGGGTGAGGGAAACTAATGATGAGTAAGCCTTCAGTTCAAGAGTATTAAATGCATAACAACGAATAGAGCACTTTCGGTACCCAGTGTTTACATTAAGGCACATGATTGGGTATCTATCTGAATCAGAGCCCAAATAAATGTAATTTTGACTTATCTTTGTCTTATACAACAGACTAGCATTTCTAGACTGCCAAGAGCATTGTTTGTGCTAAACAAATAACACCAAGCCAGACTGCTACAAATTTTTACTGTGATGTTTTGCACTAAGAATATCATCTGTCAAAAGATTGCTCTCAAAGCACTTTACAGACATTAACTAATTAGGCCTAATGACACTTCTCTGGAAGTAGTGAAGTGTAATTAATTCCCTTTTGTGAAAAGGGAATTTAAGGCACAGAGAGATCAAATGATTTTTCCAAGGTCATGAAGGATATTACAGAAGATGTGGGAACAGAACCCAAATAGTCCAACCCTCCAAGACTGTGCTTTAGGCACAGGAACAGAGCTATCAGCTGTGGGAGGAGGACAACTCTTCCTTCCCTTTCTTTGTTATTACAGAAGTACAGGAAATTAATTGCTGCACAGACATGCTTTCATTAATTCCACACTAATGGCCCGCAAAGGGTGCCTGTAATAGTCCATTAGGAAGGAAGTTATCTGCCTCCTCCAAGTTCTGTGTGTAAACAGCAGTGAAGAAAATCTGTATTTCCAAGTTATCACTCTGCTGAGGACAAAGTATTGCTCATGTTATGCATTTGTATTGATAATGTCATTTACTATTTATTGTAGAGCTGTGTTTTTAATCCCGTGCATTTGTATTCCTCAGAGTTAAATCTTACAGTGACAAGAAAAAGGCCACAGAATTTAAATTTATGTGTAAGAGGTTATCTCAATGACTTTTGTAGATATGTAAATTCATGTCTTAGCTTTGCTATAAACTTCAAGGATTTTTTTTTTAACTTTTCTTTTTTTTTTAAACTTATGGTTTAAAGTAAGAGTTTTCCTGGCCTGGCCTGAGCCAGCATTGGCTAAGAGGAAGAAGAGATGGGTAGCCCCCATCTACAGATAACAGGTAATGCATTATTGGGAAAAAAAAGGAAGAATATGAACTAAGTGATCTGGTTTAGAAGTCAGTCTCCCCCTCTTCTCTGCTTAAATCCCCAAAGGTCTCCTCTAACTCAAGTATACTATAAGTAAAATAAGTATATATGGTCAGATTTTCAAAGGTGATTAGGTACCTAACTGTGTGGGCAGGTCCTTGTGAGGTCTTGATACAAGTGAGGGCACTTGAGTCCCACTGGATAGAGAACAAAGAGAGGGAATGAGCGGCTCCATAAAGACATGTCCTTTGATTTCACACAAACTGTCTTCCCGTATCACTTTTTTAACTGTCTTTGTGCCTTGAGATTTTGGCTGGCTTTTGGTTTTTACTCTTAGTAAAACTGATATAATGAAGCAGAAGAAAAAGAGCTTCTGAGCAGGAACATCTTTGTCTGTCTGTCTCTGTAGCTGCTCTACTCAAAGGTTAAGAAAACAAGAACTTAATCTCTGAGCTTTGCTGATTGAAAGTGATTGACTATCTTTTTTTACATATTTTTTAGTGTATCTCCAATGTTAACTGGCTTTCTGGATGGAATTTTCTTGTAGTCCATGCTAAAAGGTAACCAGTATTATCACTGGAAGCCATAGCTGGACTTGCTGCGGGAGGATCTACAGAGATCTGTGTGTTAAAACAGACAAATAAGACAGTCTCTTTTCTACTCTCTTGCACAACCTGATAGGAATTTGCACCTCACGTTGCACTGATAAATCACTGGGCAAAATATATAGCAGTGAACAAAGAGTGCAACACCTGAGATGTGCCCAAAGTAAGATAAAGAATTAAATCAATACACTGCAGAAATATGAACTTTTTTTTTTTTAAAATAGTCACACATTTTTTCTCGTATTCACTGTGATGGGTTTAGCAGCTGAACCAGGCAACAAACAGTATATGAACCAAAAGGCATTTTATAAAAGGTTCCCCATCTGGATAGAAAATTCTTCTTTTTTTCCTATAAAATAAGAATTTATTTTATGAGTTTATAAATTGCAGCTCTTAAACTCTTCATTGAGAAATCGACTATAACCTTACTGTGGTTCTTTTAAAGACTACAAAGAAATGTTTCAGTTTAAATGGATACCATTGACTTTCCCCTGCACTGACTTCTCTTCTGATAATTATTTTCCACTGATGCTGTAACTATTAGCAGTGTGGCAGTGCTTGGAACTTGAGATCAAGGTACATTACATTCGTTGCTGCTGCTGCTGTAAAGCTTTGCTGTCCTCAGTTTGAACCTAGGTGAGTGAAAATGGCTGTTTCAGAAAACTAGAGATACAATCTGCAGGATTCCAGATATCCAGCAAGGCTATTACAGCCTAATATTTTAGTATCTAATTCCAAGGGCATCCAGCAACAGGCAGGGCTCAGAATGACTCCCAGCTGGCAGTGCTTCTAAAAGAAACCAGACGTTGTCTTAACTTGGTTCCAAGTTTACAGATGTAATTGTGTACTGATGGCCATGTGGCTTCTTAAAACAGAGCATTTAAATAATGAGCATTTAGCATGTACCTTAAGGTTATGATGCTAACTCCTTTCTCTCTTCTTGCACCAGAGCTGTCGAACCCTGATCCAAATAATGATGTGTTCGCCTATCTTTTCATACAGCCCAGGTGTCACAAAACATCAATGATTTCATTGTCTAGTTGTGCTATGTTTTCAATTTCTCCCAAGATCCAGTATGTCCCATGCTCACTTTACTTTCTCAGCTTGGACCTTGATCCCGCAACTGGACCCTCCCCTCCCACCCCCGAATGAGCATTAATATATGAGAGAGCACCACTGCAGGTCCTCTCCGCTCTGCTCCTGTCCCCCCAGACTCCCTGTGTGATCAGAGCTTTCCTAGCTGAGGTCAGCAGCCCTACCCCCTGCTCACCACTGAGGCTGTAACCTTCAACGGGACGAACCACAGTGCTCCACTGGCACTTAGGCAGCAGCTCCTTCACCAGTCCCACCTGGCACAAAGCAGGAGAACCTGGCTATTTGGAACCAAGAAAGAGGGGGAAAAGTGTTTTGCTGATCATTCAGAAGTTCTAGGAGGGACTCTAAGGACCTGAGGGAATAATTCCTTTTTGCTCTTCCCTGGGGGTAGTCATCCCTCTGCTATATACAGACACTTGTGTACAAGAAAAAAACCCTTGCACACGGAATAGGAAACCACAGCCTCCGTTCGTATCCATCTGCCAAATTTCTGCCCCCAGACATTTCAGTGCAGGACTAAAATCCTTCATCCTTGGAAAATGATTTATTTTTTTTTTCATTACACTTGTATTAGTCCACCACATATTCCAGACTGTCTGAACAGTTTGTGTAAAATCTGTAGAGACCAATGAGTTAAATATCAGCTCAACCTGAAAACAGAGGCTTAAAATGGAGACAGTTCGTCAGCAGTCTCTTCACTTCCTCTCACTAATAATATGATTGCATTGTAGTACTTGTAGCATAAAGTCTTGTAATGACGTTACTGGAATTGATGCAGAGGCATAATATATCCTAAGGTATATTTATTATAATACTAACATTTCTGATACCCTTAAATTTGACTGTCAAAGTTTTCATGATGAACCTATTTTTCTCCTAGCGTATGAGAGAAAACTAGTAATTTGCTGGTTTATGTTTGTGTCTCCATATCTCAGAAACAGATTAAAATTCACTCTGATACTGTAGGATTTGAATTAATGCTTGAGCCCTTAATTTACCTTTCCCATCTGTAAAATAGGAATATTTATCTATGATACATTTAATATCCATCTTTCAAAAAAGCAGCTATAAAAATATACAATAATTTGGAAAAAGAAAACATAAGAGTCTCCAAACTGTATTTCGATTAGAGGATTATGGCAAAACACATAATATCATATCACTAACAGAGCTGCACTAAAAAAGAATCAGATTAACTGCAAAACCAGATAAAAAATGACTTCATTGGCCCATATTTTTGGGCCTGAGTTGGATGGCATTCAGAAATCATGCTTGCTAAATGATTGAATAATGCAAAAAACTTCTTTGTTGGTAAAGAACTATATTTAAATCAATCTTCTAGAAAAACAGAGGCCATGCCAAAACAGTGATGAATGAATATTAAAGAAAATGTTCAAATTAAACACTTTAAATAACTGATACTTCTGTGTGCTGGTGGGTTACATCTCATCTGGGTTCAGCTTATTCAAAGTTAGTCTGAGTCACTATCAACTCTGGTATCACCAGTCTGCTATTTACCTCCCTCAATAAAGTACCTTAGGGTGGGCTGAGCTGCCTCTGAGACTGATAAAGAGGGAGCCCGGCAAACTAGTTTAGAGTAGTTTATACCCATGCTTAAAGTGGATACAATAAGGGGAGATTAATTCTATCTAAAGCCCTCTACATGTAATACTGATGGGAGTTTTGTCAGTAACTTCCAGGGGGACCTGACCGTTGCAGCGTGGTATGATCAAATCAGTGAACTTGTGGGAAAAGAGAATGGTCTAAACTTGAGATATGTTTTTCATTATGTGGCAAAATTCCTCTAGTTCTCAAAGTGACAACTGCTGCCAGGACTGATTTTCAGCGTCCAAATTGTATCTGGCAACATCTTTGCCCAGATTCCAGCTAATTATATAGTGGATGTTTAAAGGTAGTTTTTAATTCCATAATGGACCCACCACAAGCCTTTTTTTGCTAAGAAAAGTGCTGAATATAGACCACATGCCACTTTTTCAGAGATGAGTGTAGGAAAGACTATAGGTGTTGCAAAGCATCTTAGTTTTACCCAAAGTAATAACTAGCCAAATTCGATCTATCTGCAATAAGATTTTTTTTCAGAAGTGCTAATAAATTTAGAGGGAAGAACTTTGTAAGGAAAGCACACACCCAGATACACCCATATGCATAACATACAGCTATATGTACTCCATGGAAAGTATGCGTTAAGCTACACAAACACACTCAAAACACAGTATACTTTTCTGGATGAGCAGCTGGTGAAGCTGGACAAGATGTCCTCAAGCAGTTGACTTCCATGAAGCAGATTATACGCTCCCACTTTTAACTCAGAACATGTAGCAAAACCATCCAGAGATACCACGATCTTATCTTTTGTTGAACAGCTGTGTCTCAAGGCCAGTTCTTAACCTTTGGCCTCTGCCCCCATCAGGTGCCTTATCCATAGTCCAATTGCTTTCTCAGTTACCTGCTGCTTCTGTGTTCTCATTGTTATGCCTGTATCAGCTTTACCCAGCTCTCAAAGTTGCATTTCTTTAGGGACTGCTAACCGGTTTTCAGCTTGTGCACATATTTCCAATTTCCTGTGCTGTTTGTGGAGGTGGTACTCCACAAAAGAGCAGAGGACACCTGGTTCCAGGCTCCAGTTTACACAATCAACTCTTGCAACCTCAGCCTGATGGGAAGTCTAACCGGTCACAGTCCTGACAACCTGCGAAGGTCGGGGCTGTGAGCAGCACAGGTTACAATTACTGGACCGTGGGGCAGTAAGACCACTTCTTCTCTTAGTCCTACAAAGTCCTTCTTTCTACAACACAACCTGCATTGGGAGAAGGGGAATGAAAAAGCATACAGCTAAGGAGAGCTATTTCACCATGGCTCTGCTGCTATTTTTTAGTCCTTGCTCTTCTCAGACAGATATGTTTGTACATGATGGAGAGAAGGTCTTTATTTACATTATTGCCACATCAGATTGACGGGTAGCTCTTTGCTCCTTTTCCTGTCACCTGAAGGTGGGAGTCCCTGAGCCTCTTGCTGTAATGATCAGCCTTCACGGAGCTGGTGCTGGGTCCTGATGCTCTTTATGAACCACCCACCCTGCTATGCCAGTAAAACGTTCCCTCAGACAAGCCTGTAGTGAGCCAGTGCTGTTTTGGAAACCTCAAAGTTTGTGTAAAAGAGCTCAATACTTTAATTACAGCTATCTGAGGCAGTTCCTGAGCAAGGGCTTCATTTTCTCACACAATAAGGGGTGGAGAAAATTTTCAGAGTGGAAGTCATGAACCTCTCCCTTTCACTATCAGGGTCTGAGAGATGCCCAGTAGCCTCTGTGACTCACTCTAATATTATAAATCAGTGGGCTGTCATGATATTTTCAGATGCCTGCTGTCAGTAACAGAGGAGAAATCTGTATCCTGCCTGCAAGCCAGGAAAATAATTCAGGAAATGAAGGCTGCACTTGTGGAAAGTAGAAAATGTTGTAGAGTCAAAATTTTCATTTCCAGAAAATCTTTAATTAACTTTCATACATCAGGAATTAGCACACACATCCAAGCTATTCACACAATTTTTTATCTTTTCAGTGCAGGTGCACCAAAATCAGGCTGGTTCCTCTTTCCAGCTCTGAGCCTATTCCAGAGAACATGCAATTCCCTTAGGCAGCTACTGGGAACCAAGGACACTTGCCTCATGTTAAGATGCTCATTAAAAAAGAATACCCTGGGAATAAATGGATGCCATCAGAGTTGGGAGCTTCCTTTAAGGAAACATTATTATAATGACACTGTATGCACCTAAACTTACAAAAAATATGTGTGTAGCCAGGCATAGACAGGTGAGTTCTTTGAGCAGACCTTCAGGTAGTCAATGGACTACCTCGCAAATGACACAGTTAGGATTCCTGGGCAAACCAGAATGCAGAACATGTACTAATTTTTCTTTCTTATCTGATAGAAATGCACATCAGAACACAAAAATGTAATTTCGGTTCCTTCATTTGCATAATGTGGTCATTTGGAAATAGTTTCTTTCATTCATCTGTAATCTTTGTAGAGGTTATGAAGTCTAATTTGGAACACTAAATCAATCCAGAATTTATAAATGTATCAAAATTAAAATCTCCCACTGTATATGGAGAAGCAGAACTTTAAACTTCGAGACCATAAAAAGGTTTTAAACCATAAAACACTTACAAGAGTGCACAGGATCTGGTCCAAACAAAGTCCTTTTACAAATTCCTGAGCAAAGTCCATGGAAAAGACCCAAGATTTTCTATATATTATCTCTGACGAGAACTCTGCTGCAGCTCTAGACTCAGTAACAAGACATATAATATGGATTTTCTATTCCCATCGGAACTAGTAAGATAAAATTTCCCTTGACCCACAGGTTCCATGCAGTGGTCTCCCTCGTCTGGAGCTTGGGAAAAGCAACCCTATCGCATCTACTGAAGTCAGTGAGAGCTTTTACCCTAACATCACTATTAAATATCTCGTGTTTACTGCCACTAATTCATTTTGTGGCCTACGTTAGATCAGGAAGTCTGAAAACCTTTGAAGCCAGGTGTGTGCAAATGCGTTTGTACCCTCAGCGCATACAGCTGTAAGAAAACATAAGTGCCAGCAAATCAAGCATTTACGTAGAGAGGTGATTCATCATTTACCTGAAGGACTAATATGTGGGTTTGAATTTTGTATATTTAATCTAAAAAGTCTCCTGTGAAACTATTACCATTAATAGTCTTTATTAATATCAGTAGGGGGTCTCTCCAGCTACATGGGACTACATTTGCTGCTTCTGACAGAGCAGAGAAGCATCTAGTATAGTCAGTGTTTCTGGGAACCACAGTGCCGCTTCTGAGCAGGGTTTTGCTTTGTTTTGTTTTGCTTTGCTTCATATCTTTACCCCCCGCTGCATCCTGCAGTTTGTTTTTCTTTACTCTCTCCTTCTTTTTAGTTTAATTAAGTGAATTGAAGTGAACAAACAAAGCCTCAGACACTTGTAAATTCCCAGCTACCACAATACTGAGCATTCCACGTCCGTGGAAATAGCTTTTTGCATCTTTAATTTGCAGGCTGTATGTAATAGGAATGTGCGCAGGGTCTGTCCCACAGGATTATTAGACAGATGAAAAATGTGATGCAGTAATAGTGGAATAAATAGAACAACAAAGCAATGAAAGAACAGCTAGAGAGAGCAGATTATTTGGAAATAGAGTTATATGCCATGTAGCAAGGAACACTATACTGATCCCTTCTGAGTAGACAGAAGTGTTGGCAGGAAAAAAACGTTTTTGTATACATTTGACATCTGAATTTTCAATACACTGGGAAAATTATTAAGATAAATAAATCTAGCCAAGCATGTCCAATTAGTGATTAGTCACTTTCAGTGTTTTTTTCAACAGTCTTCATTGTGCTAACAAAATCCAAATCAATCTTTTACTATCAAATAACAGATTGGACATCCCTGGATATTATATGATCATTGTAATGGTGACCAAACAAAAGAAATTATTTTAATCTTCCATATGTGGATCAGAAAACACACAAAAAACCATGTAGTCATTAAATATACAAAGGACTCAGTATGAAAATGGCTAGAGGAAACAAGAAGGTGGAGGGCTGTTCAACAGACTAAGGGTCAACAAAGTCATATATTTGTGCTGACAAGGAACATTTGAAGCAGTATCTGCACAAGCAGACAATCCAGGAAGATGCAAGCTTAAAAATCATGAGTGTTGTGTAGGTCTGCCCTTGAGAATTGACAGTACTGACCTGCATGCTCCTCTGCCCTCTGCTCAGGCTGTAGCATTCACAGGGAGTGGCTTCAGAGCCTTGCACATTTTGAAATGTTCAGTAAGCAATGTCAGAGACTTGAGAGTCTCCAAAATAGGTCAAAATGTGACTGACTTGAAATAAAGGGGCTACATTAATCAAGGAATATTAATTAGCCCCAGACAGCTCCTGTCCGGTAAATTGGTTAGGAAAGATAAACTGAAAAAGAAGCCTGGTAAAACAAAATAAAACTGATGTCATACGTATCTCTATAGCACCACTGATTTTAACTAAGGACAGGAATTTGTCTTGAAAAACTGAAATTCTAGAACTGAACAGTTTGGCAATCTGAAAGAGGAGAACAAAAGGTGGTAAGTGAGGATTATTGGTAAAATGTAGACACAACATTTGAGATGGAACAGCAGAGGCTCTTTGAAACTAGGTACAACTGAAAGGTAAGAAGCTGGTAAAAATAGCTTGTGACGCAGGTCATCTCCAACATCATAGATAAGAGACGGCCATGAGAGTGCCAACAATTTCAGTTCACATTGTACTTTCTCAATCTGCAACATCTCAAGGTGACCTATGCAACATCTTGAACTGTGGTGATGGGGAGCCAATTCTAACTTTGGACTTAATTATAGCATTTACATTAATTATTATTCAACGACAAAGAAAAGAAGAGTTGTTGACAGAAAACATTATAAGAGTTTGGTTTGGGATTTTTTAACAGCTTTTTATTTGGTCAAAATAGAGGTTATTGTGTATCTTAAAGAGCCCCTTTGAAGCAATATATACATTTGAAAGAAAGTAGTTAAAATTTACTGTCAACACTATTATTATATTAGATTCAAGAGAAAATGCTAGGACAAAGGAGGAAAAACAAAGATTTTGCTCTTAGAAAGCACTCTGAGAAATGAGTAATAGGATGTGGATCTGAACAGCAATGAATCATCTTAACCTGCCATGGAAGTGTCATGCCACATGAAGCCCCATTTCAGCTCAAATGGCTTGAAAGGTGATTGCTGGTTCCTCAGTAGAAAGAGGAATTTTGGAACAATAAAGCTCCAAAAAACCTGAAGGCAAAAAATGTATTTTCATGCCTGACATAACAAAACCTTTATTTAGTATCTGTTGTCTGACCTGCCCTACTCCTGAAGACAGCAGCATAATAATATTGTGGAAGACCCAACAGGAATTAAAAGCCATATGTATATGAAGGAAAATTAAAACACCTAGAGTCTAAAAATTTTGATGCCTTTTACTGGTATTTCAGTAACTTCTTATTAGGCACTATGAACCTATTTACTGATATCTAAGGTCTGGCTCTGAGACCATTATTGTCCTTCCAAAATTTTATGCTGGTTTCAACACCTACTGAAAAGCATAAGCAACCTTGTTTTTCACTTGGACCTTTTGACGTTGTCTTCTCACCCTCAGTTATGACAACTTTGAGCTGTTACATTTTGGAAAATAAGATATTTTAATCATATCTCCTCAGTATTCCTACTGACAATCTCTTCCTCACATTTATTAACACTTATTATTTCGAGATCAGTCAGTTCTGCATCTGCTTGGTTTCTAAGACAATATACAGTTCATCTGCTCATTAAATCCCAGGAGTCATATCCTTATTTAGAAGCTGAAACTACCAATGCAGAGATCCTATTGTGAGATCTTTATTTCTTCCAAGATTGCCTGTGGTAATTTTTATTACATATATTTCCTAAAGCTGCCTGTCTCAATTTATAGTCTCTGATGTTTCCACTCTTCTTGTCCTCAAAGCTGCAACATGTTCCTACCTTGCTAGGGATTTCTGTTTTATGAAGAGAATGAGATTAGCTCTTGGTGATATGTAGGCACTTGAGAACCATATTATCTTTCCAAGATTTCCCCAGTAGTTTCCGATCTTTCGCTGTTTTCCAGCTCCTGGTCTGGTTCCTTGTCCCCAGATACCATTCTGCCTCGGGGCACTACCTTCCTTTGTTTCACTCAAACATGGAAAATACTTTCTGATAAGTCACCAGGTTCATGACACCATCGTATTAGCACTTCAACCCCAAAGCCTCCCCTGAATGCATCAGCCTTGACACTGATACTGTGAAGGTCTAGCAAATACTGCTCAGAAACTTCAGAGCCTATCTGAAACGTGACCTGGTACCTATCACTAGGTCTACAATAGAAAGGATTCTGGTCCATCAGAAGCAGATTTGTTTGGCAAAACAGCTGCGTTGAGGATCCTTTTTGGGGGAACAGAGAGTCCTGCCTTAAAGGCAATGGGAAGATACACTTGGAAATGGCTGGATTGTTTTCAGCTGGCAACCATTTTCATCACTGATAATCATTCATAGCAAACTCTTGTCCCTGGAAACACTTCAAAACAGTGTTCTAAGGAAATCTTCCTGGTTGTCCCTGTTGCCAGGTGTGTTCTCTGAGAGACTTCCACCTCTGCACATCTTGTCATGTTTTTCTTGGCTTTTACTAGGTGGAAAAGTGTCAGCAGATCATTTTTTTTCTTTGAAAGGTGCCAAATAGGTCATTAAACTGGTGTTGAAAGAGTCCCTGGCCACCAGGTTTTGAGGCACGCACAGTCAGATATCTCTGTTGTTCTGGAACAAAATACACACACGATCCAGCTTCTCTCTGTGGAGAGGAGACAGGGCTTCAGACTGCTTTCTGTGAACCTGTTGCTGGTGGTTGTGTCAGAGTTGTTGCTCTATGTGTTTAGTTTTTAATAGCAAGTAGTAAGTACAAATGCTGTATTACTGCGAGGCTCTGAGTTGGCTTCATGAATTGCAAAGATTGGGAGGACAATTCCCGAGCATCCGGAAGCAGGAAGAGCAGCTCCCCCCATGGAGTCACTTATGTCAAAAGGAACTTGCGAACGGGAAATCCACTGTGAAGGTGACATGCCTGGATATGCAGATGTGCTGGTTTATTCTCTCATTTGCAGCTAGTGTTCCAGCCCTGCCATGCTTATCATCCTCCTTCCTCCGTGTCTAAACTGGTCTAAGCTTTCAGAGCAGAAACATCTACTCCACTGTTCTCTAATATGCAAATCAGATCATGTTTACTTCGGCATTTTCTAAGACTGGATAATTTCTACTTTAGCTCAACTGAGACTAGTACTTACCAGATTAATTTCTGAATTATAGATATAACCAATGTAATATGCATGTAATTATCCCAGAAATTAATTTGGCCTATTATATTTAAATATTTATGTGAACGTAGTCTCCATCCCCCTCCTTTGAATATTTCTTTCTCTCACTTAGATATACAAGATCTGAGGCTGAAAACAGCCTGATTGTCATTGTACTGGAGTACAGTATCAGTTACACTCAGGCCCCCACAGAGAGGAAATCAGCCAGTGTAGGGGGTTCCTTTTCCAAATTAGATTTCTTGGAATACAGAAAATGGAAAAATACATGAAAATCCATTATTTCAAACATCTGACTGCATTATAAAGCCTCCACTAAAATCACAGGATGTGTCATAATTAAATGGCTTGAAAATAATTTCTTGAGAGCAGAAATTTTATATTCAGTCATGCATAGCAACACATAGGAGTTTTTCCCCTCAAAAAGCTTCTTTGCATTGTGTTATTATACTCCCAAGAAAATTGGATTGGCTATGAATCCAAAACAGAATTAAAACCTTTGAGCATCCAAAGGTTTTGTTTACGGAGATGGAGGTAACTAATGCCTAAATTCCCAGGTTCTGACCTCTGAGGGTTGTTTTTTTCTGTACTTGTGCTGAAGTCACATGTCAATAAAATGCTAGCTGGTCACCTAAGTACTGGAACAAGGAGGAGCTTGAGTCATGAAGCTTTCCATTCCTCAGACCCTCCTGAGCACAGGTTTCTTCTATGTGAAGAGTAAGACCTTGACTTTCCTCCTGTACCCTCACCCAATATGCCAGAGGTGGCTGCAGAGAAAGGAGTCAGCAAGCGCTCCTGACATGAATCTAGATTCAGGGATGTGAGCCAGGATCCAGACACAGATGTTTCGCAGATAGTGCATGAGACTGAACATCTGACACTTAAATAAGTGATGGTCCCACAGTCATAGTTACACAGTGCTCCCTGAGGGAAAAAAATCACAGCATTTCTGTGAATCCCTGTGAAAATCAGTATTTCTTCAGATCTAGGACTAAAACCAGAGGTGAAGGAATCAGGAGGAGCCAGGTGAAATGCCATTTAACACAATAACTTCTTGAAGTTGCAGTTTACAGTGTTTATGGACGAAGATTAGCTAAATGTTTGGGCAGAACAACACATAGTCTATTTAAAAGAAGACACAACACATATCACAATCATATCATACCACAACTGTGCAACACCATACTTAGATTAGACATTGAAATTTCCCTCTGTTCCAAACAGGTATTAATCACAGTGGGAAAAAAGAACCTCTTTGTCTGTCAACCTTAGAGAAAAGTGTTAAAACGTATAAAAGTTCAATAAACAGCTTCACATGACATCAACACTCTTCAGCTGAAAACCTTCAGATCTTTCAGTCCTGTATAAAAAAACCATCAGCTTTTGAAACGTACGCACTAGAAGAAATGCAGGGACATGATGGTTGTGAATACAGAAAACTATTTGTACACAATCAAGTTAGGTAATGGTGCAAAAAATTGCTCCATAAATCAATCAGCTCTCTATACTTGTTTCATTAAGGGATAATATAACTCTGATATCATTTCACGAAAGTTGGCTAAGCTTCTCATATTTGATTTCCATCCAATTTTTTTTAGCAGAACTCAGCATTTTAGAAACAAAGGAAAGAAAAAAATCCAGTGCAGATGTACATTTTCATGATGTTTAATGCAGAACAGCAAGGTTGCAGTACATTAGTCATCATGGCAAGCAGCCTATGTGGAATATTAACTAAACTTTGAAGAAAAGCTGTATTTGTTCTAAATGCCTATACCGCTGTTTGCAGAACATTTGAATATTCCAAAGTGAGTGTGAGAGTTATCATTAAGTCAGGGCATTGCTGGCTAACTTCTCCCCATAGGCAAACTTGTGCAGCTCTAACTGACAGTAATACGTAGCCCTACAATCATACCTTAGGTCAATTTTTGCCTCATATCGCCATCCTGATTTGTAGGAGTTTATTCTGAAAAGCTGTGTACAGAGCACGAAAGACAGCCGTTGATATTTCCTGGTTCGTGGCAGCACCTCATTGCTGATTCACCTCCTGCACATTCTCCGCTTGATCCTGTTAACGACCCACAAGTCACAGAAGGTGCTAAGCTCCCTCTGTTACCGTTTAGTTCAGTGGCGTGAAAGGAGATTTTGACCGAAACTTGTGATCATAATGTCACGTTCAAGATCACTCAGCTTTTGAGTGAGATGAGATCATGCGGCTCCTTAGAATCAGCCTGTATCAAGTTTAAAAGGGTGCATATAACATTTCACACATACAATCGTTAGTCATCTGATATATTAAAAATAAACACACCCTAAAAAATACCAGCTTACCCCCAATCCTCTGCTTTAATGACGTAAAGTAAAATCCATCAGACTATTATCCTGGAGGCTCTTTTCTAAAGGGTAAGTCACAGTATCTGTTCTCAAATGTTCAAAAATTGTACTGATACATAATGGATAATTTCCATTTCAACTCTGGATATATGAAAAATCATGCAAATAAGCAATTGACATGATTATGCTTTTAGTATTGCACAAGCTAACAGTTGTAAAGTAATTTTGGCACTGATGCCATGTTATTTTGCAAGTTAAAGTAATGTCAGGTAAATGCATGTTTTTAAACACTGTTTTCTTGGTGTAATCGTCTTTTCACTCTCTATTACTGGTCTCTTACGTCTGTATGCTTAATCCATTTCTGCGACATAGTTTTGTATATTTTTGTTTTGTTCATTCTCCAACATTTATTCACTTGCATTCTGACTTACCTTCTCCCTCATGCTGTGATACATTTCTCCCTCTGTTTACACTGTGGCAGACTTTCTCTTCATTGATCTGCTGCTCCAGACATAGCTTCTTCTCTGTCTTGATTTGTTCTTATTTCAGCCCACAAATAATTTGGTTCCACTTAGTTCTGAGGGAGGTGAATCTCACTCAGAAAGGAGTTCTCCAAGTAGCAAAAAGGTTTCCCAAGAGTTAGCAAAGTCCACCCTATCTATCAGAGACTCCTGAACTGACGAGCAATGCGCTCCTTCCCATGCTCTCCACCACATGACAGAGCGAAATCTGACTATCTCTGCTCATCAGAGTCCCATCTACTACAGACAAGGACCAACGTTATTTGTGTTTCATGTGTTCCTTCACGTGCCAAACACTCGCATCCAGATTCCTGGGTCTGTGTCCACACTGCCTGGTTCACATGGCGCCCTCAGACTTACAGTCTGTCCCATAAATCCTTACAGCTCTTTGAAGTATATGGCCCCGATCCTCAGACTTCAAAGCATATTCCAATCTGGATAAATACGTACTACCTAAATCAATCTCCCTGCACTCTGCAGTTTTACTGTAATAGAATATGTTTGATTGATTTTTCGTTTTTCTTCTTTTCCCCTCTTTAATGGAAGGCTTAGAAGCAGGTGTTTTACTGACAGGAAGAGTGAAAAGACATTCCAGTTTTTCATCCCCTATACACCAGGTCAATCATCATCAGAGTTCAGCTAGCAGAATCATAACTGCTAATGGAGCTACCAGAACTGCAATGAAATATGTCTCAGGTTAGCTAGACAGGAGAAGGTCGGTGTGCAGATGTAGACACGGCTTACAGGTAAATATGTCAAAAGAAGTGTGAAGCAGTAGTTGTAAAATCAGGCAACTGGAGGGGAAGAGCTGACAACAGAACATAGACAATGAAAGTGAAAAAGGACAGGAAGAGTGAAGCTATAAACCTGCTGAGTTACAGTGGAATCACTTATTCTTCAGGCCTCGTTCAAGTTGAAAATTTGTATATTTTTGAATGGGAGGTGCACTGTGCCTTTCTCCTACTGGGAAAAGTGGTAAATCTATAATCTAATCAGCCATTTGAATAGCTAAGGTGCTGCCCTGTGTTTAGGCAGAAGCAGCTGGAGTGAAGATTAGATTGGTTGAAACCAGAACAGGGACAGCCTGTAATTATTCCAGTCCTCTGAGCCCAGACTTTTATTTTCCATGGGCAGCTGCAGGATAGCTAGACAGCCACTCTCTGCCATTAACAGACAGATAAGTGATTCTTTTTTTCCATTTCCAAAATCAGATTGATCTTTGATTGACAAGCATCCAAACCCTTCTGTATCATCCTAGTTCTGTCAGAAAGGGAGAGCAATGAAGTTGACTGATGACAAAAAGATACCTGTGATATATACAACCCAGACAAATAATTAAATACTCTAATATCCAGCCAGGCAATTTTAGTCTAGGCTGAAGATATTAACACCCAGAGAGGACTGACAGCATGGATGACTGCTTGATAAGGAAAGAACAAACCATGCAATTCTATCATTCAAATACCTTTCCAGGGCAACCTTTGAATCAAGAAGGCAATGGATTGATCTTGTAGAGTATCAACAGATATACAAGTCCGAAATATTCCATGAAGAGAAGAAATAGGTTATGATCTCTTACCTAAAGAGAAGGGTTAACAACCTACCAGGGTCAAAACAGATTGACTTTGCAGAAATAGTTTCAGATTGGGATGAAAAAAGTAATTGACAGAGTCTTAATTTCCTTTTATAACTCAACAGCCGGAGTTCCTACAGACAAAATAGATAAGGACTATAACGGTTAGAGAAAGAGGTGCTGAGTTCGTAAATGAAGTCAGTGTGGAAACCTTTTCTTACTATACATTTTTTTAAAAGTGAACAGAAAGGACAAAGAACAGGCTAAATGTGTTTTACAAATGCTAGAAACATATGAAACAAGATTGTTGTATTAGAAACATATGTTGAGGGAAAATTATGATTACATTGGAATGACAAAGACTTGGTTAAATAAAGCTATCAACTGGGAGATAAAATTACCAACATATAAATTTTGCAGATGGGTGAGGTAAAACAAAAGTAATGAGGGAGGGAGCAATTTGCGTATAGGGAGAATACTGAATAAACAGAAATAAATGACACCAGGATTTTGGCTGATGCAGCAGGGAGTATTTGAAGCAAACTGGAGAATGAGATATGGAAAAAGTTAGTCCTTGGATCTTGCCAGAGACCTTCAGAAGAGAATGAGAAAGCATATCAGGAAATGTTTTTACATAGAAGGAAGTCTGTATCAAACTTGGTGTAATGATCCTGTTAGGACTTCAATTGCCTAGACATTTCCTAGGAAAATATTAGTGGAAAAAGTAGGAAGGAAGCATGATTATGAAAGTAATACAGGATTGCTTCCTGTACAGGAAAAGAGTAATGTGGACATAGTGACTACAAATGAAACAGGTATGATGAACACAGTCAAAGCTGGGGAGAATAGCACAATCATTAGTGCAATACCCAGGCTGAAATGCCAATAATACTGTAAAAAGATAAGTAGCAATTGTATTTTAGTAAAATCAAACTGTGAATAAATATTAAATAAATTAAAAGTAGCCTGAAAGAATCCAGCTCTGCCCAATTCAGAAACACATCCAGCTGAATCTTAAAAGTGTCCAGTCTTGGGGAATCCACCACTTCCCTGGGGAGAATACTTCAATGGCTGATTGTTCTTATCGTGAAAAATTGTCCTCTTGTGACCAATTGGAATCTCCCCAAGAGTAACTTGTACCCATCAACCCTTGTCTTTTCATGTGACTCCTTGTAGAAAGGGAGTCTCCATCCTCCTTGTAGCCACCCTTTATATACTGGCACATGGGGATAAGGTGTCCCCCAAGCCTTCTTTTCTCAAGGCTGAACAAACCCAGTTCTCTCAGCCTTTGCTCATATGGCAGGCTTCCCAGCCCTTTGATCACCTTGGTGGCCCTTCTCTGGACCCTCTCCAGCCTGTTCACACTTTTTTTGTATAGCAGGGACCAAAACTGAACACAGTATTCCAGGTGTGGCCTGACAAGGTCTGAGTAGAGCAGGATAATGACTTCTCTGTCTCTGCTGGTGATGCCCTTGTTGATGCAACCCAGCATCCTGTTGGTTTTCTTTGCTGCAGCAGCACACTGTTCACATATTGAGATTGTATGATGGTATGTCTAAAGGTATTGTCCCACATTTCCCTGCTTATGGGTCATGAGGTTCACAAATGAGCTTGGGTGCCACAAACAGTGATCCTCCACTGCACATTACCGCTGAGCACTCATGTCAGGTGTGGGGAACCTCGGTTCAGGACCATATTTTGTCTAATAGAGGTGGAGTCAGTTCTCCAAGGAAACTACTTTCTCATGAACAACCAGGTAGCCCAGAGAAGAGTGCTTTTATCTTTTAATCCTGAAGATGATCCAATTGTATCAAAGATTTTCTGTTTGTTGACTGTTGACTATTAGAAGGATGGTAGGTGATTGTCAGAGGAGTGCCAGGATGCTCCAGTGCACAGAGTAATTTCAACCAGAGATGTTGAGGCAGTCCTAAATTTCCTATTGCCCTGCAGCTAGTGCCCTGTGCTCTTCTCTGAAGACAAGGAAATGAGTTCAAGCTGTTTTTCCAACTCAACAAAGAAATGTGAAGCTGTACCAGTCCCACCTTGGTCATGCTCCTTAGCCTCCCAGGAAAGCCTTCCTTCTTCATTTTTGTCTCTGGCTCCAAAGGGCTATTGCTGAACCTTCTTCTTTGTTCATAGCTCCACTTTTATTTAAACTAACAAATGCATTGGAAATTCCACTGGAACTAGGTTAGTTTTTGAATCATCTGTGGTATATTAATTTAATACCTACAAAACTCTTTTGTTTCACACTATCCCAGATTACTTCTTTTCTCTCAGAATTACCACAAAATAATAAAATGGAGAGAAATTATTTCCACCCTCCTGACTGTCATCACCTTTATGCGAGGAAACTACTTTTTTCCCATTTTTGTACAATGTTCAGAGCCAACACACTTGTGCTGATTAGCTCAGCCAAAATTGCTTTGCATTCCCGTCTAGACACAGGACTAGATTCTGTCTGAGCAACCCTTCCTCGAGCCACAAGGGATCCAGAGGAGACCTCCTGGAGCAACCTAATAGGGAAGTGGACAGATATTCGGATGATTTCTCCTGTGCAAGGAGTGCAATTCTCCCTCAGAAATGTGAACAGGACTCCTCGGGGTAAAATTCTTCTAAAAAAATTGTCAACTCTGTGAAAAGTAACAACTTGATTATCAGGAAGTTTAAGTATACAAGAATATTCACACATGCAAAAAACAAAAGTCAAGTTGAACCTTTATTAGGTAGCCATCTTAGTCATAACTCTAGGAACCAAGACCACATATATCAAAATTCTTCATCATGTGTTAATTTACTCCTATTAACTTTCTTGTATGGTGCAGTTGTTAGCTGTTCTCCAATTTTGTGCAATTGGCCTCTTGGCAATTGACCATTTGCACTATTTGTACAATTGACCATTATACAGACTTCTAACAAAGAAAAATGTATGCGACTTGTATTGATCTATTAAGTCAATTTCCATCCAGTTTCATCCCCATCTATACTTTGAATCAGTAAATTTTGCATGTCCATTTAAATTCAATCTCAGCACTTTTCAGTCAAAGTCTGTTATAATTTTTGGCTTCCTAAGCAGCTTCCAAAGGTCTCAAGATGATCATCATGTTGAGTACTAAATATTATACAAATTTTACAAAGATACTACTAAATACTGCAGAAAAAAGAAGTATGCAATTGCTTCCCTCTAAGGAAAAAATATCTTGGGGAAAAACAGAGAGAAGAGATAAATGGTTAAGTAACATGGGTCACAGTATGACCACCTGGATTGCTCTATTTGTGCGGTGTGAAGTGTGGTTATGTGTACTCTGTCTTGCATAGAACCATAGAACCACAGAATTGTGTAGGTTGGAAGGGGCCTTTAAGATCATCAAGTCCAACCATCAACCTAACCTGACAAAGCCACCACTAAACCATGTCCCTCAGCACCACATCTACACGTCTTTTAAATACCTCCAGGGATGGTGACTCAGCCACTTCCCTGGGCAGCCTGTTCCAATGCTTGATAGCTATATCAGGGAAGAAATTTTTCCTAATACCCAATCTAAACCTCCCCTGATGCAACTTGAGGCCATTTCCTCTTGTCCTATCGCTTGTTACTTGGGAGAAGAGACTGACCCCCACCTCTCTACAGCCTCCTTCCAGGTAGTTGTTCTCCAGACCCCTCACCAGCTTCGTTGCCCTTCTCTGGCACGCTCCAGCACCTCAATGTCTTTCTTGTAGTGAGGGGCCCAAAACTAGACACAGTACTTGAGGTGAGGCCTCACCAGTGCCGAGTACAGAGCCTTGTTGAACTTCATACCATTACACCATCTCTCTTTACACCTCAAAAAGCTCAGAATTTCTCTTCCTGGAATAAGTTAAGAAATGAGAGTATCAGCAGTTTTCTTATACGGACATGATTGGAACTAATTTTGAGGTTTGAAAGCCCACTGCTCCAGGGATTAAAGCGTTCTTTTAACATTTTGTATATTCCTTGACATTCATGGGTCAGTGTTAGAAGGCTGATCTCACAGATGTTTTCCTCTGAGTTTCTGATCATCCTGCACATTTCTTCTTTCTTTCGTAGCAGCCTCACACTCATGTGCAACAACCAGCCAGCACTGGTCCCTGCCGTATAATTATCAAGATAGGAAAGATATGAGAAATGTTTTAAATGGATGCTGCTGAGTTTTGTAGTGATTGTAAAAAAATCTGGGTAGAAACATGTAAGATCGTACCTGTGCAGGGAAAGTGATTAATCACTGTTTCAAGCACCTCAGCACCGAGCCAAAGCATCAAAAAATTAAAAAACCCACAACTTTCAGGTTTGTCTTTGAGGATCTGAATAAAACGTTATGTCTACTCATTTTATCACCTATAAGGCAGTGTTTTCATTCACTTACTTTCCTCCAGCAATGAATAAGGAAAATGGCAAAAAGGTTGGAAAATAATCTCTATAAAACACGAGTTTTGTAAGAGGTAGTTGGCTGGTCTTGTGCCTGAAAAACATCAAATCTCGAAATACAGTCTTTTTAAAAACTTTACTCCTTACCCCAAAGAAGCATAAAATAGTGACAGAGGCACTCCCCAAGCTCTGAACACCAGCACACTGGGCAGTGTCTGAGTCACAACAGCACACTGTAGTCTGCCTGAGTAGACGGGTTCTCCCACATGGACCCTACTAAAATTAACAGGACTCCAAACATCTGCAAGAAAGTACATGAGGACACCAGAACCTTAATTATTCCCAACCACTGCAGTATATTTATATTCTGAAGTCAAACTGAGAACTTCATTTTCTGCTTACATTTAAGTGTGGAAATTAATCATTTGGGATTGTAATTATACATATGATGCTCAGGGAAATCATAATAACATCCAAAGTACCACATCTTTAGCCTGCATTTTGTTTTAGACGTGTTAGATAATGCTTAATGAAGCGTTTTACATCCTATTAAAGCTTTATAGCACACACCACCTCCTTCTATAAAATGCTTAGAGTCAATACCTAAGTGCGCTTTAAAATCAGATACACGTATAAAATATAAACATATTGTATAATTTTCCTACATGTTAGAGTTAATGCAATTTATTAGTGAAGGCCAGAGCTCTGTGTATTTGGTGCAGTTTTCAAAGTAATAACTGCTAGTGGTAAAATATGGTAGCTGGAGATCAGGTAGCATTTGTGCACTGTTACATTACAGTTACCAGAATTTTTATATATGACTGAAATAAATATACTTAAATGCAATATTTCTTTAATATAATGCACCTGGATGCAATTTCTATTAATAAATGATAATGTGCTATATTTTTTCTAATTTATAAAAAAAGCATTATTCAAGACAATATATATACAGAGGCAGAAGGATTCTGGAAGTCTTTAGACTTAAACACACTAGTA
The DNA here is from genome assembly GCA_008711295.1 of Anarhynchus alexandrinus. Taxonomy (NCBI): domain Eukaryota; kingdom Metazoa; phylum Chordata; class Aves; order Charadriiformes; family Charadriidae; genus Anarhynchus; species Anarhynchus alexandrinus. Next base: position 2,029,249 of record VUYV01000078.1, on the reverse strand, counting down.
CCACTTGTCAAGAAATACATCTTTTCTGAACAATAACAACATTATTTCAAAGTGTGTACTGATCACTGAAGAATGGGACAGATATCAAATCTGGACCCAAGCTTTTTAAGCACATGGTTAAATCACACTGATGTTAGTAAGGCAACATAACTCACTCTAGGTAAAGGCAAATATAAAAATAAAAAGACAGAAGGAAGGGAGACATTTGTAAAGAAAATGAGAAGATTACACCCAATTACATGATGTTAAAAACACAGTATTTTTGCTGTGCCATAGTTTTCCATTTCTGTTTTAAAATTTACTATGAGATAAAGTTTTAGTTTATTTTCAATGGTCATCTGACCCAAGTGATTCATTCCAAAGATGTCTTCAGCAACTGTGATTTGATCAAATTTGAACTTACACTGGTGGAAGAGGTAAGAGCCCCATCCACAATACTAGAGAAACCCACTGCTGAATTTCAAGTCCTTGCTCCAAGCATTGATTTTGTCAAAGCACAACTGGGAATAGTTGCAACCTGGGAACAGTTTTTCTACCTTCATTCTTGCAAACCAGAGCTGAAACTTTCCAAACATTTCAGCTAGAGGCAGATCACTAACCTAGCAAGTTTCAGTGTAAATTATTAAAATTATAAGCAACTAAAATAAGGCTCTTATGGTACGGTGATAACCACAGATGTTGTGACATTATGTGTCTATTCTGCTGGAAGAAATAAAATATAAAGTCTTACTACTATCTTTCCCACAATTGTAGTGATAAATGGCAGAAATCCTCACCTAACCACCACAAAGCTCTCTTGATAAAATTCTCCAGCCATACTGATGGAACCTCCTGCCTGTGTTAAAAATGAATATACTTACTATCAAATGGTTCCAATTAGATCAAGTAGTTTCATGTCTATTTTAGGCATCACTTAAAGCAAAGAGTCTGTCATTTCTTGTGATAAAGCAGCCAGTGCTGCTTAACAAGCTCATTTTTAACCAAATCAAATGATATTATTTAACTTTTAATTTATCCCCAGTCAAGTAGAACATTCCCCAAACTTGTCTCTCAAGGTAGCTTTCAATTTGCATTTTTAACTGGAGGGCTTAAGGAGTAATTCAGCCAGAGGCAAAGAGCTGGCACAAGGCTGTGGACCATGTAAGGCCTATATTGAAGTGATAAACTGTGGTACTTTCTCGGTTTTCTTCATAGAAGTGAATTCCAGCTTCATCAAGGACTTGACCCAGAGTAGTGCATAAAAATCCTCAAAGCTGAACCTGTCCACACATAATAATAATTTTTTACGGAATTAAACCTGCAAAAACAGCTCAGAGGGGAGATTATTTTATAAGTTAAATGTCTCTGAAACACTGCAATTAGTAGAATAAATAGGCTTCTTAGACACACTCTGTTTTACAAATATGGGAGTGAGCATCTCCTGTGCCCTCAGAATATTGACAGGAAGGTGACTGCAATGTAGGCATCCCCCTAATACCATAGTCAAACTGTTGATTCATCCAATGTCATATCGTCTCTCTCCAGCAAGGCCAGTACCTACTGCAGCAGAGGAAGGCAAACATTTCTGAGGTGTTTAATGATGATCCTAATGAGGTCTCATCTGTAACAGCTGGCAGCAGAATAGAAGAGTCTCAAATGAAAAAAAAAACCTGCTGTAACAGGGCTCTTAATGAAGACAAGGGGAGGGTGTTTTCATGTGTAATTTCTGTCAAAATTTTTTTCTACTTCAAAACATTTGTGTGAATGTTTGACCACTCAGTCTGCAGAAGTCATTTAATTGTATCTACCCCTTGTACCTTTGCATTCCTGCTCCTCTTCCATGTCTTCATCTGCAGTGACACGGCCATCCAATTGAAGCAAAAATGCAATGAAACACTTAGATGCAAAGTTCAGGAATCAAAGCTTCAGGCTGATGGAAGTGATTCAACTGGCTGCCTCTCATTAAATGCTCAGAGAAAGAGAGTTGTTATGCTTCTTTAAATAAGCTGTTCTTTCAACAGTAGAACAAAAAAAGGAAAAAATGCTCCAGTCTTTAACATTTTCTTTCCAAAAAAGAAAACAGAGCAACTTATGTCAATGCACAGTCAATCATCATAATAATAGTACCTGTCAGCTTGAGCAGATCAGAACTGAAGGATAAAAATATATTTTGCCTTGATAAATTATTTTTTAAAGGATAGTTTTTTTTCATATATATACAGAGAACAGGAGGAAAAGGGAATGGAAAAAAGAGACCCTCAGTAAGCCAGACTGGGCTTGTGATTAGAAAAGAGGAAGAGGAGGAAGTATGTATTTTGGTTCCCCATTCTGACAAGGCTCTGGTATACACAACAAATGTTAAAACAGATGAAACTTCATGATCTTGCTTGAAGCTACGTGTAGAAAACTACAACCTTCATCAGCTGCACACAGTTAGTCCCATCAATAGGCCACATTTAGGTCTGCTTACATTACCTGAAGTACCTTCTTATTTAGTCTAAAAATTTCCCAGGTTCTTATACCCAAATTACAATAGGAAAATAAGTCTCTCCTTTATCTACAGCTATATAAGCAAAAGCAAAGAGTCACCAGTATTCAGCCCATTTCCCATGACAAGGCCTACAACCAAATCCATCTGTAGGAGAATTGAATGTACTGCCCACTTTCATGTGACCATCCTACCAGAAAAGAGGAGCCTGGAGCTGTACTCTGCGTGAACCACATCTCAAGCATCCCATACAAGGGATACAGTCCTCCAGCTGAAGCTGGGCCACCATGCCAGCAATGTCAGGGACATGGAGGCTCCATGGAGAGCTGCAAGGAGAAGCTTTACTCTGGGAAGCTTTAACTGGGATTGTCCTGGAAAATAGACATGCTGAGTGGCTCCCTGGGAGTTAGTGGGGCTTAGGTGTTTATGACTAAACTTGGATAGATTTAGGCAGGTCGAATCCCACCCATAAATTAGGCAGACTGAATCGCACCCCAGAGGCTGTAAATTGTTGCTCAAGTCTTGAAGAGCTTTCGAGCTAAAGAAACACAGCAACTCCTCAGCAACAAAGACACTTCCAGGGAATTTTGCCTAACCCCTATGTAGACTCTGAAAATACTTGTCACCTATGCTGCATAAGAGAAGATGGTACCCATATATTTTGAATCATAAAGACTTGAATCCTCTATCCTTTAGTTTCTAAACTCTCTTCTCATCATTCCTGTTAATTTCTGACTCCCCCTACCCGCTGCCCTGGCCTTTTTTCTCCATAACTGTGTTTTTTCCTGCTGCTCCTCTACTGTCCTTCTTACTTGGTAGACAGAACAAGAGGATGGGGTACAGTTAAGGACTGCAGCTGCTGCCTGGCCCCAGAAATTATGCAGTAGTCACTTTCTTGCTTGCCTGTTGGAATGCAATCTACCTACATATAACACGGCATCCCAAGCCTTGTGCTGTTTAGGCCTCAGTTTTACTCTTTGTAAAAAAGAGGTAAAATATGGCCATCATACTGAAAAGTTTTTAAAATGTCAACTGGAAGATGCTATAATTGCAATGTGTTACGTTACAGTTGTACTAATGTCTAACCTTAAACATACCAGTGTGGGGGAAAGCAGAAAGAGACCAAAAGATTTTAAAGACCTATGGCATTAGAAGGATCTACATCATGTTCACAAAAATGCAGTCCATGGCTCTAGTCTCTGATTTCGGAATGTGCTTCACCAGACCCACTCATCACATTAGTGATGTTGATCTCATGTAATTGGTTCAAACTAAACTTTTTCCACTGACTTTTTGAGTAGAAGAGATAGAAGTTGATCTGAATAACTGATATGGTATGATGCATTTCTAAAACTAAAGCTGAGGTTGCTTCCTTCATTCTTCTGTGTTAAGTACCCTGTGGATCATTATTTTACCTGGAATAGGCCCCATCTGCATAAATGATCCCATACAAAATGGAAAGAAAATTGGGTTTTGTTGTTTGGTTTTTTTTACGTATTTATTCTAGGTTAAACATATTCCTCACAGATCACGACAGTTCTAGCTGTAGCTGAATTAAATGAGGCCCACTTTCCAGTCAATCCCTGACATAAATAACCATGCATGACAAAGCTGCAGAATAACACATAATTCCTGGTAACTTTTTGTCTACTAACAGTATCTCCTATGCAATCACCGGAGTGAATCAAACTAATGAACTGCTTAAAAATAAAGTGAAGTATCACTGATAATTTTGGTTGAGTGCAATAAAATTAGTGATGAGTATGAGTTTTATGATTTGGACTGTGAAGTTCCTTTCACAAGTTAGGGGGCATTTGGCATCAGGGTTTTGATTCAGATCCTAGTCTTAATTAAACGATTTCATTATTAAACCCAGCTACTAAATGAGTTTGCCTTATCATTATGCTCATCCGTATTGTAATAACTGATAATATGAACAAATCGCTGTACTCTCTGGGAGACATCTGGCAGTTTTGATTGGAAGCACTTATGTTACTGCAAGGGGAAAAATATCTTTTCAAAATTGGCATTAGATGAGCCTTTGCTTGCCTGAGTCATATATTTAAATCATTTATATTTCATTTATGAACTGCAAGAGGTGAGCTGTACCATCCCTTTCATGGTGGTCTATAGAGCTTGTTGGATAAAGTCTGGTGGAAAATTTTCCATCCAAATCAAAATCTCAGGAACAGACAGTGAGTTTCTCAAATTCAGCATTAGGAAGAAATTAATGTGAGAAGCTCTGTGAGTGCTGAAACATTCTATTTTAAGATTTTCAGAAAAGTACGTTTTTTTTTTTAAACCACACATTGACTTATTTTCTGTCACTTTATATTGAAAGAAAATCAAAACAAAACACCTTAGAGATTTATGCTTACTAAATACATCAATCCTAAAAAAAAAATCCCCCACAGAAAATGAAAAGAAATCCAATACTTGGTAACTTTGTTCCAATATGAACTTAAACTAGATTTTGAAATCTTGAGTAACAGGAACCTCAGAAGCTCCAAGAGAGAAAATTATTGTCTCTTCTTTTCTGACCACAATTCTTAGCACAGATATCTCACACCAAAACTGTGACAGTAGTCTTCAGGAAAGTGGTGTTTCAGTATGGAAATCATTCCTAGAGATAAAATGTATTACCAACCATTGATCTTTCAAAATAAAGGGTTTTTTGAGTCTACTCTGGAAACAAAAAATATCCTGAGGAGAAAATTGTGAATTGAATTAATAAACTCATTTTTTTCCCCACAGGCTGGGAACAAAACAAAACAAAACAAAAAACTAAAAAAAAAAAGGGCACATTCAAGTGTTGGTGCTGCTATTTTTAATATTTTTTTGAAGTCAGGACTTTGCAAAGCTTCCTTTCTCTAGAAGCACAAGAACTTTCCCGCCTCTCCTCTCCTCTCCTCTCCTCTCCTCTCCTCTCCTCGCCTCTCCTCTCCTCTCCTCTCCTCTCCTTTCCCCTCCTCTCCCTGCCTGGCCCTCACCCGGCCCTCACCTTTGCATAACTCAAGGGCACATCCAGAAAGGCAAAAGTGTCTAATTTCATATGCAAATCTTAATTTTACATGGTCACACAAGAGCTTCCAGACAAGATATCCTTCTTTGTGACCATTAATAGTTCTATTGAATTTTCATTCTCATTATTCATTTTTTCACACCTTCCACCAGCATTTCTCATCCCTTATCTCTTCAGCAACATGCACACAGTTGCCCTTTAAGTATGAACATAAAGATGTTGTAAAGGATGCACTGTGAGATAATAGAGATTGCAAAGCCTTCGTCAACAAAAATTGCCTTCATGATTGCATTTATTCAGAATGTTGATTGCCATTGAAATATTTTCTTTAAACTTTAAAATTTAAATTTTAAGTTAACAGGTTTTTCCCCAAAATGCAGTTTATAGCTATATCAAACTTACTGTGCAATGAGCCTAATCTAAGGAAGACTTTCCCCTTCCTTACCTGGAAGCCTTAAGGAGATGGAGGTGGGTGTGATCCAAGCAGGTTGATTCTTCAAGCTACATTACTGAGGAACTGATGCATTTTCACGATCAACTTTAGATATCTCGTTTTGTGTGTCTATGCTAGGAGCCTCATCTTCCTCAGGTCCCCACAGCAATGTGTTTGTTATCTATAGTAGACATTGCTCCTATTCCCCATGTCACCTGGTTCATCCACTGAGGGGAGAGACTCCACTCAGAATATTCAAATTGCGGTATGTGGGTGTATCCCAGTATTTTCTGTCCCTATATTATACTGGGCTTGCTGAGCTCCAGAAACAGGTTTTGTTCTGAGCCTAATTCAAAATCAGTCAATCATTTTAGGTAATTTTTCTGTGATACTACTTTTTTAAAGCTTCTATGTAACGCTACTTCTTTTCATTGCCTTCACCAACACTCCTCCCTTTCATTCAATAACCCTCTCATCCTTTAACCTGTGTTTTGTATAGGGATGTATCATCAATATATCACTTTTCACCACCATTACTACTGCTCCTTTCATATTAGCAACAAGTTGGCTCTTGTTAAATTCCTATACCTCATAAGTTCAAAATTTGCATGCACTTTTCTCCTTCTCCTGGTACAGTTGTTACAAATGTTAATATGAGTATTATGAATCATTTATTTCACAAAGGGGGTGGGTTTTGTTCCTTCTTTTTCCCTCTTATTCACAAAATGAGAAAGAGAATAAGTATCTCTTAAAATCTTCCATGCCTTCTTTGGGAAAAGAAAGAAACTGGGGGCAACATCTTAGTCCACTCAATGTTGGTGGGAGTCAGATGGACATTAACTTTAATAATGAATTCTCTCAGATTATGTCTGCCAGTATCTTGGAGTATTTACAAACCCAGATTTTTGAAGGAGTCTCGAATTACTTCTTTACATAATGATAACATCACAGAAGAATTATCAAAATGTGGCTCAATATTGCTGTGGCTCAATATTTACTGTGGCTCCTAAAGAAAGACATTCATATTTTTGTCAGGAACTACAATTTTCCATTTTCCCTCTCCTTTTATTGACTGAAGATTAGAAGCTTTATTAGAAAACACATAATCCTTAGAGAAACAGGTTTCACTTGCTGCAAATGGTCTGTCTGCTCATTTGATTCAGGCCATTTATGCACAACAACTGCTGTGCACAAAATATAAAATCCCTTATGGACAGAGGAAAACATATGTAAGATGTAGACTTCTGGTCTCTTTCTCTCTCTGAAGAGAAGTAATCAAGTAGAATATATACAGGAGGCCCAAGCTGCCCTCAGACATGTACTGATCAACAACATAATTCATTTGGATTAGTTTTGTTGGTCAGATTCCTCTCACGCTTTTCACAGTGTAAAAAATGTCTGTATATGCTCAGAGAAAAAAACAAAATGACCCCAAAATAATGGAAATGAAACTCTGGTGAGCTCAGAATTTTCCTATGAGTACAGTGCAAAGCTGCTCTTTTCCCTTATCCCTTTCATACGTGCATGCATACATTGACACAGGTATGAATTAGCTATGCTCACGGAGTGAGATCTGAAGAGTGGGATTTTTCAAAGATATTAATCTCAACTGGACTGGCGTCTCCAGCTATAAATTTGTAAGTCGGAAAATAACACTCATCATCTTCCCAGAATATCCAATGTTAGATGTGCTCCTCTGGTAGCTGTGTGTGGCTCAACAACGGTATGCCTTCACAAGGGAAACCAAACAATTCAAACCCTGTCTTTGTCGAAGTCAATTAGATCTGCCCATTTCCTTTATCTGCCTCTCTCTTTCCACATTTGGATACTGATCTGAAAATAAATAATGCTTTTGACCTATGTAAAGAAAGGATTCTTAAGTGAACCCTCCACTTCTGTTAGCCAAGATATTGTGGACCACTGATAAGTATTCAAATGGGGTGTCCAGGAGAAGGTTACTCATCTCGATGAGTATTCCAGAGGGACATGAATGTAAATACAGCTTTTTTATTCAATCACAGATCCACAAAAGAGGATTAGTGAAAACTTGATATATGTCCTGGTTTGAGCGACACAGGGCTAATTTATCTTCTAATGCCTGGGAAAACTGCACTTTTAGAAGACTCTAATGTCTGAATTTGTGAAAATATTTACTTTGTAGCCAGATATAGTGTGTGGGTTTCAAGGTCTCAGTGTTTTTCAAGCTTGCCAGGTGCAGGGATGAGGAAGAGCGAGACCCGAGCACTTGACCCAAGCTGGCCAACAGGATTATTTCATACTATGGATGTCACATTCAATATAAATTAGACAGTTTGCTGAGAAGTGCTCTCTCTCCCTTCATGGCCACCATCCTGAGAATTTCTTGCCCCAATGCCGGATGCCTGAGGCCTTCCCTTCCTCCTGAAGCTGTAGCGCTCGCAGTGTCCAACATTTACTGTCCACTGCTGGGAGTGCACAGCTTCTACTGATAGAATTGGCTGAGTATAATCCTTGTACATTTTATACTGGTATCAGGATCAATATTGGTTCTTTAGTGTTGTTAATGTTAATCATCTAGTCTTACTCTAATAAGTCTGTTTGTATTTCAGCCCCCAGGTTTCCTTGTTTTTTCCTGATTCCCCTTCCTGGGTGGGAAGGGGTCATTGGATGATAAAATAATTGTCTCACGACAATAAATTGTTGTGGGTTTCTCAAACCATAATAATATATCAAAAGGCTGTTAAACTAAGTAAAGTATTGGTGACATGGTTTCAATATTATATGATGCCATTTTTTGAAACCAGATACAATACTGGTTTAATTGGGGTAAATTGTCAATATAGCTGGAAAGAAAAGGTCAAGTAGAAATGTATTTTTTGGACTGATTTCTGACTGTGATTAGAAGGAGAAATAGGAAGGAACAGAGCTGCCTGTAAAGAGAAGGATTTATAGTCATTCTTTTGCCTTGTGTCTGGGTAACATTCTCAATTTTTTTAATAGTGATTGTAGACACTTTGACACTTTCTGTCTGTCTAACTGCTCTGCTAAATACACGCTGATCTAAAACTATTTTAATAATAATTAAGCAAGTCTTTTATTCTGCAAGTGGTCTTAACTTTAATTTAGATTTAGTTTTTTGGACAAGTCAAGTATTTAAAATAATACAGCCAAAACCTTTTGAGAAGTCAGTGAAAACAATCTTTTCATGCTTATGATACCTTCAATTATATTTCACACAGCTATGAGTCATAGTTTCTGCTTTATGCCTGCTTAAGAATGACATGACCCCAGAACTTCCTTATCACATTAGCAAAATCACATACGTTAGCTTACATCATAGAACCACAGAATAATTTGGGTTGGAAAGAACTTCCGGACGTCATTTAGTCCAACCTGTTATTCATGTTTTAACCCACTAGCTGTATTATTTCTTTCAAGGTAGACTGTGTGTAGACCTTCTTGGATTTTTTCTGAGAGAATAGGCACAAACTGAAACACAGGATGTTCCCTCTGAACATCAGGAAACACATTTTCAATGTGACGCCAACTGAGCACTGACACAGATTTCCCAGGAAGACTGTAGAGTGGGGTCTCCATCTTTGGAGCTATTCAAAAGCTGTCTGGACATGGTCCTGAGCATCTGAGTTTAGGTGGCCCTGCTTGAGCAGCGGCATTGAACTGGATCATGTCTAAAAGTCCCTTCCAACCTCAGTGATCCTGTGATCTTGGATGCCAAAAGACTAGAAAGCAACTTTGCAGAAAAGAAACTTGAGGTCCTGATAACTTTGATGCGATCCTTGCTTTAAGCAGAAGCTTGGCCCAGATGACCTCCATAGACCCACTCCAGGGCAATTTTTTTCTGTGTTTCTATGATATATTCATGGAACCTTCAAAGAATAGGCTGAAATCTTTCCATTATTTTTCTGCTGTTTTACTGAGGAATGATAGAATTTGCCACTGGAGAATAATTATTGTATAAGTACCTGAGGTGAAACTCCAAGCAGAGAATTATAGAATTGCAATGCATAAAACATACTAGAGCTATATCATAGAATCATAGAATCATGGAATAGTTTGGGTTGGAAGGGACCTTTAAAGGTCATCAAGTCCAAACCCCACCCTGCAATGAGCAGGGGCACCTTCAACTAGATCAGGTTGCTCAGAGCCCTGTGCGACCTGACCTTGAATGTTTCCACGGATGGCTCATCTACCACCTCTCTGGGAAACCTGTGCCAGGGTTTCACCACCCTCATTGTAAAACATTTCTTTCTTATATCTATTTTAAATCTTCCCTCTTTTAGTTTAAAATCATTACCCCTTGTCCTATCGCAACAGGCCCTACTAAAACTTTGTCCCCATCTTTCTCCTAAGCCCCCTTTAAGCATTGAAAGGCCACAATAAGGTCTCCCTGGAGCCTTCTCTTCTCCAGGCTGAATAACCCCAACTCTCTCAGCTTTTCTTCATGGAAGAGGTATTCCATCCCTCTGATCATCTTTGTGGCCTTCCTCTGGACCTGCTCCAACAGGCCCATGTCTTTCCTGTGCTGAAAGCTCCAGAGCTGGATGCAGTACTCCAGGTGGGGTCTCACCAGAGTGGAGTAGAGGCGTAGAATCACCTCCGTCGACCTGCTGGCCATGCTTCTTCTGATGCAGCCCAGGATGTGGTTGGCCTTCTGGGTTGCGAGCACACATTGTCAGCTCATGTCCAGCTTTTCATCCACCAGTACCCCCAAGTCCTTCTCAGCAGGGCTGCTCTCAATCCCTTCATCCCTCAGCCCGTATTAATACCTGGGGTTGCCCTGACCCATGTGGAGGACCTTGCACTTGGCCTTGTTGAATCTCATCAGGCTTATATGGGCCCACTTCTGCAGCTTTTCCAGGTCCCTCTGGATATCTGTAGAGCAAATTATATAGTACCAGGCACTGGATTGTTTTTAGAACAGACCTTGGCATGCTTTTGACCAATGCCAACTCACACGCTCCCAAATTATTCCTGGGCATAATGGGGAAAATAGCATAAGCGAGGCAGCGTTCCCAATAGGCAGTTCACATGCAGACAATCTGCTTTGAAGGGTAGGAGAGTTCAAGAATATAGATAAGGTTTATAGTTCATTTGCCTGGCAATGACGGATTTTTCCTTATGGAGAAACAATGCAAAAGGAGAACCAGGGAACCCCAGACCCACCATTCCAGCACACTGTAGGTGGTGTTACTTTGGTTTCGCTCTGTCTATTCAACAGACATCTGAGTGTGTTCAGAAGATAATCAAGACTAAAAATCATGTAGAATACTGAAACATGTTCATTTGTGTTGCCAGGTAGTGGCATATACAGCTCAGTTTGAGCAAAGTGGGAGTGATCTGCCCTCTGTTCCTGGCTCTTCCTGGCAAGCATAACCAGCAACTTTCTGGCACAGCCAATCTTTTTGCTGAGAACATGCAGGTTGCTTTGGATACAAGATTTTACTTACCCAAAAGGTGACATGGTCCTATGACACCTCAGTCCCGTGCCGAGGTGGGAGGTTTTCTAGGTCTTCTGTTTCACAGCTCCATTCTGCCTTACCTATTCCTCCTTCCCCAATAGAAATCTATCCTATTCCATTCTCTCTTCTTTCCAGCTTTGCAGCCCTGCCCCCTCTCTTTGACCTGCTCTGGCTTCTGTCAGGCCCCTTTGTAAATCACTCTAATTCATTAGCAGAACACAAAATCAACCAGCTTTCTGCTTTTGTTTTCTGTAGTTTCGCATGTTGAAGGGGCTCACAGAGGGATTTGGTAAGTTTTGGGGCCAGTACAAAATAAGCAGCAGGACTGCACATCTAGGAGTGAGGTGGGGAAGAGGAGCAGAGAACCAGATGTCCCTTTCAGCAGCATTTTTGTTGCTGGCATCTGACTTTGTAGCATGGAACTGCACCTCAAGGACTCATATAGGTAGGAGATTGAGGAGTCAGATTTGAATGACACCTTGGAGATACAGAGCTGCAAAACAATTGATTCTTCAGGAAAATTAATTGTACTTTGCTAGTGGCTGTGCAAGTTGCTACCAGTAAGCACTCTGTTCCTGTTTTTCAAGTGAAGACCCTTGTATAGGGCAAATAAAAGAAGTGTATTCATCTGCCACCATGCTCCACAGAGAAAGCTGGCAGTGGGAGTTTACCCTCAAAAGAGAATAAAAAATAAAAACTAGCTCTTCTTGCTTGTGTTGTTTTTCTTTGTCCTTTATTTGCTTTTATTTTACCTGATTCACTTCATTCATTCAGAGCGTGCAGTCTGAAATGTTCCATGACGGAGCCAAACAAACTCAATCTCTCTGTTGGTTGAGAAGCCTCAGTGGCTATTCATATTCATTTCCCTTCCTCATTCAGCCTCCTTTGCCTTCAGATATTCTCAGATAGATGGTTTAATTCAGGTGCTTTCTATTTTATGCTTTGCAATGCATTAATCATAGAAGTGCCTAGGTGACACTGTTATATGGGAATTAGTCATCTCCCATTCGTTGGTTTGCCAGTAATTTGAGTTGTCTGACTCTCAGACTGATTCAAGAAAGTATCTAATTATCCCGGGAAAATTTCTTTGAAAATATATGAATGGATTTTTCAGTTCATTAAAACTCTGCTGTGATTTCTTTATAGATAATTCTTCCAACAGATAATTGCAATCTATATTTAAATAATGTAAATCTTTATAGTTTGCTAGAACTCTATCCTTCTTCTGGAAATGGCTGAATAGACCCCAGGGATTTTCACAGAAGCTTACTTTAGTTTACTAACTCTCATTTTTTCAGACTCTCTTCAAAGTCAATGGAGATATAGGCTTCCAAGGACAAGTCAGAGTAGCAGCCTTACTTAGGTGGTCTAATAACCCACTACCTTAGAAGTCTAATGTGTCTGCTCTTCCTTTGATAATAAGCTCAGACACTTAAGTGGGCTGACTCAGAATTTTATCCCACAGAGATGTATAAATAGAATCTCTTGCAATTTACTGGGTCTGGGGGAGGAGGTATCTTGCATCTGAGGTATCCTATATCATGTGTGGATATGGGATTTTGTATCTTGTACATGAAAAATCACAAAACAAGTTACTAGCATATAAAGAAAAGGTTGGGCTGATATTTGTTGTCCTTGTTGTGCCTCAATCCATTTCATTGTCATCTTCCTATTTGTTGTGCCTGACAGAGTACTGAGCCACTAAGACCACCTACAGCACTGTTTAAATGATGAGAAAATTGGTGAGGGAATTTGGAAAGTTCAGAGCTTTGCTGTGGAAGATGATCTAAGTCCATAGAGTCCTGTCATTTTAGGAATGGGTACCAGTACAAAGACAGTAGTTATGACAGTATGAAAAGGTGATCCTGTTGGCAACACTACAAAAGTAGTTCACAAACTTGAGGTCATGATCCCAAAAGGTGGGATTCTTGAAAACATGAAATTTTCAGTCCCAAAATGGGAATTGCTGGACTAGAACAGTGCAAACAAGCCACTAAGGGAACAGACTCCCAAAAAAAGGACAGAGAAAAATGGGGGGAAAAAGGTTCCCTGCTATTGATATGCAACACTGGACACTAGACTTTGGACTAAAGAAAGCAAGAGGAAAGCAAGATTTTGATCTCAGTCTTCTGTGTCTCTGCACATCAACTCAGAGAAGAACAAGGCAGTCAGTGAGCAGGGCAAGAAAACATGCAAAAGTACAGTATGGAAATTAATGAACATGAAGCAACTATTTCCAAATGGGAAAGCTGAATAGGTAGTTTTCATGGAAGATGTGAAGCCTCACCAACGGGTTGAGGAGGGGGACAGGTTTTAAAGCAGTTAATCAACAAAGGGATAAATCACAGTCTCTTTCTAGGTGGATAAAGGTTACTGCTCTGCCAGGTTTACTTGTAAGGATGAAAAGTGGAAAACAGAAGAATAAGCAAGAGGAAAATGTTTGCTATGCAAAGGCTCAGAGGAGCACCTGACTGCAAACTGGGACTCTGCCTCCCCTAGGGCTGAATGGAGGTGGGCAAATTTATGTATTTATACCTGCTTCATCTGCATGTATAGGGGAACAAACACGTACCAGGTAATACCCTTGTCCAGGATGTTGCCTTTATACTCTCTCTTCTTGGCAGTAGTTGGAGATAATCCCTCTCCCTTTCAAGTGAACGAAGTGCCCCAGCTGTGATCTGCCTCTGGTTTTATTCGAATAGAGCACCTGAGACCCAGTGCAAAAGAGAATGTTGAAACATTAAAAAAAAAATAATTTTATATATATATGTCTGTTAAAGAGCCTTGCAAGTCATGTACCACCAGTGGTACTCATGGCAGACATGCCTCGCCAAACTCTTGCCCTCTGTGTAGCTTTGCACAAAGACCAGAGATGGCAAAATAGCAAGTGATATAATAGTAATCCCTTCTAAGGAGCTCATGGTAGCTGACCACTTAGTGTCAGTGATTTTGAGTCTGCCCAGCAGCTGAATACATGAGGGGATGTCAGATCCTCGATCTTCCAGAAAACTTTAAAAATAGCAACTCAGATCAATGCTTTCTTATTAAATTGTACTTAAGAATAAGCAAAGTATATCACAAACCTGTCAGAATGAGAGGCTTGATATATTCATTTTGGGGGCTGATAGAGATTTCTTTTAAGTTCCTGTAAAGGTCTACTTTTTTTTTTTGCTAGGAAGTATTATTTTTCATCCAGATCTATCTTTTTTTTTTTTTACTGTTCAGCTGCATGGAAATAAATCATGTTATTACTGAAAAGTGAAAACAAGGTTTATCTCACTGGGGCATAATAAATCTTGGTTAAAATACAGATTTATTTTTTTAATGTAATGATTCTATGTTTGAAAAATGTTAAGGTTGTGACAAAAATCAACAAAAGCCAGGAAATTCAAAGTTAATGTTGAATTGTGTCCATAAAGCACCTCATTAAGCCCAGTCATTGTATCCCATATGGAATCATACAGTTTCCAGAGACATATGTAATTGTTCATAATAAAAGGGCATATTAAGGACAGAATCAGTCAATGTCCCTGATCCAGCAAAAAATAATCCTTGTGTTCATATGCTCTGTAATCCATGAAAGGTGATTCCACGTGGATTTAAGCAATTAAGCACCCTGCTTAGGGTAATCTGGCAAAAAATGCCCCAAAGAAACAAACAAAGCCTTGAGTTGGGCTTCAATGCAAGGTGTGAAGGGAGAGCTCCATAGTTTCCATCCACTGTGCTTTGATAATAGTCACAATTTTAGAAAATTACTTGTTGATTTAGCATCAGAACTCGTTGCATACTTTTTGCTGAAGGAGTTTCTTAGTGAAAAATTAAAGTTTATCAAAAATTCTCTCTTATAGCAAGATCTCAGTCATCAAGCATTTTCACTGATGCATAAGCAAATAAGGGCTGAAGCCCTCCAAGTTTTCTTGCAGGGTAACCATAAGGCTGACAAGAATTCTAATACTTCCAGAGTTTGTAGCTTTAAAGTAAACCCATCACATGCACTCCCAAACCATCACACTAGAGTTCTCAGAGCTTTTTGAAGAGACAATTGCCAAAATCTGTATCCCCAAGGCAGGGCTTACACTTGTTTGGATTTTTCTGGAAAATCGGTTTTGATAATTTTTTTTTTTTTTGGTTGGTTGCTTGGAAAGAAAACAGGAAAATTTGGAAAATGAATGCTGTGTAATTTCCTACCATAGACCATGTACCAAATATATATTATTTGTGTTTAGTTTCTTTTTACGTTTTTTCTTACAGAAGTTAAATTGTGGGGGGAAAATATACCAAAACCAATTTGTCTCTATTTATGAAACACACACAAATGCTGTGTAGCTCCTCTGCTATCCCTGGGAGTGTAGTCCAGTACACCAGCTTAGGTGGGGAAAGGTAGGCTTGTTTTATTTGGCAGGGAATAAGAGAAGGATAAAATGGTTTGGGTTTTAAAACCTTACTTACCTTACCGTGTGCAGTATCTGGGGAGTCTAAAGCTTGGAAAGTGTGGTGTAGTTTGCAGTGATCTTGGTAGTGAGCAGACAGGTGGTGCTCCCTGAGTCCTGCTGATGGACAGAGTATTGTGTTGGCTGATGCCAGGCTGCGAGGAGGGACTGTGGGGTCACTGGCCAAGGCAACAGCCAAGACATGGAAGCCGAGAAGAGCTGTTCTTCCTTGTGGAAACGCAAGGACTCAGCGGTCTGAGGCCAACCAGGCGGGGTGGGAGCAAGCCTCCGTATGCTGAGCTGGAGCCAGAGCCCCTGGTGGCAGTTCAGCCCTTGAGCACAGGGCTTCTGGGACACCATGTTAGCTGCCAGAGGGAAGAGAAAGCATTGGAAGCATGCTTTAGCATGGTGGAAATCCTAGGAGAGGAGAGAGCAGCAGAGGAAAACAGGGTGCGTATGCTATTGGCACAAATTAACTAGACCGAATGGCTTCAGGCAGACACAGGCAGGAGCTCCATGGGCTGAGGAACCCCTTGTCTCATCCATATGGCAGTGGACAGAACAGGTGAAGCATAATTTGTATGTACATACTGGAACACTTGAAAGCATTTCTATATAAAACAAAAGCAACCAGGAAGAAACAGCTCAGTGTTGTCACCAGTGGGGATAATGCTCATATTAAGCTTGGAGAGTGTGGGTAACCACACCACACTGAATGCTCCCAGAGACCAAGGAACTTCAAGCAAAGAGGATTAGAGGGCTTTGAACTGGATGTCTGTTGAAGAAAAAGGAAAAACAGAAGGGAAAATATTTTTGTTGCAAGAGTTCTGAAAAACTCAGCTACTACTGACCACTTTCTAAAAACCTGGGAGCATTGCAATATTTCACCTTCTACTGAAATTCTCTCTGTTTGGATCCTGCCTGCTTGAGTCTGGCTTTAGAGGTGTTTATAAGACTCTCTATGGGGATTCAAACATAATATGCTGAGCAACTGCACTCTGATTACCAAGATCCATTAAGCTGATCAAATCAGGAGCCCCAAAATTGAAATATCCAAAATCATCAGTCACTTTGAAAATTTAGGTAATCTTTTTCCCTGTCTTTTCTCTTTGCCAGCTAGAGCTCTCTTTGATCTATGGCCCTTTTACATTTTTCCCCAGCTAAGAGAGATTAAGCTGTAAGAGAAGAGCCAGATCTGATTTACCTGTCACTCAGAATCAGCAGCTTCAGGGCTACGAAGTGTGCAAAGCTCCTTTGAATGGACTGTCACAAAGGCATTTTTAGGTGGCTAGACCTATGTTTGTTACCTTAATGTTTTCTCAGAGAATACCATCAAGGCATAAGCTTTGTTTTTGATCTAAGGTATCTATAAATTAGCCCAACCAGCAGAGAGACATCCCAGGTATATTAATGTTGTTATTGGCTTAATTTTGATTCGAAGAAATTCATTTTACATTGTTTGGGATTTATTCCACTAAAAACAAGATCAGAAACACAGCCTCTGGGTACTTGTAAATAGCATGTCATGGCCAGATTCAAAATCATTCTGCTCACACTTGGAGTCTGCTGACACAACCTTATAAATTGATTAGTAGTAACAAGTAGAATAACACATGGTTAGTGCTGACGTACTGCTTCAATTCAGAGCTCATTTGCCACCACTCATAACATATGTTTAGATATGCTATGTCCCCATATTAACTCTCTTTTGACTTACAGGCCTAAAGCAAGATTTAGGCTGAGTTCAAGCACCGCATACAGCAATCTTGTCCACCCACTAAGGCGCTGAAGAGCTCTGAGAGTCTCTAGGGCTTCCCTCCTTAGACTAAACGTTTCCTACTTTTTCCTCAGAACTGCCCTAAATGCAGTGACTTGGTCCTTTGATCTTGCTCAGCACCCGAGATCCCCAGGGCTACATCTGTACCATGGCTACAGAGCAAGCCAGGGGCAAAGTCCAGTTTTTGGACAAGGTACATCCGCAAACCCAAATTCTCCCCTTTTCTTCCCAGAACAGGATGTCATTGTCCAAACCATCTCTTGGGCACCGTCCCTGATGAATGCTACCCCTCTGGCAAGGGCAAAAACTGTGCCAAGGAGCATAATTGAACAGCCCACTTGACTGCAATCAAGTGCTTCTGTTATTAAGTGGTATAGATACAGCCTTAGACACTACAGCAAGGGGACAGATAGGTGTTTAAGTGCTTAGTTTGTCAATGCACACTTTTTTATTCAAGGTAACCATTTAATGCTTTGTTCCTGAAGAATAAAGCAAAGACTGCACTTTCAAACCTGGCTGACAATAGGAATCACCTAAATTCACATGTAATCATCTAGCGTCCTGATTTTCAGCTCTCTCTGAAGGATTTTTTCATATAGGTACCCATGTTCATTACGGTCCATTATTGGATAGCTCAAGCTGCTTTGCTCATTCCCATTACGGTCAGCATATTTGAAAATCATCTGATTTTTATTTCAGAGACAAAATGGTGAACCAGAACCTAACTTCAGGCACATGGATTTGAATATTTTGACCACCAGTCTCTGTCTTGACAAGTGCTTGACAATAACGTTGTTCCTTCATTCTGCTGAAGTAACAAACTGATAAATAATCTCCTTTTTTCACGTCAGTGTCAAAATGTTGATTCTTTAGTAGGAAGTACTGAGCTAATTATAGCCATGTTTAGTGTTTATTAGCTTAATCTGAGATTTAAATTTTATTGTACTTTAAAAATTGTTCCGTTATGCCTAAGCAACAGTTAGATAACTAAGAGCATAATCTCATCGAATAAAAAGGTACTAGAAATGGTTTTGCAAGCAGGAATGATTAGAAGAATTCAAAGTAGTGAAAAAAGTCTTTCTTCTTTTAATACGATCTCAAATCTTGTCATTGCTGTACTATAGCTGTAGAAGAAGCACGTCTAGAGAAAGAGAAAATATTACTCACTTAAAATACCAGGCAAACCAAAGTGTTCTAATTTTTGCAGGTAAGTGAATATATTAATTCCTTTTGTAGTTTCAGTTCAGAGTGATCATTCCTGCCTTACCTAAACTGTTATATAGATCTCTGCATTCTGAGACTATATTCCACCTCAAAAGTGGCTGCTTTTTGACGATGGATGAAACAAGCCATTACAAAGTTCAGTATGTTAAAGTGCTCTGAGACCCTTTGGGAGAAGGTATCATATATATGTACCAGAGGTATTATTTCAAGGCAGCAACTCTGCCAAATGTTAAACTGAGACTGAAGCCTTACAGCTGAGTTGTTAACCTCTGGAAACAGGAGTTTAAACTGCAAACGCTGACCTAACCTTACCTCTGGGGGAGCAAATGGTAATAATGAAAAATTATGCAGCTTTCACCTCTTCTCCAAAGACAAAACAAACATCTTAAGCTTCATTTTATGCTCTTTTTCTCCAGTTAATTTAGACAAGCTTGTTGGCAAAATAATAATTCCTGTGCTTAGTAAGCAGTATTTCAACCTTCTGACTCCCATTCAGCAGGAAAATCGTGAGGGCAGGTTGTTTTCATCCGTGGTTTGCAAGTAAAAAAGAATTCTGCTTCTCGGTGCCTCCATCAGAAAATACAACAAACTCAAAAGGGAAACATGCCAGACACCCAGTGGGTCCCAATGTATAAAATCACAGGAAGAAGCAAACTGAGGTAAAAATGATTGGAGGTGAAAGAGACAAGAAAATTGTTATTGATGATTTATCATGTTTGGTTGTTACTTTTAAAAGAGAAGGAAAAGAGAGAAAATTCTCTACAGTTATGTAGAAAGCCATAAGAGAGAGAAAGACAGAATATGTCCTCCTTTCAGCAGGCAGGGAGAAAGGGAGAATCTGTCCTGCTCCACTTGTAACAAATCTTCACAAACTCTTAGAGATAGATGTCATGAAGCAGCCTCAAGTGGTGGGACCGCATTTATTCATCAAAACTGGCTTTCCCTGCATGTAATAAATGCTTTATCTCTTCTTGTCTAAATATAGCAGGATCTTACTTACAAATAAATGTGAGAGTCTGCTTGAATCTCCTGGTAAGAAGACCTTAACTACTGATTACTGACGTACAGGAAGATATGGCAAGGAAAAAGATTACTCAAATGACCCAATTTATCATGCTTCTACACTCTCCCACTCTCCTCTGAGTTTTCCCTCCTACCAGAAATTGGTTCCGCTGATAAGACAAAACATGATAATTATTATGTTTTCAAGTCAGTAGAAAGTAAAAAAGAAATAAAGTAATGCAAAATAATCATTACTGCACCATCTACGTAGTCTGTAGTCCTATCAGGTTCACAAAGATGCTACACAGAAAAGCAGTTTTCTCTGCCCCATCTTTTCTTCCTCATTAGCTTCAGGCCAGGAATCTTGTCACCTGGCCCTTTGCAAGTAAATTAGGACACCTTCCCACTGTGTCATTGGCTAATTGCTAATGCAGTCCAGCTTTNTTTTTTTTTTTTTTTCCCAAAAGCCAGAGAAAGAGCCTGACAAGGGTAAAAAATAACAGCTACAGCCACAAGTAGACACAAGGGGTAGAAGGAAATAAGAGCAATCCCGTGCACCCCATAACTGCCACAGCCGCTTTTCCACTCACCACCACCTATAATGTCCCTTTCTGCAGTCAACCCCTCAGCCTGTCTCACTGCAGGTGGGGAAAGCNAAAAAGAAATAAAGTAATGCAAAATAATCAATACTGCACCATCTTGAGGCAGGACGTTGCCTTCTAGCTGTGGGGAGTGATGAAGTACAGCTCTTGGAGGGCTTCAGGATGAGAAGGAAAATCCAAAACAGAGATTAAAACACACCATCCCTAGCAGAATACTTGCTGATATATTTTTACTTTTGGGGTGCAAAAGTTTGAGCTTGCCTGGTTATCCGTTTACCAGGGTTTATTTATCAAATATAATGTTCCCTGGTCAAGGAAAGCGTGCCCTTTTTCTATCAATGTGCTACAACATCTGGGCAAGGGAAGGCAAGTTCAGCTTCAGAGGTCAGTTGGCATTTTCTGTCACCATTCCTCAGGTATGGATGTCTCCAAGATGCCCATAACTATGTGTGGAAGTTGTGGAGGTAACCTGTGGTCTGCAAACTTCTAGTGCCTCAAGAGGCTCAAGTGCATAAGACCAGACCCCGGAACAATGTCCCTACTGCAGCACTTTCACCTCTGGTTCAAAGGTGAGGGTGCATACTGAGTGGGGGGTGAGAAGTTTTGTTGGCTCACAGTGATCCATTGACCATAAAAATTTGGGATCCACTAACCTAAAGTGATCTGTCAGCTTCAGACTGTTCTCTCCTGGAACCTATCAACCCAAAACCAGACTTCTTGCTGTTGTGTTCACTCTGTCCTGCTCCCAACGAGTCCAAATAGGCTTCCTGGCCTCTATGTAACCATGCTATCAGAAAGCGAACAAAGATTAGAAAATCAGAAGGCAGAACTGATGAGTAATGAAGGGTGGAGACATATAGTTCCAGTGGGAAAATGAGCTGGAGAGACCTTGCAGTTCAAGACTGGAATCTGCAATCAGAGGCCCACTGGAGGTGTGCTCATGAGAGCTTGGAAATATTTCAAAATCTCTATGGCATTAAAATAAAGCTTTCCCCCCCAAAAAATATAGCTATTTTAAACAAAACACATTGAGGAAGAGGTATGAAGAGTTTCAATAATTCTGTAAATATTCATATATGAAGAACACTTTTGTTTGTTTGAAATGACAGTTGTTTAAGTATTTACCTTATTTTACTGTTCTAAATCAAATGTTTGAAATTTCAATGCAACTTCTGCTTGAGCTGCAAAATTTTGAGAGACATTTCACAGGCAACTCAGAAATATTTTGGTTTTCTTCTAAGCCAGAACAAAAAGAAATTTCAAAATCTCAGTATTTCTTGTGAAATGGATATTGCAGATCTACACAGCTCAATTCACAGTTCAGAGTAATTATTCTCTGTGTACGCTTATGTGTGATGGCCTAATTTTGCAATTAACTCGTTTACTATTAGTTTCCTATCTGGAAAACAAATGCAATGAACATTCTGGCATTTATTCATATTTTATGATCATTTTGCAAATTATGAGGTTTTCTCATTAGGTGATGCATACTTCATAAATATTTTCGACAGGGTAGCATATCAGATCTGAAAATAAAGCAATCAGAAGATCATCCATATTAAGGTGATGACCTCTTGATATTTCTTTCTGATTATTGTGCTTCATAATGATATTTCTAAGTTGGTGTGTATGTGTGTGTGTTTGTTGAAATACAATTAAGCACTGCATCAGAAATGGATGCATTATTTCACATGTTGGTATTACCAAGTTCATATACACACACACACACACACACACATATATCTACTTTATTTCTATATGCAGAAGGCTAAATTTCCTCCAAATCATGCAGGCATAAATCAAGAGATTGTACAGTATGTGAAAGGGGATGAAAATGTGAAAAAAAGGCAAATATTTTTAAGGGAGATGATAGGGCATGTTCTTGTAGGTGTGCAATGAACTTCACTGACCACACAAATTGACCACCAGTCAGCGTCAATAAGTAGGTGTCTTAATAAATACTGTTTCACCCAATAGCACACATTTCACCCATTTTTTTGGTGATTCTGGGATAAGAAACTTAACTTTAGAAATATCATGTTTTTTAAGTAGTTATTAATAATCTAGGCAATAACCCCAGAAAAGGGTCCTAAACACGTTGGCACCTCAGAAGCTTTCCAAAACTGCTGTTGTATGCATATTCTTACCCACACGAGACTTCATGTATCTTCTCAAGACACTAAATTTTCACGTGACCTCCAAGATTACAAGTTGCAGGAATACAGGTTGTGCTCTGGCCCCAGAAAAACAACTGTATCAGTGATCTACCAAATAGCAGTCCTTTGAAAATGTGAGTTATAATGCAATATCACTATGATTTCACACAACTGTTGCAATCTTCTTGTGCCTATAACTGAGGGTAGACTCAACAGCAAACAAGAAACTGAGGTTATCTTTCCACCAATTTGGAGGGGTACTGGGCCAGATTGTTACTATTAAAATAGTAACCAGGCTGATCTGCAGGATGAAGGGACATTCTGATCCTGCCAGAACAAGATGACAAAAGGACAAAAATTCTAATGACTTTTCAAAATCTCACATAAAAAGTTTGACTGAAGTTTAGATTTTTTGCCCATACTTTATTCCTTTACTATATTTAATCAATGAAAACTGTTTTTCAAATTGACCATAATTATATCTGAATGGAGGCACTAGTATAACATTCTGTTACCTTAAACAAATTGTTCATTTTTAACCCCTAACCTCAGACACAGGACGCCAGGGTAAAATTGAATTCTTTGTCATGTGAAATTTTTTTAAAACATTGATAATGTCAGATAATTATTTTTTATCTGTATATAATTATTTAATTAATTCCTTTCCACCTAGAATATAATATTTCTGGGTCATGTCCAGTTTACACAAATAGGTCAATTTACTCTCATACTTGACTGCTTCAAGTAAACAGTAAACAATCTCTACTCCTCTTTCTGTTCTTTCCACATTATCCACTGACCAGTAAATCCCATTTTTTGAACAGGTGCAGTGTTTTGGGTTGTTTTTTTTTAACAGATCAAAACTAAGAAGATTCATGAGCTCCATGAATTCTGAATTATTTTTTTTAATAAAGAATTGTGTGTAGCAGAAGGATGCATAAAGTGAAATCTTAGTCACACAGGAATTACAGCAAAATTGGGTTTAGTTTTCATGAGAAAGAATTCTGTGTAAGTCTTCAGGAAAAATTATGAATTTTAGTATCCCCATCCTAATTAGATCCAACCTTTCTTCTGTATTGCCTTCCACTATATATGGTAGCTCTAGATTTCCTTTTCCCTGACAGGGAATTGAGTCAGAGAGAAGCAGACATAACAATCACTGTCTATTAAAACATCTTTTATTAATTATGTAGTAAGGATTAATATAATCAAACTTTTATTATTGATACCAATATCTGTCTACACAGTGCATTCACTTATTCCTCATGTGGTTCACTCTCATGCATACTTGGGGTCCCTTAATGACCAAGTTGCAGTTGGGACATGAACCCCAACTGCAGAAGCAGCTCCTCATCCTGATGTGCCAGTGGCTTCTGGGCTGGTCTTCAGGAAGGCCCCAAGAGTCAGTCATCCTACCAGACATGTATATAACCCTGTAGACTTTCTTCACAAACTGCAGCCACCAGCTGCAGCTCCCCACACAAGGTCAGAATTGTGCAACTCCTTGCTGGCCCCCATACATACTGGTGGCCTTCTACACTCCTGTCTGGACCTGAACAGTTTCTCTGTTCTTGCAGATCCAGCAAGACTGCTGGCCTCTGGAGCTCATCAGTTCTTGGGAGACTGTCACACGCTCCTCATCTCATTACCTTTCCACTCTTTGGTCTGTCTTTATCCAGTAAATATATCTCTACTCACCTACATGGGTAACCACAGAAAGAACTGCTACAGCATTCTATGCTCCCAGACCATTGTGAGTCTTCCTTTCTGCACAAAACACTAATGCTTATTTGTTATACATATGATACGCATGTAGGAATCAGAGAACATGCTAATGCGCTATGAAATATTTTACAGTTTTGAGTCTGGTACTTAATAATACCTACAGGTGGTGACAGTTCAAGTTTTAGGTAATCCCACAAGATTTCAAATAAATTCTGTATATTGTGCCTCCACAATGTTCACTATCAAAAAAAAAAAAGAAACTGACCCATTTATTTTCTGAGGCCAACCTGAAAGAAACAAGAAAAACAGAAAACAGTTAAAAATAAATTTAATTTTTACACTTATTTCAATTTTATTGATCTAGGTTACTGTTATCTGGGAACATAACTTAAATAATAACAACAACTTAAATAATAGTAACAATAACACCAAATTATCTGAGGTGATATATTTTCATATTTGCCGATCCAGTCATTGCCCTCAACAATTTCTTCACCATGGAAAGTCAGCTATCCTGCCAATATCTCTATATTACCATCTCTGCTAAGACAGGAGACCAGAAATAGATTTTCCATACATAATCTAGTTATGAACCTGCTTTATTGGAATAAGATACTTTAAATCCCCATGGTTAGCAAGATGCAGAACCTTAAAGTATTCACTATTCTGAGGCAGATTATTACCTATATTGATCTTCAGGTCAGTAAGGTTTTGGTTAAAAAATCTGTACTCAAGGAAAGTGAAAAAACATCTTCTAAAAAGAGAGAAGCTGTTTTATTTTTGAGAAATATTTTTTTCATAGAATCATAGAATTGTTTTGGTTGGAAGAGACCTTTAAGATCATCAAGTGGAACCAGTAACCTAGCACTGCCAAGTTGTCACTAAACCATGTCCCTAAGTGCCACATCTACCCATCTTTTAAATACCTCCAGGGATGGCGACTCAAACACTTCCCTGGGCAGCCTGTTCCAATGCTTGATAACCCTTTCAGTGAAGAAATTTTCCTAATATCAAATCTAAACCTCCACTGGTGCAACTTGAGGCCATTTCCTCTTGTCCTATCGCTTGTTACTTGGGAGAAGAGACCAACCCCCACCTCGCTACAACCTCCTTTCATGTAGTTGTAGAGAGTGATAAGGTCTCCCCTCAGCTTCCTTTTCTCCAGGCTAAACCACCCAGTTCCTTCAGCCACTCCTGGTGAGACTTGTGCTCTAGACCCCCCACCAGCTTCATTGCCCTTCTCTGGACACGCTCCAGCACCTCAATATCCTTCTTGTAGTGAGGGGCCCAAAACTGAACACAGTACTTGAGGTGGGGTCTCACCAGTGCTGAGTACAGGGGGACAATCACTGCCCTAGTCCTGCTGGCCACACTATTCCCAATACATGCCAGGATGCTATTGGCCTTCTTGGCCGCCTGGGCACACTGCTGGCTCATATTCAGCTGGCTGTCCACCAACACCCCCTGGTCCTTTTCCACCAGGCAGCTTTCCAGCCATTCATCCCCAAGCCTGTAGCACTGCATGGGGTTGCTGTGACCCAAGTGCAGGACCCAGCACTTGGCCTTGTTGAACCTCATACCATTGGCCTCAGCCCATCGATCCAGCCTGTCCAGATCCCTCTGTAGAGCCTTCCAGCCCTCAAGCAGATCAACACTCCCACCCAACTTGGTGTCATCTGCAAACTTACTGAGGGTCCACTTGATCCCCTAATCCAGATCATTGATAAAGATATTAAAGAGAACAGGCCCCAGTACTGAGCCCTGGGGAACACCACTTGTGACCAGCCACCAACTGGATTTAACTCCACTCACCACAACTCTTTGGGCCCAGCCATCCAGCCAGTTTTTCACCCAGCGAATCATATGTCCATCCGAGCCATGAGCAGACAGTTTCTCCAGAAGAATGCTGTGGGAAACGGTGTCAAAAGCTTTACTAAAGTCCAGGTAGACAACACCCACAGCCTTTCCCTCATCCACTGTGTGAGTCACCTTGTCATAGAAGGAGATAAGGTTAGTCCAGCAGGACCTGCCTTTCATAAACTCATGCTGACTGGGCCTGATTGCCTGACTGTCCTGTACGTGCCACGTGGTAACACTCAAGATGATCTACTCCATAACCTTCCCCGGCACCAAGGTCAGACTGACAGGCCTGTGACTTCCCAGATCTTCCTTGCAGCCCTTCTTGTAAATGGGCATCACATTTGCTAGCCTCCAGTCAACTGAGACCTCATCAGTTAGCGCGGTTGTTGCTTTTATTGTGGTTTTTTTATTGGTACCAAAGGAAAACATTTAGCTAATTTTAATATGACAGTTCATTGCAGCTACTCAGAAGTTGGAATATCAGGGGTAAACATGGCAGTAAAAAAATGAACATTATTAAGCAGGTCTAATTTGGACAAAATCAATATGTCTTCTGCATTTTTATGGAGTTGTAGCAGCAAGTCACTATGATGTCGTGATATGAAGTATATCAGATCCACAATATTTGAAAAGTGCCAGAAATTGTAAAATCATTCTCAGGAGTTGTTTTAGCTTGCTAAGGATCTGTAATCAGGACGATTTCTCCCCTTCTCTTTGCTGCTCGATTCTTCTGGCCATTTCCCATAGTAGAATTCATTAAGAGAACTCAGAAATGCCGTGAACTACATTTAAAAGGGAAGTCACATCTTTACTAACTCTGTTCCCATTACAAAGCACTTCTTTGCTTCGAAAGAGGACCATGTTCCTGTTGGCTGCATGCAGAGAATTGAAATAGTAAAAAATTTGCTTGCAGAAACGTACTCAGAGAAGACATATGTTGTACAGATCCCTAAAAAAAACTTCCAATTACCCAAAGATTTAATCAAGCATTACCTGCTATGGAAAAATGTGCCTGGGGTATCCTCATACCCTAAGCATGTCTAGCTGCTTTACTTAGACTCTTAGTAGATGCTAAGCTCAAGAGCTCAAGAAAATGCTCAAACCAGGAAGTTAAAAATGTTTCCAATACTGTTTCTCTCCCACTTCATATGAGTTAAGATTTAGATCCAATGGGCTGATGTGTTCTGCAATCACACTGTTAGAGTTATCTGACTCCTTAGGTAGTCTAGTCCTGTTGCGGGAGACCTATAGTATGGCATCAAAGTGATCAGTTGTAAAATGGGCAGTAAATTGTAAATATCAACCTTTCATGCTGGTTTTACACTTTGATGAGAGCTGAGATAGTGCATTTGAAATAAAATGTTTCTCCTTCTGCACTTCAGCATTTTCAGTTTGGAAAAGCCTAATACATTTCAGGTCATACAGCTTGCTCCCTAAAGTGAGATATTTACTAATTTAGAAGGTGCAATCAAAAATAGCAAGAAATAGGAAATGAAAGAGATAGCAAAATAGTGAGACCTTTCCTGGCACAATAATCTCTAAGGCTTTGACCCAGCAAAAAATCCTCTCTGCTTAATCTTGAATGTGCTGGCAAAAGTTCCAAATAAGATATCAGGAAAGGCAAACAGATT
Source organism: Anarhynchus alexandrinus (assembly GCA_008711295.1). Classification (NCBI taxonomy): domain Eukaryota; kingdom Metazoa; phylum Chordata; class Aves; order Charadriiformes; family Charadriidae; genus Anarhynchus; species Anarhynchus alexandrinus. The sequence goes on along the minus strand of VUYV01000078.1, from coordinate 2,001,461 downwards.
TCTGCAGCGGAAGAGATTGTATTAACCTATCACCTTGTAATTTACTGAAATGCTTACTTTATTTGAAATTATTCTTCCTTAAAAGCCAGAGTGATTTTTGTCTACCAACTAGAGAGGGAGACAGAGTGTCAAACATTAATATCTTGACAACATTTTCACCTGACAGACCGGAATTAAACTGTAGGTACCATGTTTGGTTCAGGATTCTACTTTCTTTTCCCTTTGGTGTAAGATTCACCTGTTAGTTATCTTGGATACATCAAAATGCATTTAATCATATTTGAAAAAATTATCGTTGTACTACATAAGTACTCAGCTAGTTCCTATAAGGTATTTTGAGATCCCCAGGAAAAAAACACTATCACAAACAACAAAAAAAAGACAATATATTTAAAAAAAATATTAATGATCTCTTGTAGTGATGGCATTTTGTTATAGAAATGCTCCCTCCTCTGTTCTGCTCCCGTGCACAGGATTCAAATAAGGCATGCAGCTTTTTACAATATTTTGCAATTTTCAAACATTCTTCTCTATTTTAAACATTTTTCTTATTATAATTGACATGAACATTCATTTCCCACTTTTTCTGCTTAGTTGTTAGCAGTTGTTACAGTGCTACAATCTGAAAAAAAATAAAAGCTTGCTGAATGGCTAAGTATCACATGTTAAATATATGTGTATTCCTTATTTGCTGAAAAATATGTTGAGGTGAATGTACAAATCCAGAAGGCAAACTTGATGCAGATTCCAAATAGGGACAATGATAAAGATGACTGTTAGTGTTAAAAGAAGTACTGCTGGTAAGAATTTTTGCATTATACATCTCTTCTGTTTGTAGTATCTTGGATGCAAATATGTTTTGGGCATACAAAAGGACTACACTGGATACACACACCAGAGCCATCTGAACATCACTAAGAATATTAGATCTGAAACATTTTTTTTTCCAGACAAATTTTCTTGAATCAAAACTGTGTTAATAGACATTCTAACTTACTATTTCAGCTAATAGAAAATAGAACCCATATAGCTATGGAAGTATACCATGGAAGTACTGGTGTAATTTTTCCTTTAAAAAATATTTAACAACTATTCTACATAATTAGAGAGATTGTCTAAATTCACATAGTTTCACCCACCAATCAGTTTTCCATCAGTCCATCAGTTTTCCAAACCAGTCTGTTTTCCATCTTAGCTTTTTGTTTTTCTCAAAGAATTAGAATATGCTGAAATTTTTGACCTGAAGCATTTCTTTTTTGTCTTAATTTAGAAACTGTAGGATTAGCTGCCTGAAAATGAAGCCATTAGATGGTAATGTTTTGATTACAAGCACTTAAGCTCCCATATGCATACAGGTTCATTAGAGGTTCCACAAAATGAATGAAATCCTGGAACAGTTACTGGTCCATTATGACAATATCTGTGTCCTAAAACAATGGAGATCTGTAGGAACTATTATGTGAATCATAGAATCATAGAATCATAGAATGGCCTAGGTTGGAAAGGACCTTGAAGATCATCGAGTTCCAACCCCCCCGCCATAGGCAGGGACACCAATTTAAAAGCATTGTTCACCCTTATTAGTAACATGTGGTATTCATATATATACTTATACCTTGACAAACTTTTAGCTTTACTGTCCCAAAGACTTGATTGCTGCGCTTTCTGCTCATCATTCTCCATACCTTGTGTTCATCTTCTTGACTCGGTCCACAAATCACCAAAGGAGTTAGCTACACTGTGTCTTACAGGAGACAGCTGGTCTCTGCAGCTATCTGACCTATCACTCATTCTCTCCATTCCCAACACTTTAAGCTTGTGGTGAAACATCAAAGAGCTGCTGCTGCATACTTGATGTTTTCTTTGACATTGTTCTCCATTAAAAAAGACAATTCTAATCAAACTATGGAAAATATCCAACCCTAAGAGCAAGACAGTACACCCGAAACACAGGAAATCTCAAGGAGCCAGTGAAGCTCAAGGTCCCACCTTGGCTTATATAACCATTAAGTTTCAGGAGCCAAGTGTTTGAGCTCCTCTAGATTAGAGATGTTTCTGGCCTTCAGCTCTGGCCCTGTGCATTTTGGTCCCACATATCCTTTGCCACAGCCGCCTGCCACTTTCTAACAAAATAGGCAACTGTTCCCAAATTGTCTTGCATCAGCAATGTTTGGGTAATGCATCTCTATTTTATACAAGGCATACCTAGAGAGAGAATGCATAATGAACTATTGTGCTGAGGTATTTATCTTTGCAACATTGAGAGGGACAGCTTAAGAGCAATGTATAGTAGCCATGAAGATAAATAACACAGCGGGGCACAGTATCATGTATAAAATATTCCCGGCACTCTAGGTTCCATTTCATTATTAGATTTTTAAAAAGAACCATTTTCTTGGTTAGTTTCCAGAGCTAGCAGTCACAGAGGCTAATTTCAAATTGCTTGAGGCCTTGGAAACAAAGATGTATTTGTGCAAACACTGGCTTAAATGCCAATAAAAAAATGTGAGCAGGACCCACCCAGCCTTGTAAGTGAATGACACACAAGAGAGATTTTCTCCTCACAAGCCCCCATCTCCCCCAGTTTTTTCTGTCATGCACCAGTATTTACAGGCTGGCTTTCAAAAGGGGAAAAAAAATATTAGGCGGGGAAAAAGATAGCTATCTATTTATCTAGAAAAGCTATCTATTTATCTAGATCTATTTATCTACTTATCTAGATAGCTTTCTGTAGCGAGATCCCACTGAGATCTCGCCTGTAGTATATTCAGGAAGGATGTGGGACAAAAGCAGGAAGTCGACAGCAGATCAGCAGGAATGCTTAGGTGTTTAGGTGTTAAAGGTTGAATTACTTTGGGATGCTTAGCCTGAAGAAAAGGAGTCCGGAGGGAGAGCATGGCAGTTACTCATATACAAATCACTACAAAAAGCTGCAGTAAGAGGCAAAATAAAATATTCTTCATGTTCACAATAAAGAGGAGAATCTTAAAAGACAGTGAGGAAGGTTCAGGTTAGATACCAGGGAAACCTTTGTAATGCAAAGGTAGTAAAGCACCAGAACAGGTTGCTGTGAAATTTGCAGCACTGGAAGTGAATGTTTATCTAGAGACACCACAAGTGCAACTAACGCTGGTTTGGATCAGGGAGATAGACAGCGGAACCTTTTAAAACACTTTCAGACCAAGGATTTTGTGATGTGTTAAAAACGCTACATAGTAAATAAATGCCCAACTGTTAATGATAGAGCAGTACAAATATAAAACTAATCATAATCATTCAGCAATGCATCTTATCCCAAAACTGTGAGCTTTTTTTTTTTGATTATGGTACCAGCTGGCAATTTCATGATAATTTATGTATCCTAGTTAGAGGCAAATGAGTTATTTTATGGTTAATTCAATATGTAGACTTTAGACACTGTGCAGTAGAGTTCAAGCCCCTATTTTGCAACAGAATCTGTTACCTCAGTTAATCACTTGCTCTCCCTGAACTCTAGTTTTTCACCTGTAAAAAGAGGACAACATCTCTTCCAGACTTTATTCATTACTGTAAGAATACGTGGAATGAAAAATAGAAACCAGCTGCTTCCAGGGGTGGCCAGACACTTTCTTTAGACATACAAAACAACGAATGTCTCAAGATTAAAGTCCTCACTGCCTACCAGATTATTCAGTTTTCTTTTATTTGCAGGGTGGAGTTGGTGGTGGTTGTTGTTCCTTTTGAGCGCATTTCTTCGGTTTCCTAAGAGGACATAATTATGGGATTGTAGCAATGAAACCAGGGCTTATTCCAGATAAGAAAATTTGAAGGATGACTAATCTCTTTGATTCCAACAGATTAAATAAATTATATCCATTAGTGTAGTAGTAGACCACTACTTTTAATCAAGCAGCATAAAATGAAGCTAGAATGATTTGTACACATCATCAGAAATAAAAGGCCAGCCTTAGCATATGTATCATTTTATTGCAGTTTAATAATTTCCCAACACAAATGAAATGTTAAGATATCATTTTATGGGTAGCATTATAATGAAGATTAGTTATTTAATATTTCTGGACAGTAAGCATAGCAGATGTAAAAAGTTGTTGAACTCTAAAAATGTGTCTTAGACAAAATGACTCTAATGACCATTAATTGGCTGTGAATAATTATTTTCAGCCAAATATATGTGGGTTTATGTCTGCATAACTTGCATGCGCTTTTCCAGCGAGCTGGATGAGAATTTAGTAATGGTGTGGATTAAAAACAAAGCTTTCATGCCTCTAAGGAAAACTCTTCCTGAAATGGTCAGAACCACATGCCTAAAAGTTTTAGACTGGCTCTTTACTCCTGATGGCTCAGCATGCAAGCTTGCCAAGCCGAAGTACGAGCCTTCCACCGGCATTAGACTCCCACTACCCAGAGACTGTAATGACCTATTAATTCCTCAAATTCGTTCACCTGAAAGTGCGAGTGTAAGAACTGTATCTCTCTCCCCCAGGGGAAGAGGCTGTACCAGGAACCCAACTCAGACTGTGTTTGATCTTATCTGCAAGGTGATTGAAGTGCAGCACTCTGCACAGGTGAGCGCTGTCTCTGTAAGTCCTCCCCTTGGCTCTTCTGTGCGCAGTAGTCTCTGACAGACTTTCTCGGTTTAGTTTACAGTCCTGTGAGCTGAAATTGGCTCTCTTCTTTCTTTTTGGTAGTGTTAAATGTCAGTTATTTGAGGACTTGTAGCCGTAAAGCACTTTTTAGACTGTTCTTTTTTCTCACTTATGGTTAGAGGGAGTGGCATATGTATTTTTAACTAGGAGCTATAAAACCTATAAAAAGACACAAGGCTTAACATTTTAGCTGAAATACAGTGGAAAAAGAATCTGTCTTAAGACTGTTATTAAGAGCTTGATCTATTTTTCTAATACAAGATTATTAATAAAGTAAAATATGTCTGATAGTGAAGATTTGATCCAAAAGCAAAGCATAATATTTCTAATAACTACATTTGTTTCACTGAAGCCCTCCCCCAAACCAGCAGACTCTTTTCCCAGTCTCCACAGAAATAAAAAATGGAACACTTCTATTTGACTGAAAAATTTATAACTCATTTTAGTTTTGATGGACTTAGCATTTCACATTAAGTTTAACACATTTCAGGATGTCACTATGAGCCTGACATATAGAACAGATATAATAACTTTTCTTCACTGATGCTCAGTCTTGGAGCATATTCAGTGATTCCTGTCATAGCTGGACCCACAGTGTGAGGTAGATCGCTTTGCATGTGTCACAAACGCGCACTCATGCCTACATATGTGCAGAAGCCAAGCCTGTAGAGAAGGCTGGATGACTCACCTCTAGTGCTTCTCACTTTTCTGCCAGCTAGGTTGGATACAGGGGCCTTTTTTTGTGCAAAGATTTCCAGGATTGTTGTCATCATCCTCCACCTCCTCTCTTGTTCTCACAATCTCTTAACTTCTTTTCTTATATATAAAACACACTAGGTAGTTCATAAGTCCACCTTGTTTTGTTCCAGTCGTGGTTCTGTTCATGCCATCCTCAAGTTTTATGAAGACAATGTTCATAAAGAAATTGATTAAAATGTCTTTTGGTAAAGTGAGACAAACAAGTCTGGTTCACTGACTGCCTGCATGCTACAATATCAGAGATCTAGATATTCTTTGGAGCTAGGATAATCTGTCAAGCAAAAAAACGCCAAACCACACTTAAAAGCCGTATATGAATCTTTACATAATCTATAGTCTATTTTGACAAGTACTGTCCAAACAATTTGCACCTTTCAGTAGGGTATTGCATAAAACCAATATTTCTGCAAGAATTTATCACTAAAAGAAATTGTGTTCTGTCTTGACAAAAATAAGGAAGAAAGTTATTTCTATTTTGAAGTCTAACAGGCTGAGGCTAAGAGAAATTCCAACCCAAAATCTGATATAGTTCCTCATGTTCAACGGAAACTTTTTTTCTGTAATTCATTGCATTGAAACACAGTGAATTTGATGGGAAAACAAATGGTAGGATAAGATGCACAGTTATTCCAGAATCAGGAACATAACCCACACCCACAATCTTCACTCTCAAGTCATTATTTTGTCCAAAGAGATCATGTGCATCCATATAACATTTGTGTCTCTCTTAAGATTAATTTCATATTCCCTGTAGAGAAATATACTAATAAAATACATTTCCACAGTTGTACATTCAGCAGACCTACTTTTATAACTTTTTGAATGAGCATGCAAGTTTAATTGTTTTTCTTCTTGGTTCTTCATTGCAAAGCAATCTTTTGGTGTGTGTCCCATGACATATTTCAAATACTTTGCTACAACACTAAATATTTTTGTGGTACATGAACATTAGTGGTGCAATATTATATTCTTATTTATGTGTTCACACAGTTTTCTTTCTCACAGTGCTTCGATACATCTTTGTTGGATTAGCTTTTTCTGCAGGATGTCGCCAACATCCGCATTTAAGAAATCTTTTGACAAGTAAGGTTAAAAAGGTACTCTTTTCTGTGTTTTCATTTGCACTGGGGACATACGTATTGTGAAAGAAAATTAGGAAACAAATAAAAATGGTCATCTGTGCAAATAAACACGGTCATCTGATTGTCTGGAGAAGAATCAACGAAAAGGTGTATAAATATAGACAAGCTAAATTGTTTATCACAATTCAGTGAGTGATTATTTCCACAAGTTTTACCAAGACATTAGCTGTAGAACTATCATCTTTCCAGTGCTTGATGTGTGGGCTCATCAGAAAGTTCAGGGAAGTCAGGGATGCAAAGAAAATTTAGGATCCAGCAGATCTGGTGCTGGGAAGTCAGATAAAAGGAGACTGAGAAAATACTCCTTGGAAAAGAATTAATAAACCTAGGCAAAAAAGCACTTGTTACCTTACAGGAATGAAAATGTTTCTACTTTAAATACATCTTCCTGATTATGGCTTTCAGACTTCAAACTGCCAAGTATACTCAGGGCATGATATTAGAGTATTGATGACATCATGAACTCTATTATGCTACTATGAAGGGACTTATGGAACCTACATTATGGGAATTTTTTAGGGACAGCTTGTCGATCACCTCTTAGGGAAGATGAGTTACCTGTGGGAAAACTTCAGAGTCTGTAAGAGAGACCTCTCTAGATGAATATGTGCTAGGTTGTGCTGAGCAGTCAGTTATGTGTTCTGATGCTGCTTCAGGAATTAGAGAGCCTCTTGCAGTCCTCTATAGCTCTACATCCTTTGATGTTGTGGCTTATGTAAGGCTGCAGTGACCACTTCTCAAAAACTTTCCAGATAAATAGTCTTCTCTCTGTCTTCAAGTAAGCACCTGTTTCCTCGTTCATTCTTCTTGGTTCCTAGCATTACAGTTTCAAAAACTGTGAGATTCCTGAAAGGAGGAATTTTGAAAAGCAAAATTACTGAGGGTTGCCCTACAATACTGGGTTGCAATTGGGAACAGCAAGAAAAGGTGTGGTTCAGGACATCCTTCAACAGAGCTTGGGAATGGAAACATTCCTTGCAGAAACATCTGGTGCTGTACATCTCAGTGGGTGAGATGTATCCCAGGAGACAGAAGAGCAGATAGCACAAAAGAAGGCTGAAACTTGCTGAACTGCAAGAGCGACTAGAGGCCAACCCTGTATGCAGCTTTGTAGTCCACACCAGTTCTGACTGTGGAATTGTTGACTCTGCTCTGTTTCCCTTGAATTCCAAGATTGGTCCATCTGTGCTGCCAGTTCAGCTGGAATGTCAGTAGGTGGGAAAGGGTGTCCTTGGGCTTATCAGGCCCCCTCATGTTTTGAGAACCTGTGCACTGCAGTGCACAGCAGAGATTTGAGATTGGACTCCTGAGCACGAGTTGAATGAGTTCTTCTTTGAATGTTATGGAGCCAAAGTAAAAATATAAGTACTTGAATTCAATTTTCTAGCACAGAGCGTTGCCAAAGATGAAGTTTTGAAATTTCTCCAAGCATTTTTCTTGAACCAAGCCTGATGCCTCAGGTGAAAAATGACATTAAGCCAGATGGCATAGCTGTAGAAGCCGTATGAGTAAAAAGAGAGAGTCCTAGAAAAGGAAGTAAATTTAAATGCTAAAGAACAAAAATAGAAAAAACAACTACAAAAAGAACTGAACTACACTACAGAAAGGTTTGAGCAGTGCCCTAAGTTACAAGTAAAATTCAAGAGAATTGAGAGAGCCAGTTCAAGAGAATTGGTTGAGAGGAGCCAAGATGATGCAAGAATGAGCAGGGGGTGGACAGAATGGGGTGAGGGATGCCACTGTACCGTGACTGGGGTAGAATGCGGATCTCCCCACCACTGACCACATATGCCCTCAACCTGGGAATGAGCCCACAGACAACCACTTAGAGGAGAAATTTTAACTATACAGAGTATTATACTCTGGCAGGTGGATCACTTGATTGAAGCAATGCTTGTCTCTACAGCGACAGCAAATAATGAAAGCACGATAAGTATGTGAGTTGGTTGTACTTTTGAAAGGTACTTCTTATTCCTCTCCTTGAAACATAGCTATAGGTGTTTGATTTCTTAACACAAAAGGCAATCACATCTCAAAACGAAGATGAATGTGTCTCTATATTTCTAACATGCAGGTGCTGAAATATTTCTTTCTCAGTGTAAACACGCACGGTGCCTGAAGTACAGCTAGTTGCAGCAAGTTGATGGGCACTAAGCAACACAAAACAGTAATTCATCAGCATTGCCAGGCTGCAGACTCAAGGCAGAGCGGCAGCTGCTAACAGGTATTTTATACTATAATCCATTATTTGTGTTCAGCCTCTTCCCATTCATTGCTGAGGAATGGAAAATTTGACATTACCACTCCCTGCAAACTTTTCACAGTTTAAGTCCCTGTTGTGGTTCTGGTACACTCAGTGTAGTTTGGACTAGAAATTCCCACACAGAAGCATAGGTGCAGCGTTTGCTAAAGGATGACAAAAATGGACAGAAAGTTATACAAGCCATGAGGTAGGTGTGGTTCATCTGCCACAACGTGGACAGGTCAACATTCAACAGAAAGAATGAAGGATGTGGTTTCATGTGGCCAGGGGTGGCTCACTGTCTGAAAACACAGATGGTAATGGGGTTTTCTGTGAAAGAGAGCAGAGATAAACCTACCTTTTTCACTGGCTCTGCAATAAAAACACAAGATGAAATGCAGACATTACCATACACTGATGCGGGTTTCAGGAGTTCCATTCCTCAACACTTTTTAACCAACACTAGTGTAGGCAACATCCTAGCCTTGTTTTTGACTTACAAATATTTGCCTCTGCACTAGTCTTGACTTCTAAATAAAAACAACACAAGAGAGTTAACAGATCAAAGAACCAAGGAGGGCTATAATAAGTGGAAAAGCATTTTATTGCGGTAGGGGTTTTTTGGTGTGTGGTTTCAGATAGGCTATTAAGCCTTTATTTTTTTCAAAGTGAAATACATTCTTGTGAAAGTTCTCTCTGTTTACACTGCCCTAAGATAGAAATGAATTTTATTCCATTAAAGATTTCTTCCAGTGATACACACTGTTATATAAAAGCAATAAAAAGGTTACTAAATAATGGTTGCTAAATAATGATTACAAAAAAGGTTTTACAAACAGCAGTAGATTCAAGAGGTCAGGAGTGAAAAAAGAAAGGGATTATTAAGCTAAGTAAGAACAAGCTGCATGAAGAAGCAGTAAAAAGTGGCCCTCAGAAATGTAAAAAAATTAAGCATTAAGTTCATATAATCTAGCCACCAATTTAGTTCTAGAAGAAATGTTTATAAATTAATTTGTACACCACTGGCAGGAAATTTATCTTCAAAAGCACTGACATAGGACTAATCAAGTAAATGTATGTCTGACTTTCTTAAATCAACAAGTTTTTCATTTGAGTTAACAATAGCTATTTTTCCAAGTAAAATTATTCATAGCTGTAAGCAATATTAGATCACTTTCAGGACAAACAACCTACACCATAATGACCATTACTGAACAATCATAATTTTACCAAAGCTTTCAATTTTGTCTTTATTGTCAGAAACTTTCAATATTCAGAGCAACAAAGTGTCCAACTACAAAAAAACAAAAACAAAAACAACCAAATCCTAAATAAATTCACATGAACATAAACTGCCTTAAAAATACCCCAAAAATGACATCTTTGGGCTGAATTTACATTCTAATACTATTTTCTGTTCTGTTTCTCTTAGGACATCAATATCTCTTAGGACATCAATATCTCTTAGGACTCAACATTTTATGGGTAATGCAATTACAATGTTAAATCTTGATAAATAATTTAATAAATTAGTTAATGTTAGATGTGTAAACTTTACCATGAACACTCAGCTGGACATCTTATCATGTAAGTCCTTTCCTATCCAAGACTAGAATTTTCCATTACTGGAAAGAAAGAGATATTTCTTGTGGATAAAATACTGCAGTTGAGTCTCTGAATATCTGAGTTCATTCTCAGATTCCCAGGTGCATATATCTGTATTGAAGACTCATCAGAGTCGCTCTGTTTACCTGTTTCAAGTTAGACTTCCTCAAATGAGAGCTACCCAGGCTTTGAAATAATGTTCATGCTGCTGTGGCCTCATTTATTCCATCTTCATTTCCACTTCACTGAGGCAACTGAGGGTGTACCACCGCACAATATTAAGCTGAAGTACGCTAGGAATGGTTTTCTACACAATTATGACTGTCTTTCTTTGCCCTTCCTATAATCCCCTGTTGGAACCATTGGATGTTACCAGAAGACTACAGGCATTAAAGTGGCGTTTCAGTGCTTGTGCTAGTGCTTCATTTGTGATTAGCCTATACTACCAAAGAGTCAACTATTTTAAACGAAAAATACCATTTCATTTGAGTGAGGTGATGTGCTTGTGGGCATAGGATCTTGGACTGGACACAAACTGTTTTCAGTGGAACAAACCTGCTAGTGCAACCTCCAGAATTATTTAATCTATTTATATCCCAATAACTCCATCTGAGAACTGGAAATTATAATTTTTCTCCCCCCACTTTGTGTACCTGATCTGTTCCAATCTCTTGTAGGACCAAAAAAGCAGCTGGTGTAAATGGAAGAAATTTTCTAATTCACTTCAACAGTTTTTAGATCAAGTTTTGAGACACAGGCTCTTGACTGTGAGAAAACAGTCCAGTACATTGGGACCTGTATATTGATTCAATGTGTAGAAGCTTATGTTTAGAAGATAGTAAATCGCCTTCATGAAGAGGTACAAAAAACATTTTCAAAGTATTCTTTACCTTTCTTCCCTATAACAATATGGCTGTTTCCCTATGTCCAGGAAAGAGGAACCACTGTGTCAGTTACAGCAATGCTCAGTTCAAACTGTCTATATGAATGGGATTTGATTCAGCGTTGAAAACTGCTGCTGTACAAAGTGTGCTACAAGAGAGCAAATTTGGCTGTGTCAGTTCAGTATCTACGCCATTGAAAAACTGAAGGAGGGAACAGCAAGCACTGCCTAAGTGAAACAGATAATGCTTTAGATGTATTAGACTCTGGATATTAGAAAAGTAACTGCTGTCACACCCTGTAAAATGTTACAAACTTGGTAAATAAGAACATTTTGTCTAGCCTCACACCTCTATCAGCCATGCAGCAACAACATTGTCAGCTCACAGAATCACAGAATGGTCAGGGTTGGAAGGGACCTCTGAAGATCATCTAGTCCAACCCCCCTGCCAGAGCAGGTTGCACAGGACGGCATCCAGGTGAATGTCTCCAGAGTGGGAGACTCCACAACCTCTCTGGGCGGCCTGTGCCTGTGCTATGCCACCCTCAAAGTGAAGAAGTTCCTCCTCATGTTAAGATGGAACTTCCTATGTTCAATTTTGTGCCCGTTACCTCTTGTTCTATCACTGGGCACCACTGAAAAAAGACTGCTCGCACCCCCCTGGCACCCTCCCTTTAAGTATTTATAAGTATTAATAAGATCCCCCCTCAGTCTTCTTTTCTCCAGACTAAAAAGACCCAAGTCCCTCAGTCTTTCCTCATAAGAAAGATGTTCCAATCCCCTCATCATCTTCATAGCCCTTTGCTGGACCCTCTCCAGCAGTTCCCTGTCCTTCTTGAATTGCGGAGCCCAGAACTGGACACAAAACTCCAGACGCGGCCTCACCAGGGCAGAGTACAGGGGAAGGATAATCTCCCTCAACCTGCTGGCCGATAATGGCAACCAGAGGTGAAAGTAGAGATCCAGGTCCAGAATGTACCTATTATGTGCATTGTCAGTGGGTATTTATCCATCCACTGCCTAAATAGCTATAGTTTGCATGATCTCATCGAAGCTACAATACACATGTAGTCAATACCCCTCATTCCCATGGTTTCTCTTCACACAATTGCGATTGATCCATTTATCTGTAGATCTGATGATGGCTTTTCATATCAATATTACTCAGCTCTACACGTGTGCTGGTAACAAATTAGTTACCAATCACTGATACACACCTCATTGGAGTCCATATAAGACCTGTATTGACTATTGTGGATGAAAATAACATTTTTTTGATGCTTCTACTGATGCCAGCTAATGAACTCCAGCCTACAGAGGAAGTTCCTTGTTAGGCTCCAAGGACATCGGTTTGTACTTTGTGTTCATTTACTTTTGGGGACATGGCTAGATTATCTTTAATCTCTGCTCTGTCATGTGGTGTAGTGGACCCACTTATGCTTTCCTGTGTTCTTTTTATTTATACAGCTGAATAACCTTTTGCTATTTGTTTAATTTCCTTTACAAAGTCTGGCTCGGACTGACTTTTGGCATGTCTCACATTATCCCATACTTCTTGATCTCCTAAACATAATTGCATTGCTGAGTAGGACTTTTTCCTGTTCCTGGTAGGGTGTCTACTTACTCCTGTGATTTGCTTTGTGGTTTTTATTCATCCAGTGAGATCCGGAGCCCTATCCTAAAATTTCCCCCAGAGTTCAGAATACAAATTCCACACAGTTTTTTGTCCTTTTTACACAATAAGATTTCAAGCCTCCAGTTGCTACTCTTTGATCTTTTCAATGTAACTGACTTCACAAATCTTAACATGCTCTTTCACACCCCAGATGCCAGCCGCCATGATATTTTCTCAGCAGTCGGAGGACAACTTCTGGCCACACAAGCAATCAAGAGACATCGTATCTTCTAATAAAATGCAGGCACCAGCACACCAACCAGACAGAGCGTCTTCCACTGCCAGCTTCTTTGCATTGCCCGCTTGCACTAGTCTTAGATGACTCACCTAATAATATTAACTCCATCTAGCCTGGTCTCTTTGCTAGTTTTGGACACAACTCATGAACATCAGCCTGTCACTGTTCAAAGAAGGATCCACAGACCCATAACTGAAGTCTGTTGTATACTCATGAATCTTCTCTAAGAAATTCGCCTATAATATCTCACCTTGCACTTCACAAAATTTGAAACTTTGCTTTTCTATACATTTGATCTTAAAAGTATCAAATCCATGGTATTTACAGTTTCAAAGTACTGTCAAAAAATATACATTTTAATGATTAATTCATGTCATCAAACAGAGCTCTTTCTATCCATATACATCCTATCTGCAGCCGAAGAGGACAATTCATCATGCCCACAAACTGCTGACCCATTTTCCTGATGATCCCTTGGAAATAAGTAATAGGTCATATTAATTTAGGTCATGTTAGGGAAAGAGGTCATATGAACCACCCTTGAATACCCATCACACTATGACTACTTTGCATACACACTGTGTTATGCATCGTGCTTGTGCTGGAGGTGACTCAGTCCTTTTCAGCCAGCAGCTGCTTCCTGACCTTTCTGACAAAAATCAAGTCTCATGAGCACTGCTCCCTTTTGTTGATGCCATTTTCCCTGAGCGCTGTCGCCTGTTCTTGGTTTGATGAATGTCTCCTTCACCTCTTCCCACTCTTTTTTTGGGCTTGCCCACAGAAGCCTTTATACTTTGTACAGGGAGGGTCCAGTAGTTGCCAGCTGACCCTCCTGGCTCATTTCCATGCTGCCTGGCACTACTTCAACACCAGTGAACGTTCTTTTGGCAGCTTATGCTGACATGCGTATTGGTGAATCCCTCTCACTCCCAGGAAACGGTGAGGCCAGAAATGATCCTGGCCACAGCCAAAACAATATATAGAGCAGCCAAGAGCAAATTGACCCTTGGTTGTTTCAAACACCATGCATGAGTTGAGGCTTTGAAAATGAATTGCATATTGGGACATATGGAGAGGGGCATTAGAATGACTGGAACCACTCATTTAAGAGGAATCAGAACTGGGGGCTGAGGGGCCACAGCAGAGATGGGTGAGGGGCTTCCAGTGTGGAGCTGTGGAGGGATATAGCTGCTATGATGAAGAATTAGGCTGGTAGGAAGAGTAGCAGTGGCCAGACATGCACACCTCTCCTCTACAATCATTCTATACCTGCAAGAATATCTTGACTTCTCCAAATAAGGGAAACAAAACTACAAACCAATAGAGTTACTTCACTCTGCAAGAGAACAGTGGAAAGAACAGCTGGAGAGGTGCCCATGGCACCAAAAGAAAAATTTCACAAGGTATTTTTAAGAAGTCTTCTAGCTGTGCATACTGCTGCTTGGCAAAAGTACTGAACATATCTTACAACCGATCTTTGTTAAAATGTCACCACCTTTAATGCAAATAGGTTTACTTAGTACATGACCTGACAAGAAGTGCAAAAGAGGGTGACTGACTCAGAAAACAAACCTATTAAGCTTTAAGATGCAACAAGGACACTGAAAAGAAAAAAAAAATACGGTAAAAATTTCATTAGAAGCATTACCTTCTCAAAATGTAAAAATTTTTGGACAGTAAGTACTGCAAAGCTTTCATTATCAATGCCATTCTTATTGTTTATGCTGTATAATTATGTTTAAGACTAGAAAAGTAAATGAAAACGACTCAGTGAACCCATTAAAACAGCAACATTATCTGAAAAGCAAATTCTAATAAGGCATAAATTTAAATCTCATAATAATCTCATAATAGGAGAAAAACTCCTATTATTTCAGCATATACAGTGGTGGCATGGGGTGTAATTTAGCTTGAATGCCACAGCTCTGTCAGACCAACCAATGCCCTGAGTGCCTTGATAAACTACAAGGAGAACAGATGCATAATAAGATAACTCAGACAGCTTGCTAAAGTTTCATCTGCCAGTGGGACACACTTGGTACAGGCAGAGCCCTTTGCCAAGTCTACTTTCTCACACTGTATAGATGGCAGTGCTCCAGCAGCAGCTCTCATCTTCTATCCAGCTGCTACTCGTACACACAATCTCAGAAAGAGAGATTTTATTGTGCATTAATTACAAAGACCTACAAAGAACAATAGGACCTACTAACTACTCCTTAGCAGGTCATTCAGCATTTTTAAAAGCACATTTTTAAAAGTGCTAGAAGTGGCAAAACTTAGCTCTACCCACAGAAATTGTTCAGTAAAAAGTGAACCTTGAGCTCAAAAGAATGTGAGGACTCAATGTCAGAAATCGGGATTAGGATTTATTAAGCTCTAAATTTTTAATAGAAAACTCTGACACTAGAAATATTTATTTTCTTACTGGCAGTTCTTGAAATCATTGTACTTCTCTGGCTTCTTTATACATGTTTTTCTACATGTGCATTTCCATTGCAGAGGCTTAACTCCTCACTTGAATTGCTCCACTAAATTGCCTAACCTTGAGTGAGTCATACTGTGATGAGGCATCTGAGCTTCAAGTGAGTTGGATCTGCTGTCCTTGGTCATGTATGTCTCTATGATTTCTGGGAAGTTCATCCCACGGTTCTGTGCATTGCAGCAAACCAAGATATTCTATCATTTCTTTACTGAAATATAGTAGAAGAACTTTTCTGAAGTTTCTAGAGGGTATTTTAGCTTCCAGGTTCAGCCTGGAGAAAAGAATGCTCCGGGGACACCTTATGTGGCCTTTCAATATTTAAAGGGGGCTTATAAGAAAGACAGAGAAAGACTTTTTACCAGGTCCTGTAGTGACAGTACAAGGGGCAATGGCTCTAAATTGAAAGTGGGTGGATTTAGATTGGATATAAGGAATAAATTCTTGATGATGAGGGTGGTGGGAGACTGGAACAAGTTACTCAGAGAAGCTGTGGATGCTGAGTCCCTGGAAGTGTTCAAGGTCACATTTGACGGGGCTTTGAGCAGCGTGATTTGGTTGAACACGTCCCTGCTCATGGCAGGTCCCTTCCAACCCAACCCATTCTATGGTTCTGTGATTCTTTAATTCTATTTCTCTGCTAAAAGGCACAAAGGTCTAGCAATACCAAAATACCAGCTTCACCAAAAGAGCAGAATAACTTTGCTAGAAGTACCTACATTAAGATTTTAAATCCTCTCTTTCTCTCCATTTCAGCTGTTGCTCAAACACTCAGACATGGGGTCTTTGCATAGGGCAGCACTCGCACGGCGAATCAAACCTCTCAAAAAGGATGGTCAGTCCTAGACTAAATGGTGCTATGAGTCTCTGCTGCAAGGGCCCTTGCAATGGCTCGTTCCAATGGATTGGGTGAGACTACCCAAACCACTGTGCTGATGAATTCTTGTGATCCAGAGGTTTGCTCTGTGCAGTGGAATAGGCGGCCTCTCAGGGTCTGTACTGTGATGACGTGATTCTGCATGTTTCTTACTGGATCCCATACCTATTTATTATGAGTCCTCCATTTTGGTATATCTCAAAGTTGTCCTTCAAACTTGACAGTCCCATGTCTCAGAAGTTTGCAGATCCTCTTGGTATATTTTATGCAAGTGATGCATATCTTGCATTTTTTAATATTTCCTCATTAATGCTTAGATTATTTCTGCCATCTACAGAGAAAAAAATCAGCATCCCATTAGTTTGAAGGTTTCTTTTTATTAAAAAAATAATGGTGTCTTAAAGTGAAGAAATAATGGTGTAAACATTTATAAATCACGATTCTGTACTTGCAGCCCAGCAAGTCAACCATATCTTGGGCAGCATCAAAAGAAGTGTGGCCAACAGGTCAAGGGAGGTGATTCTGCCCCTCTACTCTGCTCTGGTGGACCCCACCTGGAGTACTGCATCCAGCCCTGGAATCTTCAGCACAGGCAAGACATGGACCTATTGGAGCGGGTCCAGAGGAGGGCCACAAAGATGATCAGAGGGCTGGAGCACCTCTCCTATGAGGAGAGGCTGAGAGAGTTGGGGCTGTTCAGTCTGGAGAAGAGAAGGCTCTGGGGGACCTTATAGTAGCCTGCCAGTACTTAAAGGGGGCTTAGAAGAAAGATGGGGAAAGACTTTTTACAAGAGCATCTAATGATAGGACAAGGGGTAACAGTTTTAAACTGAAAAAGGGTAGATTTAGATTAGATATTAGGAAAAAATTCTTTACTCTAAGGGCGGTGAGTCACTGGAACAAGTTGCCCAGAGGTATTGTGGCTCCCCCATCCCTGGAGGTGTTCAAGGCCAGGTTGGAAGGGGTTTTGAGTAACCTAATCTAGTGGAAGGTGTCCCTGCCCATGGCAGGGGGGTTGGAACTAGATGATTTTTAAGGTCCCTTCCAACCCAAACCATTCTATGATCATATTCTATGATTCTTTTGAGACATTCCTAATTTATTACTTTAAAACTCCCAGGAAGGAACAGAAATTCTTTTGGTATTTTATATTGGTAAACAACTCTCTGTCTCTTACTTTGGCTACCAAATACATGTAAATAGTATAATTGTGGAATGAACTCTTTAAATGCAATACATTAACCTCCATTAACTAACAGCCTTTTGCTTAAGTAATGAAATTTTATCCAAATACTCCACATTTCTTAGTGCAACAAATCGGCATTGTCCAGACACTCTAACTGAAGATTACACATGCACGTGTGCTTCTGGTTAGGCATACTAAAAAAAAAAGAACTTGCATTTCAGTTTAGGTGTACCCTACTGCATTAAGCTGGCTGATTCCATATTTTGGGTTTGGGGTTTTGTGAAGCTGAGATGTGATAAACTGCATATATACTGTTTCCCTTTTATAGATCATGAGTTAAGGCAGGCTTTTTTGCAATATGATTTCAATCCTAAAGTGAAAGACAATGGTCCCAAGTTTAGTCTGGTGAATTTAGTGAAAATTTTGCTTCTGTATTGACTCAAGATTTCTGGATTACGGTCTTGGAGGTTACTAAATTATCCATAACTTTTTATGGGGTTTCTCAGCATTACAAAGCTGGATTATGGTGAAAATGGATTCTTTTCACACCAGATCCTTCAAAATAAATACTGTTCATTTGGTCAAAACTGAGATAATTTTCAAACTTTGTATTTTCTCCAATCAGCTGTCAACAGACTCCAGAAAAAAAAAACAAGTTTTAGGGCCTGAATATGAATAAAGAAAAAGTTCAGAAACAGTTTGGGGAAAAAAATGTTTTAGTATGGGATTTTTTTCAGCACAAAACCAGACATGTCAATGATATTTTTATGTCCTTTTTATAGTCAGTTGCAGAGGGAAGCCAACCAATATGCAAAAATTGTACATGTACCGTAAGTGTGCAAATATTCCTCCTATTGCCTGTGCTGTTTGATCTCACAGTCTAGAAGAGAAGCAGAACTATATTTAATGACTCCCGCAGCCAGAATTTCAATTTAAAAAACCATCCCTGAGCTCTATTGTTCTTTGAAATATGAAACCCGCATCTCGTTTTCCTGCTCAGAGAGCTTGAAACGGATGACGGCAAGATCCTTCCATTAAATTGCTGACAGGTAGCCGCCTGCCAGAACCCCAGCCAGGAGTCAAATTCACAGGGGCCAGAGGTGGAGGTGAATGTTATGCATCCACAGACAAGTCTTATAATAGGCAAATACAGAAGAGAAGGTTTTTGAGAAGCAACCTCTAT
This sequence comes from Anarhynchus alexandrinus, assembly GCA_008711295.1. Taxonomy (NCBI): domain Eukaryota; kingdom Metazoa; phylum Chordata; class Aves; order Charadriiformes; family Charadriidae; genus Anarhynchus; species Anarhynchus alexandrinus. The sequence goes on along the minus strand of VUYV01000078.1, from coordinate 1,982,546 downwards.
GAGGATGTCAGAAGCAGAGATTAGAGAATGGGGAAGATACGCTTCAGCCCCTTGTAATTCCATGGTAGGGGATGAATTCTATAACTGAAAGCAGTCTAAGAATACTGTTAAGTGACAGAAATACTGGAGATATTTTGTCAACATCTCGATTACCAGGTCCACAAAAATAAATTATTCATGGGTTGCTCATGTGCTATGTCACCATCACAAAACAGTGTTCTTCGTACTGGCTTTACTATTTTGTTTCTTGGGCTGAATAGCAGATCCTTCACTCCCACAGAAACATTCACACTTTCTGTTTAAAAGAGAAGCTGAGGTTCATCACTGTAATGCAAGTAGCATAAATATAACTTCTTCTGGAGTTTCATCTTTACCTGTGCAGAAGAAATGAGTCATCGTGTATATTCCTATGTTGTGGCTGTGAGGGGTAAGATAACACAGAAGACAATGGCCCTTCAGCCGCTCTTACCCCAGCAAAATCTCACACAGGTTAATGTGGGATAACTGATAATGGAAAACTCTGCAGAGATGGTCAAGAAAAGAAGATAACTGAGTCCAGAACAAGTGCATTGCCAATAAAGAAAAAGTAAAATTAACAGAATTTGTAGGCACTGAATGGGGTAATAGGGAATCTGGATATCTATAGAAGCAAAGCGGGAGAAAAGAGTAAAAGCTTTCACCAATATTCTGTGCACAACAGTGATACTGCTGGGGTGGAGCACAGCAACTCTCATGAGGAGTTTGCCTACATTTCCTATTTAGCATTCCTCCCTATTTTCCCCTGCTTCAAGTTTGTGTGCTCGAAAGATAGGTGACACCAATTTATACTAGCTTGAACTTATTCCTGCTATATCCACTCTGCAAGGAGCTTATTTAACTTGAAATGCAAAACCATTTCACATTCCAGGACCTAAATGTCTTTGTAGATAGTGGAAGAAGTAAGCCATTTGCAGTTCAGATGATGGGTTGTGATTTCATCAGCGTTTATTGATAGGAGAGAGTTTGTATATATTCCTGTCCTAGCCAGTCATCTTAACTGAATTTAAAATTTCAGTTATAATATCCTTTAAGTATGGCCTTCTCTGTTTTATAAAGATAAACTTTATTTCCTGAAAGTCCCTGGTGAAGCATTGTGTTTTCATAAGTGAGGTATCTTGATCACATTTTGCAAAGAGGGATTTCTGTGTCTGTCACGTTGTAACATAAATCACATATCACGTAAGAATGCATCATTTAAACTCACATAGGTTTATGGCATATGGTGACAGCTCTTTCTCTCTAGAGTCCGCTGGTAGTTTGATAACGGTCTTAGACCTTGACAGTTGTGCCTTTAGGCAATTGACCTACATGGGACATGTACCAGCAAATGATGTTGATTGTAAATAAGAGAAAAAAAACACACATGATGAAGATAAATCTTCCTTTCTTACTAACAGAAGAAAGTGGTAAGAAGTGTCCTCGATTACTGATATACAGAGAACTTGAAGAACTAAAAGGCTGTTTACAGTGAACTGGCAAAGTGCTGATGGAAAATCACTTTGGCAGCATAGGAGGAAATGGGGAAGTGAACAAAAGACAAAAGAAACAATCCATGTAAAACTTCCTGCTTGCATAAAAAACCTACATCGACCTTCCTATCTCTACGGAAATTGCAAGTTAAACACTTTGTCCCTCAGACTTATTATTTTTAAGTGACTAAAATTTATAAAATGTTTCCAGAATTGAGTGGCCATTTATGCTAAAAGCCCCACAGCATGACACCAATATGAGATGGGGAATTGCAGAAGTGCCATTGCAACAAGGCATTGGTAAGGCCTCATTTGGAATATCATGTACTGGGCTGGTCATCTATGCTCAAGAAAGATGAAACTGAACTGGAAGAGGAGCAGAAACAATCTAAAGGCTTAAGTAAAGAGAAAGCCTTACAATGAGATCTTGCAGAGCTTGTGTTGTTTAGCCAAGCAAAATAAGAGATGGAACAGGATATGAGGACTCCAGAAATATGTCTTTGGATGAATATCAAGGAGAGAAAGAATGGCTCAAGCTACATAGAAGCACTAACATAAAATCAAATCACTGTAAATTGGTCATTAATATATCTATTCTGGAAATTCCTTTTAAGAATATCCGCATAGGCTACAGGAGAAAGTGAAGCTAAATTTGCTTTAAGATGAACTTCAGTACATGTATGGAAAGAGCTGCATAACAGCATAAGAAAATGTCTGGGGCTAGGAAGCTGGTGGCTCACTTCAATCCCCCAGACAGAGGCAACTAGTGCCATGTCCTGCGATACTGCTCCTGGGCTATAGCTGCCAGTCCAGAGAAGTTCTTCTACAAGATTTGGGTAGTATTTGCCAGACCTGTACACATTTTTCAGCTAGGTTACAGCATCTCAAATGGCATTAGGTGACCATTTTTAAGCTTCTGAATCAGGCTGTGAGCGCAGGCAGTCAAATTTCATATATGTCATGTGTTATGTAGGCAGAGATATATCATAAGTACCTGGATATCTGTGAGCTTGTATTGCATTTACAATGTGTACTCAAGGCTTTTTACTTATCACATTTGGAGGCCAGGGAGGATTTCCCTAGGTGAATGCTCTTGTTTCTAGGGGAGACAGGTTTTGCTTTCAGCTTTGAAGCTGAAAAGTTTTGCCATAGCTGCAGGGAGAAAGTTTACAAGATACATTTGAGGGTCGTAGTGCATTATGTTGCTTCAGGCTGGTGCTAAGGGTTAAAGAAGATATTGATCAGGGGGGTTTTTTTCTCCCAAGTTTGACTTAAAAGGTCTTTTTTCTCTTGCCTTTCTGTATAGAGAGGAAAGTAGTCAGTCTTTGAGCAAGTTTTGTTTAACATATACTATGCTAGTACAGAGACTGGAGATGGCCTCTGTTTCTCACTCATGCTTCCCATGGCACAGCTGTGACACTTGGCTTGTATGTTGTGGTTTATATAAGGCTATAAATTCAGCACAGGGTGATGGAGATGCTTTGCAGTCCAGGGTACTAGGTACATGTTGAGTCTCTGTAGCCTTTTGAACTAGAGATTTTTCCTCAGTTGCCCACAGTTCTGGGTGTTCTGACCTAGATGAACCAGACTGTCTGCAGATCATGACCTAGACTGTGTCTTCCAGCCATGCTCCTATTTTTATGTCCATAGCAGCATAATAATCAATACTGAATGCTGGGAGAATTTGCATTATGCTGCCCTGAGATTTCTGCAAATTCTAGCAGTATGTATTTTGCTTTGATTAGCTAGCTTCTAGACATCTTCTTCTCTGTGTCAGAATAAATAATTGTTATTTGATTTTAGATGTTCAGTGTTTGCTGTGGACTGGCTCTTTTCAGGAAACATCTCAATGTGAAGGATTTTTTAATATTTTTTTTTTTTTAATAAAAGTCACATACATACTGGATATAATTGAAAACTTCTCAGGAAGGTGTGTTGCCACAATTGCATATTTGAAAGTATCCACACAATTGCAAGTATAAAATAGCAGTGAGCACAGAGAATGTAACCTAGACTATATTAAGTAGTGAACGTTGTATGTGCCATGTGAGTATTCAGTTGTTTTACCAGAGGCTCCTATGTGGTTATGAGGAGATAAGTGTAAATGGCCAGGTAGAAATAAAAAGCAAGAAATAAAACATTTAGAGATGCACTGTTTCTGTAAAAAGAAAAACCTTCAACATACTTAATATCTGGGAGGTTAATGGGAAAATGTATACCTGACTATCTTTTCCCAGGAAAATTAAAACTGGGGTCTCAAGATCTTGGTCGTCAGTTTCAAAAGTCCCCTCAAGATAGGAGATTTTGGGGGAAGAAAGACAAAGCTACTTCCTGAGACAGCAGCTGCTTCAGGAGGAGACTGAATGTGAATCCAAGTTGTCACAGGAACATGATGCTGAGTCAAAGCACCCTTATGAGAAATGCCCCAGTTTAGGATGGGCGTGGGTTTACCAGGGAAAGTGAGCCAGCATGTAAGCCATGACGCTGATCCACCATCCTCCTCACCTCATCAGGATCCCGGTGGAGAGAGCTTTAGCTATTCTTTCCTGTATCTCAGTCATTAGTCACAGCTCCCACCTGAGACCTGGTAGCTGACTCTGTGTGAGCCGTGCCAAAATCAACAGGGTAGCTACAATCACAGAATGTAGGAACATATTAAAGGAAACAGGAATTACACCAGTTATCACTTCTCATATTTTAGTTTATTGCCCTCTCACTGGAAATAGAGGCTGCTGGAGTTGAAACAAGTGTACACAACTACAAATGTTTCTCTGTGCTCTGCTGTGGTTTAAGCCACTTTCAGGGGCATTCTATAGCTCTCTTTGACCTTGCCCTGAAATGGGCAAGAAGTGCTCAATGAGGTCCAACAGACCTCAGTTGCTTGCTTTCTGGTGCCGAGCTGAGACGGAGACCCTGACTGACTCCATATGCCTGAGCTTTGTGGTCGCTGACGTGCCAAATCTGGATACAAATTTAGCATGTCAGCAGGTATGTTGATGACTGAGCTCAGGATGAAAGTTCAGTCATAAAACTATTGCAACTTCCCCTGATACAGAGAGGCAGGGCAGAGGAAGTCTGAAGAAGACATCTGTGTTTGGCTAACAACTGGAGAGTGCCAAATTGTGTGTAGGAAGATTACAGTGTATAGAGTATGGATTATTTTATTGCTGTTTTCTTATGTCATGCAGTGTTACTGTGAACAGTATCTTGAAAAGGCTGTTGAGTCACCGTCTGTTCCTGCTTGCAGCTCCCAAGAGCAGAACAGCAGGTACAGAACGTAACTTGGGCTTACTGAAGCAATCCCAGCTTAGCACGCAGGCATCTGATATCCAAGCACTCTTTTAAAACTGTAAGATCCACTGGACTCAATCCCAGGCAAGCGACCTCTCTAAAGTCACATTCAGATTGGATGGTGGTATGGGTGGAAGGATGATATCATTTCTTTTATTTCAGAAGGCTTTTTAGCTTTGTCTTAGCAAAAGACTAGTAACATTTCTGTTAAGAAATCTAACATCTCATTTTTTATGGATTCATTGCATATTTATAAGCTTTGGTGCCTCTTCAAAGAAACTGGTAACGCTTCCTTCTGCTATTTTTTTCATGATGGTTACACCAGTTTTAAAAGACCTGATAAAGAGCTTGTCTTTAGCATTGTTTCCAACTCTAACTAGAGCTTTCCTTATAATGTATCCTCTCCAGAAAAAAATAACTTTTATCTCCTGAGAATGTAAAAGGTTCAGAAAAACATATCTAATTCCAGAATCAATGTAATTGGCCTTTTTGTTCATTCAGTCCACCAAAGCACTTCTATCAGTGCTTTGCACCACGTTCTGGTGAAAAGAGGTCCAATAGAAGAGTTCCCATCCCTTCAGGAATACAGAAACAAACAAAGGAGGTCATTAAACATAGGCTGGAGATAGAAATAAACTTGTATTTCTGGAGGTATTCAACCTTTCTCACATCTGGAAAAGTGGGACTTGGAGCATAGGTAGGATCTTTGCTCCTGACCTGATCTATCAGTTCATAGAATCATAGAATACCAGGTTGGAAGGGACCTCAAGGATCAGTTGTCCAACCTTCCTTGGCAAAAGCACAGTATAGACAAGATGGCCCAGCACCCTGTCCAGATGAATCTTAAAAGTGTCCAGTCTTGGGGAATCCACCACTTCCCTGGGGAGAATACTTCAACGGCTGATTGTTCTCATTGTGAAGGATTGTCCTCTTGTGACCAATTGGAGTCTCCCCAGAAGTAACTTGCACCCATTATCCCTTGTCTTTCCCATGTGACTCCTTGTAGAAAGGGAGTCTCCATCCTCCTTGTAGCCACCCTTTATGTACTGGAACATGGGGATAAGGTCTCCCCTAAGCCTTCTTTTCTCAAGGCTGAACAAACCCAGTTCTCTCAGCCTTCCCTCATATGGCAGGCTTCCCAGCCCTTTGATCATCTTGGATGGCCCATCTCTGGACCCTCTCCAGCCTGTCCACATCTTTTTTGCATAGTGGGGACCAAAACTGAACACAGTATTCCAGGTGTGGCTTGACAAGGGCTGCATAGAGTGGGATAATGACTTCTCTATCTCTGCTGGTGATGCCCTTGTTGATGCAACCCAGCATCCTGTTGGCTTTCTTTGCCGCAGCAGCACGCCATTCACTCATATTGAGCTTGTTCAGTTAGTTCATTCTGTTTTTTCCACAACTTGAATTTTCACTGACTTTCCTACATTTTGGTGAAGTTGGAGTCTTATAGCTTGAATTTGGAAAGTGGGGTAAAGGAAAGAGACTGTAACTTAAGATCTGAAAACGCAGTGTAAAACAAAAGGAGGATCAAATGCGAACCTGAAAAAATCTTTGAAACATAAAGAATTTGTACCCTTGAATTAACAGCTTGGAATTAGACTGCACAGGCAGTGGAAGCAGGGACAGATATCCTGGGAAGAGTATAGGGACGCTGCCCGACTGTGTAGGGATGGGGTCAGCAAAGCCAAGGTGCAGCTGGATCTGAATTTGCCAAGGGATGCAAAGAATAATAAGAAGGGTTTCTACAGGTATCTCAGCCAGAAAAAGAAAGGTCAAAGAAAGCGTACCCACCCTGATGAGCAAGACTGGCAAACTGGTAACAACAGATCAGGAGAAGGCTGAGGTACCCAACAATATTTTTGCCTCAGTCATCCCTCACAATCTCTCTCCCCACACCTCTTGAGTGGATGGACCACAAGGCAGGGACTGGGGGAGCAAAGTCACTCGCACTGTAAGAGAAGATCAGGTTCGTGATCTCCTGACGAACCTGAACATACAGAAGTCTATGGGACATGATGAGATGCATCCCAGAGTCCTGAGGGAACTGGCTGATGTAGTTGCCACTCTCCATGACATTTGAAAAGTCATGGCAGTCAGGAGAAGTCCCTGGTGACTGCCAAAAGGGAAACATTGCACCCATTCTTAAAAAGGGTAGAAATAAGAACACTGGGAACTACCAACTGTCAGCCTCACCTGTGTGCTTGGGAAGATCATGGAACAGATCCTCCTAGTAGCTATGCTAAGGTACATGGAGGACAGGGAGGTGGTTCAAGACAGCCATCATGGCTTCACCGAGGGCAAGTCCTCCCTGAGTAACCTCGTGGCCTTTTATGATGCAGTGACTACCTCAGTGGGCAAGGGAAGAGCTACTGATGTTGACTATCTGGACTTCTGTAAGGCCTTTGACAAGGTCCCCCAAAACATCCTTCCCTCTAAATTGGAGAGAAATGGATTTGATGGGTGGACTGTTCAGTGGATGAGGAATTGGTTGGATGGTCACATCCAGAGGGTAGTGGTCAACAGCACAATGTCCAGATGGAGATAGGTTACCCTGAGTGGTTTCCCTCAGCAGTCCGTACTGGGACCAGCACTGTTCGATATCTTCATCAGTGATATAGACAGTGGGATCAAGTGCACCCTTAGCAAGGTTGCCGACTACATGAAGCTGAGTGGGTATGGTTGACACACCAGGGAGACAGGATGCCACCCAGAGGGACCTGAACAAGCTCGAGAATGGGCCCATGTGAACCTCATGAGATTCAACAAGGTCAAGTGCAGGGCAACCCCCATATCAATAAAGGTTGGGGGATGACGGGATTCAGAGTAGCCCTGTGGAGAAGGACTTGGGGATACTGGTGGATGAAAACCTGGACATGAGCCGACAATGTGCACTTGCAGCTCAGAAAGAGAACTGTATCCTGCATGGCCAGCAGGTCGAGGGAGGTGATTTTGCCCCTCTATCCCACTCTCATGAGAGCCCACCTGGAGTACTGCATCCAGCTCTGGATCCCTCAGCACAGGAAAGACATGGACCTGTTGGAGTGGATCCAGAGAAAGTTCACAAAAGTGATCAGAGGGATGGAAGATCTCTCCTAAGAGGACAGGCTGAGAGAATTGGGGTTGTTCAGCCTGCAGAAGAGGAAGCTCCAGGGAGACCTTATTGCGGCCTTTTGGTACTTGAAGGGGGCCTACAGGAAAGATGGGAACAAACATTTTAGCAGGGCTTGTTGTGATAGGACAAGGGGTAATGGCTTTAAAATAAAAAAGGGTAGATTTAGAATACTTATAAGGAAAGATTATTTTACAATGAGGGTGGTGAAACACTGGTACAGGTTGCCCAGAGACATGGTAGATGCCCCATCCCTGGAAACATTCAAGGTTGGGTTGGACGAGGCTCTGAGCAACATGATCTAGTTGAAGATGTCCCTGCTTACTGCAAGGCGGTTGGAACAGATGGCCTTTAAATGTCCCTTCCAACCCAAACTATTCTATGATTCTATGACTCTATGAAACATCTTTATAGCCGTATTAGCCATCATGTGGCAAATTCCTTTTGTGCATTAATAAAAAATCAAAATCAATCATGATTTTTTTAAAAAAAAGAATGGGAATTTCTTATTCTATTTGGCAGAGCACTGAGCAGCAGACTACTTACACAGGTACTGTCAACTCACAAGTCATATTTTCTCAAGTGCCACTGTTGTCCTCTACTTTAATTTTGACTTTCAGGCTACCACCTTCCTCAGACCTGCGTCCCTGGCCTTACGGCTTTGCCAGCTAGTGGTTGTATGAATCAGCCTAGGGAATAAAAGGCTGATTTCTGGAAGGCAGACTTATGGAAGACAACCGATGACGAGTCACTGAAGTTAGTAGGTGTTAGTCATTAAAATTGTTCTTAATGAATGAATCTCACAATGGCAAAAGCAGTACTCACCAGACAATGAGGGAAGTGGCAGGATGTACTCATGCAATGCATGGAAATGACATGACAGAAAACATCATCTAGGTTGCAGCAGCATCTGCCTCTGCTCATTCTATGAAAGTACAAAGGGATTACATTTATCATAACATAAATAAGCACAGAGAAAAATAAGAGGTAATAAGGTGTGTTTGCTTCCACATGCCACAAATAAAGAGCAGATACACAAATACAAAAGGGAAAAGTAGGGTGTAATGAAGACTGACTTCTCACAGACCTTGATGGATGCATAGGTGGTTAGGTCTCTTTTGCAAACATCTCTTGGACAGGAGAGAAATTACTGAATTTAAGTTACTTAAGCTATGTCTACCTCAGCAGGTAGTGCGTTTCAAAAGGAGAGACCCTGGGAGGTAGAAGAGTTGGTGACAAGGATGTGATGTCCACATCCAGTTTAAAGGTTTTGCTGAAAACAAAATCTAGTCTGATCCTGCTTGTTCAACACCCATTAGCAGTTGGAGTGCAGACATCTTCCTGCAACATTTCTATCAGTTTAGTTTCATAAAAAAAGAAATCCAGTCTGCATGCTCCAAGACCATTCCACAGTGTGAACTCTGAGGACAGCAGGGCAATTCACAAACTTGCTCCTGGTCCAAACTAGAACAATAAGGTCCATAGATGTGTCTACCTTATGTCTATAGTGTCTACCCAGCTGTATCTTTAGGACATTCACATCTGTGAGACTACATTCCCAGCCTCCTCCAATTGCAAAGTAAGATACCATTATTAAGGTATTATAACCCAATAGCTCTTACATTTCTTTGGCTGTGGTTTTATTGAAGCCCATAAAAAAGAGTCACATCTTCCTTTCTGTTAGAGGCCTGATTCAGCATCTGCTGAACTCTGTGAAATTCCTTCTGGTGATTTCAAGCAATCGTAGAAGAGCCTCCAGGTAAACTGCTCAATCATTTGCTTGGAGTTGGATTTTTAAGTTAATTTAATTGTTATTGAGTAGTGCTGTTTTGTTTCAGAACTAATGCAGGACCTGTTTTGTATTGGCAAGAGCAAAGATTCCTTCTGCTGAGAAGACAGGAGATGGTAGAGAGCCAACTACAGTTTCTGTAGTTCCAGCGCTTTTCTAACGCCTTCCAACTCCAACACCAACACCTTGGCAGCTGCTGCAGCAAAGTCTGACCTTAAGCACAGTATCAGTTATTACATCTACTGCTCTCTGCAGTAGCATCTTTTTTTCACTTTTGCCATGAGTAGGTGTACTTTATATTGCCTTCTTTCCTCCATGAGCCCAAGTCTGGCAACAGTCTAATTTCATAGCCAGTACAAATACTACTTACATTTAACAAAGAGTCAAATATTCACCTTTGTGAAACCCACAGTTACTCCATGCTTCATGTTGGTCTGCCTAATGCTTTTCTTCCCTCTGTGCCCATATTTTACACCATTACATCATGAGGCACGTGACACAATGAAGTACTGCCAGCAAAAGCCATGTCTCTGTCTATGGAACATATCTTTTTTCACTCAGCAACTTCTCTGCTGCAATGGGCACGGTTCATATCCTCTAACTGAAAAGCAGGTCCCTGGAGGAAAGCGGTTGCTGCTCATGAAAATACACTGTCAGACAAAAATGATGCATTCATCGGTTTTAATGTTTAACATGATTCCATGATGACCCCCATCCACATACCAGGAACTTCTAACCTTGATGATGTTGGGCAACAGAGAGAATTAGTTAAACAAATGTTCTTTTCGTTCAGCAAAGCAGTCCCTATATGTTCTACCATTGAGCTTTTTCATTGCAGAGTAGGTTTGTTTGAAGTAAAACTGGCAGAGAATTTTGTGATGAAATGATTGTTTGTCAGAAACTGTTGATGTGTTGAAATAGAAAAGTATTACTGAGAAGCTCTCATGCGACTTTTAAAGGACAAGGCTTATCTGGTCAAACTCAGACGGAAGACAGATGTTCACTGACCTTAAAAGAGTTTCAGGCAGGCACGTGGGAGTAAGAATCCAACCATGACATACTTGCTTTGCTTATTTCAGCCCATGGATCTGAACCTCACACTCCCACATACCCAGCAGGTTTTCTGCTCTCTGGACTATTAAGTCATCTTCCCTTATGCTCTCTCCGAACAGATAATGTAGTTATCCATGTGAAGTGGAGTATCTCCAACAGGAATGACTGAGAGAAACACAGAGATTTACTCAATAACATGCTTCAGGCTTTTGATTAAAAACTACCATTCTAGGGCTCAAATATCTGTTTCAGTAATAGCCTACAGGAAGGTAAACACATCGAGTGAAATGTAGACAGAAAAAAAGACAGAAGTTCAAATCCTTTGGCATGTTCAGACCGAACAGTGCCTTTAACAGAGATCTAGATTTCTAGCGTGCCAGCTCTTGAGATATTACATATCACAGGACAGATAGATCTGATTTTTTTTACTAACAACTTTGAAATATTTTAATGTCATTTCAAGGTATAATAGCCACACACACACACACACAAACATCAAATCTGCACAAAAATTCACAAGGGGAAATGGAAAAGATTTTTTTCACTGAGTTCTTGCTTAACACAACTTTCTGTAGCACAGGAGTGGGAGAATCAGTAATGATTTGCACTCACATGATCCTTTGAGATCTCATATTCCTTTAAAAAAGTTAATAAATTCATCTTCATGGATTCCTTGAGGTAAGTATAATCCTCGTTTTGAAGATGAGAAAAATGCAGTATGGAGGTAATAAGTTCTCCGAATTGAACAAAAAGTCATTGGCAGAACTGCAAAGAGAAACAAAATATATAGCCCTCAGCCTTAACTATGACATTAGCCTTTTCCATAAAGTGTTCTTCCTTCCAAAGGTATCACAGTCAGAGTTGAAGGGAAAGATGCTCTTTCACCTCATCTATACTGCTGAGTTTTCCCCTTTTCTCCTGTTCTGTGAGATGAATTCAAGTACTGTCTATAAAGCAAGGGAGAATTATCCAGATCGTCCAGTCCTCTTTATTTAAAGTGTACCCATTAATCAAAGGAGTTTGAAGTATTTTGGCCTTGGATATCCTTTCCTAGTGTGGAACAGACTCTACTGTACATTGCAGAAATTGGGGTGGGGTATTTTCATAACAACTTTGTCATTAGAGAATCATACCTCAACAAACTATTTCAATGAATCAGTTTCTTTTTTTCCAATGAAAACACATTTTGCTGAGAAATTTCTAACCACTTGACTTTCAGAATAAGTTAATAACCTGGTCCTAAATCCTGAATTCCTTCCTGACAGATGTTTCATCCTTTCAAAGATTTGATCTGCCAAATAAAAAAAAAAAAAATGGGAGTAGTACTAGAAATAACAATGGTTTATCATTTGTATTTAGCTAGGAAAGCAATTTTATTCATACTGAAACTCCCCTAGAAACTTTCTTTTGACTGCAGTGACATCTACTGGTACTCAGAAAATTTTCGGCATATGAAGGCACAATAAACATGTCAAAATGACACCAGGTATGGGGCCTAACAGCTTGACGTTTTATTTCTAAGTAGGAGAGCAGAAAAAAAAAAGCAGACATTCCAGAGTTCAGTCATGTATCCTCCCAAAGACGGCAGGCTTGCTCATGTTTCTTGATGTAAGAATAAATGATTCAAGTGGAGAGAGCACAAGTTCAACTGTGTTTTAAAAGGCAAAGAAACTAGATCATTTGATACACAGAGAGCAGATTGTTGCTCACTTTCTATTCTGGAGTGAGTGAAAAGAAAGGAAAAGACTGCAGGGGAGGGAAGAATTCAAGAACCAGAGGGGTCTATGGAAGCAGCAGCGCTGGCAGAGGTAGCAGTGGGCTAATGCCTAGAGCTGTCAAGCATCTCCCTTCCTAAAGCACTGAAATGAGACATGAATTCAGTGAAACTAGCACAGTGGTAAGCTAAGAGACTGAAGTTCTGCACAGATCACCCTTGAGCATCCAGGCTTCATCTCCTGCTTTCTTTGTGTGGTGCAGAGTTAATCACTGCCCCCTCCCTCCAGAAGACTGGATCCTCGACAGCATTGGGGATGTCTACATCTTCCTGCTCTTAGCTAGCATAGTCCTTGTTCTGCCTTTACCTTTCAAATAGATAGCGGGCATTTAAGAAAATACAATATAGGAACTAAGGATTTTTATAAGATACTCAGATAGGTATTTTTCATTGTAAATTCTCTCCTTCCATGTTTTGTTCATTTTGAATTTAGCTGTGAAATCGTAAGAAGAAATATATGAGATATATTATACTTGTGAAGCATCACAAAACATGCCTTTGAAGCAACACAATGTATAGTAATACACTCAAAAAATATTTATACATAAGGATCCCCCTCATTTTCTTTCTCAAGCAAACCAAAAATCTTGTATACTTCAATTGCACTCTACTTGATAATATGCACAATGGAAAAAGTATTTTAAAAGGTGTCCATTTCTTAATAATGCAGAATAATGGCATATGAGTATTTTGAAAATTAGTACTGAATACATTCAAATATCAAATGCTTACTTGGTCTTTCTGAAATGACTGAGAAATGTATCAAGACATATTGTCCAAAGACAATAATTTAATGCTAGTCAAAGTCAGAAAGCTGCATTGTCTAACACATTAAATTATTCTGTTCCGCTCTGCCTTTCAGTTACAATCAAGAAGATATATGCTAATAAGAATAGTGGGCCATCTCTCTGGACTTTGCAACCTTCCACATTACCCATGAATCTATCCTGTGGCCATTTGGAGAAGCACTGGGAGCAAATGAGTTATGAGTCATGGGAAGAAGAAAAGGCATGTCACAAAAATTGAAATTAAATTCAAAGGGAAATGACAAGTACTAGAAATACGAGATGCCTAACAAGCGACAGATAGTAAAACAAGGCAAATGCTGGAAATGGCAAATAATACAAGAAGACAAATGCTGGGAAGAAAACACAATAAAATAAGAGAATAAAAACAAAGGCAGAACTAATGGTGTCATTGATCCTAAGGAATTTTGAAAGGGTAAGACAAAAATACTGAAACAAGCAAAGCTCTAGGGAAGATGCTAAATTAAGGCACAGTACAAAATAAAAGATCAAAAGATTCACTTAGAGGTTTGACCAGAAGCATCAGAGTTGTCGTTGATGGACTCTTTGACTCTGTCTATTGTTTTTTGTGTAGCTTCAGTGTACTCTATTCGATTCTAATCTGTTTCCTGGCATATAAGTACAGGCAGGTACTGTTTTCAGGACTGTGGAAGGTTTTTAAGATCTTTGGCCATTTTTTTAAATGTGGGGTCATTCAGACTTTGATTTACACCTTGAGTAGTCTTAATGATTTGCAGAAACTACACTTGCTAAGCAAGGCAGAAATGTCTCCAAGTCCATTTATTGATTCTAAAGGAAAAAGAAAGAAGAGAGCATGAAAATAAAGATGAAAGGCCACAGTCTCAGCTGAGATATGTAAGCGTAGTTAGATGGGCTTCTGATTTATATTACTTAGAAAACTCACCTTGAGGTTCTGTCACTGTGAGAGAACTTCTGAGGATGACATCTGCTAACAGGGCAAGGTCTAGGGAGGAAACAGATTTGTAATTAAGAGCATTATTTACTCAGCTTAACCTAAGGCACCTTTGTCAGTCATCTGCTCTGAGTCACACTTGACTGGACACTCTGTGCGCACTGGCTTTACACAAAATCAAGGGAAGATACAACAAAACGGAAAAGGCTTAGAAGTAGCTCCACCAACACATTTATGAAAAAGGTTACTAGTGTGAAACTAATACACGAATGTGAGAATATTGGAGATCTTATGAAAAAGGTAGAAATTAACTTTCCCAACTCTCATGGTCATGCCTGACTGAAGTACAACTAATAATGGGATTAAATTAAGAGTGAAACTTCCATCGTTTAAATAAAAGTTGGCCGCACTGCAGAACTCAGTTGATTTTAGAGGACGCTCATGAAGCACTCTGAGAACCGGGACTTTCCATCTTAATGTAGCTGAGTAGCCTTATATATAGGCAGAAAACTAAAAATGTGTATATGTGTCTGATGGAACAAGACTAGGAATTGGAAATACAGACTTTTTCTCACTTGCATTAAAAAATTAGTTTACACTGTTGCTTTGTATTTCCAAAGGGCCTTCAAGTGAAGACCATCATCTAAGTCAAGTAATCATCCAAAATACTGGAATATAGATAAGTACCAGCCTCTATGCAGAGCATACAAAGAAATGTATCTTTTTGCCCTTTTACTCTATTTTACAAGTTTTAGTGTCCGGTGAATATGATTTGTCTGTTCAAATGTGATATTTACCAGGATATTTACCTTACTAGCCTTTCTGGGACTTTTTTAAAAATCTCAGATTGGAGGGCAGAGGGCTTAATATAAAATATAAATTAATTACTTAGAAGATGCATGTAGCACCAAATTGCAGTGGTAATTCCAGCATAATTCACATGTAATTCTTGCAACTTCCCTGCTGCACAAGCCTTTCAAAATATATCCAGAAAAGAAAATAAGAATATTTAAAATTAGCTGAAAAAATGACATTTGAGAACTTGCTGCAGCCTAATATGAACTTTTGCTGAATAATAATACTGATTATCTATTCCAATGACAACCTATGAAGGGGATAAGAAAACAGAATATGAAATAAATTATGGAGTAAATAAATACTCAAAGAGAAGGTTACTGCGGCATTTCAGACTAACAATACCTTCCATATCGCTACAAATATTCTCTCTTACATAAATGGTAATAAAACCAAAAAATCACAAGCCCCTTTGTATTTCCTTGTGGAATTTCCTTCCGCACACAGAATTAATGCTAACCAAAACAAGGATGGCACATCAAGAAAAAAGCATTTGTAATTTAGTCTTCCACTCTGTAGTGCTAGAAATCACAAATTTCCAAGTTCATAGTACTATGCCTTTTATCCAAAGATCTTGATGTGCTTCACAAACTTTAATTAAGCTTCACAGCATGCCTACCAGTCAGGCAGAAATTATATTATTTTCAGAGAAAGCGTAGCGTGGCCTTCATTCCTTGCACCTCTGCTCTGATTACATACTGCATTCTCTCCGCTGTGATGTATTGTAGAAAAATATGTAATAGCAAAGCAAAAGGCCCCAGTGTGTTCAACCTCTATTAATTTAACTTCCTTTGCTTTAATTTCTTACTTTTTTTGATAATACTTTACATTTAGTCTTGCATTTTTTAGCTTTACTACTGAATTAATATATGTATACCTAAACTGAGGTTACGGCTAAGACACGCTTTTTTTTTTTTTTTTAATTAGAAGGAGTTATAGTTTAGGTTGCATTTTCCCCTAGAATCAACTATGGAAAATATACATGGGAAAATTGCACAGAGACTATGTAGATTTGTAAATTAATTGCTAAAGGAGTTGTACTTTTCAGAGCACAAATCCTCTTTTCCTGCATTTGTAAACATGTAGAACAATACAATCATATTTTCTTTTGGGACATCTGAACACCTTGATAAGAAAAAGTGTACCATATTAATAAGTGATCCTTTCCCTCCTTCAGAGTGTGCTTAGGGTTTGTGCTTCGTTTAAATACAGCGCTATAAAGAAAGCCACAGTTTCTCCAGGACAGACTGAGGAAGTAAGAGGGGCGTATTCATTATCTTTTTTGCTAATTACAATTGCAGTTTTAGTGACCCTGTGATACATCTGACCAAAAAACCACCTTCAACTGGAAAAGGGGGTTCAGATACAAGCCATTTGAAATGAAGTTAGATGTTATATTTATAAATGAGAAAAACACATTTACAAAATATTTAAGAACGAGCTGCTGGATTTAAACCAAAGTGCAAACACTTTGAAAGGGGCAGTAAATTATGAAAGCGTATGTTATCAACTCTCCTACGTATCTGTGGTTCAGAGCAACAATTAAAAAATGTGGCTGAAATGTAGCAGATGCAGCTCAGTCAACCAAAAGTAAATCAGAAGAATTTACCACACACACAGTACTAAAACTTTGTAAGTTTTAATAATATTTATTGTAATAAATTTTAATACTTGAAGACTTAAGGAGAAGATGTACAGGACCGCTGTTGAAACACGGAGATGGGAGTATTACCAGTTTCACTGGCAGGCTAGGAGATGCCTGTATCTGTGGCCCTCCTTAGTGTCATTCAGTGACAAGGAGAACCCAGAGAAAGGTCTCTTTCTGATCTTTTTATGGAAGTGTATATACTTAAACATTGATTAAAAAGTTATCTGTAAGAATTTTTAGCTTACATGTAGTTATTGTGTTACCTTCTGAGAAAGCACATGCATGCAGGTGTGTGCCTGTGTGTTTGTCTGCCTGCATTATTTTTTCCTTTATGAAAACTTTATGACTAATGTTTTCAAGCTATAATTACTAAGTTTCATTTTAATAAAAGAGGTTTTATATATAAAGCTAGATATATCTATTGATCAGACGTAATTTTTCTAGCAGGATATATTTTGCCTCCGTATCATTACCTATGAATCTGTATGTGTAGATATTCATTACCTATGAATCTGTATGTGTAGATCCCGTTACCCAAAAAGCTTAAACCACGGCACTTTATAACAGAGCTCATGGCTGTCCCAAAACCTCCTTACCACCGTTATCCCTTCCAGGAATACCTGCGCTCCGATTCTGGATGGCATTCCATCAAAAGTGTCACTTTGGGCTACGCAGCTTTGCTGACCGGCAGGAACTCACTCTGGTGTGAGATCGCCGCAGTGAAATACCGCCTAATCGGCAGTGTCCCCGCAGTGGGGACATCTGATGGGCTGAGTCTTGCCCGGTGCAAGGTAAGCAGCTCCCAGCCCCGCCACTTGCCGCAGCAGCCAGATCCTGCCAGGCTAGAAACATGCCTTAATCTCCCTCTCCTGGCAGGTTGATCACAGGGATATTGACTGCTTGCTCAGCTGCTTTGCTAAGGCATAGCGTGGCTGTGCCAGAAAGGGGAACGTGGTGCACGGGGCTCCCAGCTGCACTTTGTTTGGCCCAGCCCCATAACTGCATCGGCACAGGGCTGCGCCCCAAAACGACAGCCTCTTCCTCCGCTGCTGCAGGGAGCAGTGAGGCTGAAACTGGAAATCAGAGAAGTGCCATTATCTCCCTTTCAGTAACACCTTCCTTCATATTACTGGGAAAAAAAGAAAAAAAAAAGGAAAAAAGTCTTTCCTAGTCTTTCAGTTCTTTAATTTTATGACATGAATGTTTTCTGCCTACAGGTATTTTGTGTTACATGATGTGGTTTGCCAAAGTATTGTTTTCTATGTGTATATCCATCTTATTTTAAAATCCTTTTGCGTACAAACAGAAAAATTAAGCTGATGATTGCTTGCAGGTCACAGAATCTGAACTGAAAAATGTATGCTTCCGAATTCTAGGTATATGCTATTTACCAGCTTAACCTCTGTACAAATTCGATTGACCCTCCTGAGACAGTCTGGCTGCTGAAGACATAATAAGAAATCATTAATATTTTTATAAAGTGCAAAATTTTAAAATATTTAAGAACATGCTGTCATGGCAATAACTGCTCATGTGACAGCAGTTCCTAAAAATACTCCTCAATTCATTATACGATTAGCATATATGTGATTCCCAAAAGAACCGTTTCATAGAGTAGCACTTTTGAGGGCCTATTGCCAGTGCATTAACGGTTTTGAGGCTATAAAATCACTGGAAGAAAACCTCTGTTATGAATAGAAACATTTCCTTTGCAGTGAAGGGGAATCAAACTCATCTACATGATCAAACCCTTTTTGGTCCCTTGGAAAATCTGGTACCTCAAAAAATGAGGTAGTATGGGCAGTGCCCCCTCATTGCAGTTTTTTATCAACAACAGTAAACTTTCATCTATTTCTATTAACAATGTCTTTAAAATCAGGCCAGACTTATGGTTTCCAAAATGGTAGATTCAGCATTTAACTCACAATAGCACTTACTCATAATATTCAGGGAATTCTGCCGTTTTATTGATGTGCAGGATAAAGAAAAAATTTGAGATCTCATTTAAAAATTGGCCTCCAAAGGAATATTCTGATGTTCACCTGCAGCAGCATGACATAATTTAAATGTGATTTTTATACACAAAGGTAGAGTTTCAAAGAAAGACGTATAACTCCATAATAAATCATCATGAGTGCTTCACTTGTAAAAAGTTGCTTGCCTGAGCATTGTGTCAGTACCTTAGTTACGTTATTCTGCCTGACAGATGTGGAATAGTGTTTAACACTAAGACACTGCTGCAGCGTACGCTTATTCAGCACTTTTCTGGTGGCAAAGTGCATTAATGGTAGAGTTGTTGCAAAGTATCCTGAGACAAATGCATATTAATAAGAATTACCAGGTCTTGCTGCTTCATGGAGACTTTTGTTTTCATTTCATAGAAGAGCAGTGATTAATGAAACCTCTGTATGTGGGATATGATCAGGGAAGAGAAGCCCAGCTTTCCAAATGCAAGCAAGATCTGTGCGTACGAGACATCAGGGCTGAGCTGTGACTCACCAGCCAGAGAGCGAGGAGTGAGGGATGAAAAAGGAGTGGCTCATCTGTTGGAAAAAAATTGCAGGAAATCACTGCTCCAGGACTGGATCTGTCACCTACATGATGTATGAGCCTTCACAGGCAGAGGCAGATGTCTCATGAAGATATCTATAAACCCTATTCTAAATTAATTTTACAATAGAAAAGCCACAATAATTCAGCTTTTCAGGACTGCCTAATCACAGTCCACCCATGTGATATCCCTCAGACAAGATCTTCAGCCCACTTTGTTCATCCTGGGTAAATGGGTTGGACCAGAAAAGGTCCTACTCACTGCTCATCTGCTTACATGAAGACTACTGTAAGACAACTACAGTGGCTGTGCAAGGTCTATAAGAGGAGGTAGTACAAGAAGAATGAAGGCAGAGATGCAGAACACAGCCACTAACACTTGTACTCTGCTGTAAGACTCAGCTCTGCCTGAATTTCAAAGGGTCCTCATTTGACTTCTGAACTCAAACCAAACATTTTTTCCAGGCATCTAGAGAGGTAGAGCTCAGTTTTTTATCATGTGCCTCATCAGGAAGACTTGTGTTTCAAGAGATGTGTTTCATCAAACCACCACAGTAGTTAGCACTCTTCCCTCAATGGCTGTTCTTGTTTTGCAAGCTTCTGTGGCTTCCAAGCTGTTCTGCCAGCGAACATGTAAGATGGAAAATGCAGGGGAAAAAAATTCCCACTCTTCAGGGTATATCGTCTTTGGCAAAGGCAGCACAAGCTTTCTCATACAAGCTTTGGCACTAAGGGGAAGAGAAGGACAGAGCCATTTTTTTCTCCTGCTAAATAAGGTTCCCAGGAGCTCAAGCTACGCTGAGAGAGAACAAACTGTGCTGACAAGCGACTAGTGTTCAAGACTTCCTGCATTTTCTGAAGAGGCCATAAAAGAAATACCTGACTCAGAGGAATGTATATGGCTGAAATTTCTTCACCCTTTGTAGCCCATGCTTCTTTGGGGCTTTAGACGATCATGCCTAAATGGCTCTGTCTTTCAGGCACTTGCTCCCTAGGTTTGCAGGGTATCACCTACATGAGTACACTGAAGGAGACCTCTCTTTAATCTCTTTTTTGCCCCCTTAAACCCTCTGTTAAAGTTAAGAAGTATAGAATATGACCCAAGTAATGCAAATGCTGCATCCCTCAACATTTACTTTGATTTTCCTTTCATAAACAAGTACAAATCAGATAACACACCAGAAAAAAAAAAATAATATCAGAGCAATTATTTTGAAATACTTTTCACATCTTTGAAGCACAAATACAATTATTAATATCATTTTTTGGCAAATAATTACCTAAGCTAATAATTAATAACATTTTCCAGCTGCTCTACCAAAAAGTCCTGTGTTGTCCTCTATCGTTGTAAGATGTACAAGAATACTTAAACCTGCATCAAATAAGCAGCTCTATGGAAAGTAAAATACTGAAAGACTCCTTGAAATGTGCTTCTGTATGAGGGATAATCACTGAAAATATACTAATATGTAAAAACATCTCCTCATAGATTTGTAATACAGATGGCACCTTACATTAGCTAGTCTATATTTTAGAGGGATTCTATGAACAGTAAGAAATGCAGATCACAACACTTGATTATATTTATATTCTGCAAGTACTTGAGGAACACGCAGGAGAAAGATCTGTCCCCGAGAGTGTTTTATTAAAGCTGATTATTTATACAGCTGTTTGAAATGATGTGTCATGCTGCTCATCTGAAATGTCACATTCACATTCTCACTAATATCAAAACACAGCTAACAAGGCTTTTTCAAGTATGAATATGAATGACAATAGTGACATCGAGTGGTCACCGTTGTTAATTGCTGCTGTGTATTGCCATGAAACCCCTGCTATAATGGTAACGCCAATGTGTAGACAGTATACAGTGCTAAGTCAGCTAGCACTGCTTGTACAGCAATTACGAAAGTGAATTCATTACCAATTGTCAACATGCAGTTTAAATTCACAGTCAAGCATTTTAAACATAATCCTGTGTACAACATAGCAGAGCCCATAATGTTCTGACCAAAGCACAAGCAGAATACAAAGTCAGAGCATCTGCCACAGGATGGGTTGCACCCTTAAAAGGTTGGCATCAAAAGTCCAAAGAACACGGCCTGAACCATACAAGCATTTATGCATATGCATAATGTCAGCTGTGTGACCAGCACCAAATTTTGGCTAATTTCTGTCTCCAGAAGTGTTTCCCAGCCACTCAGTCTTGGTGCTTGCTCTGGCCCCATTCAGCCTCTATGCTGATGGGAGACCCACCGCTGCCCGTGTGCCCTTGGTCCTTGAACACTTTATACCTGTGCAAAACAATTGGTGTGTGCAGGCTGGATGGGTGACAGAGCACACCCTCCAGTCGGTCCCCTGGCTTGGATAATTTGAGAACCAGCACACCTCATGCCTCAGGAGCCAATCTCGGTGCAGCAGATGAAGTCACCAAGACTAGCTGCATAACCAAAGTCAATTGTGCACACAAGCGCTCAGCTGGCTGGAGCCATGTGCTTGGCTTTTTGCATGGCTGAGAGGGCTCCACTGGACATCAGGAGGGCAAAGATCACTCAGTAGTCAGGGATACAATGTGGGGGTTTTTGGTGCTTATTGAATCCACATTATGTTCCTACTCTATTGTTTCTTTCTCCCCCCCCCTTCCCAATGTCCATGGCCACAGTGCGACAGAACTTCTAAAATTCCTTATCTTTTTCAGTTCTCTATTACTTTTTTTCAATAGTTGCTTTCATTTCTACATTTAAAAGCACTATTTCCTCCTTATTGTCCTTGCTGCTTACATGTGAAGGCCGTAGCCTTAGCTGTGAGCGCAGACACCTTCTGGCAGTGACAATCTGTCAGAAATCACTGGAGCTTTTCACAGGTGTGGGTGCACGTGTATAGCTCTCATCCAGAGCATGTCTCAGATAATAATACACTCTCTGCTCAATCATACTTCCATATTGTGCCCTGCATCTGCAGACCAGGCCTCTAACAGAAGGGTCTCCTTGGTATGTTGAGGGAACATGCTAAGAGTCCAATGCAAAGACTTTGATCTTCAGATTTCAAGGACGGAGTGCTGTTTTGTCTGTATGATGTGCAACTGCTTCTACACATGGTGTGAAACTTCAGGGGAATCTGAAGAACAATGCAGAAAAGGAATTTCTTTTTATATAGTCGTAATAACAGCCCATATGGATAAGTAACTCCTTTCTCAAAGACACATGGCATGCACAAAATGTCCTGTTTCATTTGTTTGTTGTTTTCTTGCTCTGATGTCCCCAAGTCATTATTCACTGGTAAGCTATATTGGAAAGAAACAGTTTCCATAGCATTTCTGTAAGAACACTAATTGAGAGCACTACACTGATAGATATTTACAACAGGACTTAAAGAGATGAAGAACACTTGGTACACACACAGCAGGCCAAGATATCAGACATCCTTCTGCAACTGAGATGGTTCTTGCACGGACCTGCAACAGTGCCCTCCCTGAATCGCCCCAGGGAATGGACAGAGATAACCAGCACAAAAGAGAGGGAAGATGGCTCTCAAGCTCCCAAAGGATGTACAAGCTTGTCTTCTGTGGTGGGTTGACCTTGGCTGGATGCCAGGTGCCCACCAAGCTGCTCTAACACTCCCCCTCCTCAACTGGACAGGGGGAGAGAAGACATGATGAAAGGCTTTGTGAGTCGAGATAAAGACAAGGAAGATCACTCAGCAATTACTGTCATGGGCAAAACAGACTCAACTTGGGGAACTTAATTTAGTTTATTACCAATCAAATCAGACTAGGATAATGAGAAATAAAAACCAAATCTTAAAACACCTTCTCTGCATCCCTCCCTTCTTCCCAGGCTCAACTTTACTCCTGGCTTCTCTACCTCCTCCCCCAAAGCTGCGCAGGGGGACGGGGAACAGGGGTTGTGGTCAATTCATCGCATATTTTCTCTGCTGCTCCTTCCACCTCACACTCTTCCCCTGCTTGAGCGCAGGCTTCCCACAGGGTCACAGCCTCCTTCGGATGCATCCATCTGCTCCAGCGTGGTGTCCTCCACGGGCTGCAGGTGGATATCTGCTCCACCATTAATGTCCATGGGCTGCAGGAGGACAGCCTGCCTCACCATGGTCTTCACCACAGGCTGTAGGGGAATCTCTGCTCCGGCACCTGGAGCACATTCTCCCCCTCCTTCTTCACTGACCTCAGTGTCTGCAAAGTTGTTTCACATATTCTCACTCCTCCCCTCCAGCTGCTGTTGCGAAGCATTTTTTACCCTTTCTTAAACATGTTATCACAGAGGCACTACCACTGTCACTGATGGGCTCGGCCTTGGCCAGAGACAGGTCCGTCTTGGATCCAGCTGGCACTGACTCTATCAAACATGGGGGAAGCTTCTGGCATTTTCTCACAGAAGCCACCACTGCAGCTGTCCTGCTACCAAAACCTAGCCACATAAACCCAACCCAAGACAATAACAGTTTTGTATTAAGCTTACTATAGTTATTGTAGTTATTAAGTGGCAAGCTTCTGTGCGAGTCATGGAATTTTGCTGGCTGCACCGCTTATCTCTTTATGTACATAATGTAGATGCTCACATGCCCAGAAACATCACCACTGAAGAACATTGAAACAATGAACAGGTAGGCAAGGCTGTCAAAATTGAAGTAGCTCAGGTGGACCTGGACTGGGAGCATAAAGGTGAGCTATTTGTAGCTTGATGGGCCCACAAAACATCGGGACATCTAAGGAGAGATGCAACATACAGATGGGCTTGTAATCGAGAGAAGAACCTGACCATGGAGGCCATCACACAGGTCACTCCTGAACTTGAAACATGTGCTGCAACCAAGAGAGCCACATCAGTAAAGTCTTCCTTTACTCCTAGAGGGTGGCGGCTGGGTTTTCAATATGGCGAGGCCTGGCAAATTGACTATATCAGACCACCACCACAAACACGCCAGGGCAAGCGCTACATGTTCACCATGGTGGAAACAACTACAGATTGGCTAGAAACATTCCCTGTAAGCCATGCCACTGCCCAAAACACCATCTTAGGTGTTGCCTTGAAAGGCAAATTTTGTGGCGACATGGTATCCCAGAAAGAATTGAATTGGACAATGGGACTCATTTCTGAAATAACCTCATAAACTCCTGGGCCATGAAACACAGCACAGAGTAGGTGTATCACACCCTCAGTCACCCACAAGCCTCTGGAAAGACTGAGAGACATAATGGGCTATTAAAGACTATTTTGAGAGCATTGGGCAATGGGGCATGGAAGCACTGGGATACAAATTTAGCAGAAGCCACTTGGCTGGTTAACACCAGAGGATCTGCTAACCGTCCCAGTCCTGCCCAAACAAACCCCCTATATACTGTGGGAGGAGACTGAGGTCCTCATAGTGCACATAGAGAAGTGGCTGGGAAAGGTGGCATGGATTGCTCCTCCCTTGGGAAAAGGCAAATACATTTGTGGGACTGTCCTCACTCAAGGATCTGGGTTTACTTGGTGGGTAATGTGGAAGGATGGGGAAACCCAAATCCTTGTGTCTCATTGGGGGAAAAACAATCTGTGAAGTGAGTTGTATGTTGTAGGAAGTAAGGTAGAAGGTATGACCTGAACCAATGAAGAGAGAGCTTCCCAAGAAACCGGATGAATACAGTGATGACCCAAACCAAGCCTGTGTTGGTGCCCAACACTCGAACATGTTGCTTTTCCTGTCCTAAGCACCCATCTCAACAGATGGGGCCCAAGTCATAGCCTGTTCTTATAAACATTTGGAGGACTGAAAGAAGCCCATGGACTGGGACAATAAAATCTGTTAAGGGACAAGGTTAATGAGAACATATAAATCTGCATGTGGTGTACAAAGCTGGTTTAAGTATATAGTATAAGCTGTGTTGCCAAGAAAGGATATCAGTAATAACAATTAGATAAAAAGGATGGTTAGAATATGTATAAATGTATTAAATTACGTGGGACCTGATCATGATGCAAATGGTATGGAATAAGGGGTGGAGACTGTATTGGGTCTGGCTGGGATGGAGTTAACTTTCCCCATTGCAGCCCTCATAGTGCTGTGCTTTGTATTGGTAGCTACAAATATGTTGATGACACACCAGTGTTTCGGTTGCTCTGAGCAGTGCCCTCACAGCACCAATGCTCTCTCTCCAAACCCTCCCACCCCCAAAGGCCAGTAGGCTGGGGGTGGGCAAGAGGTTGGGAAGGGACATAGCCAGGACAGCCGACTCAAGCTGACCCAAAAGATATTCCATACCAAATGACATTGTGCTCAGCCGTACAAGCTAAGAGAAAGGAGGAGGGGAGGGGTACTCATCATTAAGGTGTTTGCCTTCTTGAGCAACCACTACATGTACTGAGGCCCTACTTCTTGGGACATCGCTTGCTGATGGGAAGTAGAGAATAAATCTTTTGTTTTCCTTTGCTTCCACGCACGGCTTTTGCTTTTTCTTCATTGAACTTCCTTTATCTCAACCCATGAATTCTTTTTCATCTTATTTTCTTCACCCCTGTCCTGCTGAGGGGGGAGAGGGATAGAGCAGCTGGGTGGGCATCTGGCAGCCAGCCAAGGTCAGGCTAGCACTCCTTTGCACAGAGCAAGACCACAAAGTCAGCTTTTCCCTGTAAGAACATTACAGGGAACAAGAACAAGGCATTTCTGAAAGGACCCAGGCAATGTACAGCCCAATTTATTTATTTTCCTATAAGTGCCTCTCTAGGTGCCCTGGCCATTTCCATGAACAAAACAATAAATCATCTGGATTATTTGTGCTTTGTGTGACACCAAAACAGGGTTTCTGCAGAAGTATTCAAAATCTTAGAAGCAAGCATCTACTCAATAACAGAATAAGAATAAAATCTCAAGTAGTGCTCAAAAAATGTAGAATGATCATGTTTTTCAAAGTATGGGACACTTGGACACCTGAAGATGCTGATAATTTTTTTTTTTAATGGTCAGACAGACATAGCTCATAAAACAGTGACTTACAGAAGAGCAATGTATGATGACACTCATTAATAAGCACGGAAGGCTTCAGTGAGTTCAGCACCTTCCATAAGCCAACCTGAGGCTACTGACTTCTTCCTGCAAGTCTGTTTGAGTCAATGGTTGTATTTAAAAAAAAATAGCCAGTTATTAATTGCATGATAAATGAATAATCACAACTCTGAAAGATCTTTAACTATCAGATGTATAAAACCAAGTACTTTTACCTGTCCTTGTCCTTGTTATTTTCTCCCTCTTTCCCACCTATTCCTTGTACTCTTTAATTATCTTCAATCAGTTTTGACACTATTTAAGAAAACAGAATCTACCTTTGCTTTGTTTGTATTACTTTCAGTATAAATATTTCTAATGGAAGTTTAAACCTTTGAGTCCTAAAGAAATAATAATTAATAAAATTTAATGAGTAATTTCCCACAAGAACTTTGAACCCGTCCAGACTTACAGAAGCAGGTTAGATTCAAATTTCTGATCTCAACTTGTCTCAAAAGTTCTCACTGAAGAAAAACTTAAATGGGATTAACTTCCCGTTTTGTCACTCAGGAAAGGTGCAATAGCAAAACAAACTTTTTAATTGTTTTAAAACTGCAATATTTTCTGATTTGAAAAGACAACTGTTTTTCAGGTTGTGAAAATCTTCTAAAATCGTACCGTCTTGATATATTTGCCAGAACTAACTTCTTATAAGAACTCATCCTGGAATGTCAGTACCACTGACTAAATCACAGTTGTTTTCTTGGCCAGAATCTACACTATCTTTATTGATGCTTCTATGTTGGGATGAAAAGGATTCACATCCTGCATATTTCCTCCAGTATCTCACCTTTATTTTGACTTGTGTACAGTACAATTACAACATAAATACTGTCAGTTTGAAGGTCATGTTCTAAACTAATTTGTATTTGATGTTCTTAAAACTTATTCTTTATAAAACTTTTGAAAATTTGGTTTTGATAAATTTGCTGAGATGTGGATATATACTAGAGATTTTCATTTATTAGAAATATTTACACAGAAACATATTTCCCATTTACCAAATCAGACAAAATTTCTCTTTTTCATTGAAGACCACAAGGTGGCATGTGAAACATACAATAAACATACTTGAAAGAAAACAGTAGAAAACTAGTGCACAGTTCCAATGAATGACCATTACCTGAAAATTCAAAGTTTTAAGAAGCAGTCTAAATTTTTTGTGGTGTTTTCTCTTTTTCAGTCCAAGCTTTTTACATTGGAAAAGGAATAAGGTGCACAAGCCTTTTATTAACAAGAAGGGACTATTCTTCTTAATATAAAAGTATATTAGGGCATTCTAACACAGATACTGGTTCTTGTTACCCACAGAGGTAAAATACAGAACAGTCAGTGTAAACTTCAGAAAATTTATTCCATGATTTCTATTCAACAGCCATAAGAACCAGACAGCTGTGGTGTGCTAAATCTTCATTTTAATGAAAAATTCATTTAGAGTTTTTGTTAAACTGTATTTTAAAATGCAGAAATATGGCATCTGGTGCCACTGTGCTACACCGTGGAAGGTCTGAGCCCGTTCACACTGATGTCTGAGTACAATGAAAAATTTTTCTCTTATCTCACACACTTCTGAATTCAGCAGATTCAGCAGATGTCCTTGGGATACCTAAAGGACACAAACTGTGAGTGTTAACTTTTAGGAGGTAGTTGTTGGGGCGTCTTCTTTTCATACACTTTATCTATGATGATAACATCACATTTTTGCCATTGTCAATAAAGAGTGTATCATGTTGATATGTCTGAATTGCACTCCAGGGAAACACCGTCATTCTGCAGATCCCTTTAAATGCATTCCCAAACCCCAAAAAAGTCTTTCTCCCCAGTCCCAACTACCACGTCAGCCTGTCTGTGCTATTTTCCCCTGTATGATGGTGAGCTGTGGTAACTCTAGACCTGTTAAATCTTCACAGGCTTTTTATATATGGGTCAAGTGTCAAGAAGCTGATGGAAGACCCCCACCAAAGAGGTCCATGTGGTCCAGCCTAGAGACTTGGGAAATGGTCATGTTAATACCTGTAGGCTTTCAGACAATTTGAACCTGTAGGAGTGGTGTTTGGTACCCTGTGCACATGGGCTGGTAAATGGGATCCTCATTTAATATCTGTTTTACATATATATTATTCATTAAAAGATTCCACCTTCATATGGGGGATATTTTTTTTTAAGATCGCTTTCTGGAATTTACCCTTTCCCAAACAATTACATTTGTGCTGAAAATATGCCTTACGTTATTCCCAGATGACACATGTTAATTACGTATACAAACAGGAAGAGAGGGCTGTGTGTTTATGCTCAAAAACCAAGAAAATGATTAACAGGGTTGATTCATTTTGGCTTACTATAAATTCCTCAAGACATAAGTACTGTTGCTAAAAGCCACAGACCTTCAGCAGGATACTCATCAGGAATTATCCACTCCTAAAACGAACAAGAATTAATTGCACTTACTAAAAAATTTACTAAGGCATGGACCATCAGTGAATGGGGTTGAACGTTGTAGTCAACAAACAGCAGGGAAGGTTTATTGTTGCCATTGGTTATGTTTAAGGTGTATTGTTGCCAAATTGTTGCCATAACCTTTAGTTTTATACAAGAAAAATGACATTTCATTAAACAAAAGAGTATCTATCAGAGAGAGTTCAGAATCACAGAATTTGGGCAAGATTTGACCTTGCTCAAGCCTGAAGGTTTTCAAATCTGGAGCTGGAACCTGGGGCTGTTCCTTCTATTGAGAATTCAGTCTTGTGCTGTGCTAAGTATGCTCAGTTCCTACAAGTCGTAGCTCCTCATTTCACTTACAGATGGGCTGCACCTAATTTTGATGTCAAGGCACGTGGGTATTGTCAAATAAACACACCAATTTTTTACCTTTATTGAAGTGCCAACACAAAACACACAAAAAAGCAAATGTAAACGGTTAACATTTCCAGCCCCCACTCGACCACCTGGTTCTACGCACCCGTTTGATTACCTAGACCTCTCCTTGCAGTCTCGTAGTAAAGTAACGAATGTTATCCTTTATGACTGTTATGACTGACAGCTTGACAGATATTTGGAGAGAACTGTAGCTATTCAAGCTACAGGACAGAGCTCCAACAGATTATGTACTTGTAGGAACTGTAATTGCAGACCTAGGAGATTTTTGACACTCTAGGCAGTGCTTTGCATCAAATTTGCCACACTTGTATAACAGTTCAAATTCAAAAGGGGAAAACGGGGGAGAAAAATAAAATTTGCTCTGATGCACTGCTGAAAGTAAACTTTTCAGCTTGCTCTCAGCTGAAATCATTTTGTGGGAAACACCAAGAACCTCACCATTTTAGACTGAAAGTCAAAATAAAGGTTAAAACCTAGAAGTGGGTGGAAGGGGGAAACTGAAGCATTTGAGGAAATACCCCGGCCTAAAAAATGAATGTAGCCTAATCCTGAACACAGCAGACCACTGAATACTCTATACTACCTAGTAAATTCAGAGGTGTCAGGGAATGCTCCCAGGCCCCGGCACTCAATCTTCTACCCGAAGATTGTTCTGTCAGAAGACTATTACAATAATCCCTTTTGCGTCATGAGAAATACCAGTCTCCTAAACAATCCTCCTGCTTCAGCAGTTAGAGCCAGGAACTACCCTTAACAGGCATTTCTGATGCAGATTCTCTGTTTTGGATGGGTGACAGTCACCCCGTGCTAGCTGGCCTTGTTGCTAAGAAATGGTCCAGCGCATGTTTAATTTAGTAGTATGGATTCAGTACCGAAAGAGCCAGGTTTCATGTGGCCCCAGAGAATCCAGGACAGCACATGTTGGGGAAGGTATAGAAAAGTACCAAGGTGTTACTGTGTCCAAGCAGAATCCATCAAAATCTCCCCTTCTTTCCCTTCCTCCTTCTCCACCGAGCTTTTGCATCTGCATTACTTCCACACAGAGCGCTTCACTGGGTTCATGCAAAGCAGGTGGCTAGGAAGAGGACCGGCATCATAAAATTTCCCATGTCCCACAAGCAAGAGGAGAAAAAGGAAGCTCTGTGAAAATAGCAAATAAACACCAAAATGATTCAAGCGTGGGGTGGCTTTGTTAAACTGCTGGTGCTGAAAGGAAATATCATTTATCTTCAAGAGAGCACCAGAGTTTATCCTAACATTATACTTATGATGCATCGTCACCACACGGCCACCGCCACAGCTGTAGCGCAAGATGGAAATAAAATCCCGGGTGACTCAGAAGTATTGTACTCCCAAGTGCTCCCTCCCTCCTTCCCTCCCTCCCTCCAAACTGCTAGAAAAGCTCCTACCAGCTCTGCCCCTTGATTCAGTCAGCTGGGTAGCGTCGACATGTTGCAATAGCTGGGTACAAGTACTTTCATGCAGCGCTCTCAATGCAAAATTGTGTAAACAGTCATCTAAAACATTAGGTAATAATTTCCAAAAGAATTCAGATGTTCAGGAACGGCCCAGCTACTGTGTGGCACACGCTAACAAGGAAGCGTTAGTTAAGGCTGGTAGGAGGCTACATGGGCGATTGCAAAGGGTGTTGGCTTCCACGGAGCTCCTCCGTTGTAGCCCTCACTATCAATAGATCTGAGCGAGTGTATCATTATATTGTCAGGGTGGCGGCAGGCAAAACAGGATCTCAGCCAGAATCTAAACACCTGATGTTTTGTTTCGGAAAAATATCAGGACTGGGAACGATTTCTCAATGGTAAGAACACGCACAACTGAAGAGATTATTACCAAACTCCTTCGTTCCTGCTATGTAGATAGCACCAAAGATTCAGACAAAATTTTCCTTTTTAAAAAGCTATTATAAAACAAATAGCCATTCACTTTTAATTTAAAAGCTTGAAAAATCCACAAAAAAAGCAAGGACAAAGACATTGTGATTACTGAATGAAAAGTCATTTTCTAAAACAGGATCCTTTATACAACTCTAAATACACAAACAAAATTCATGGACTACCAAGAGTTGGGAGAAAAATAATATATTTTCCCCAATAGTTTGGAATATTTCATAGGTAACAGGTTCTGTCATGTTTAAGTCCAACTGTAAAAATGCAGTAAAGTTGTATGAGAGATATAACAGTTAAATATGTAAATCCATGTTCTGATTATTGCCATGCTTTTATATTACTTCATATGATCATGTAAACAGTTCTATCTAAGTGATACAGATTAGTGCATTTAAGATTAGCATTTTCCTGTCCTCAGGTTAGTCATATCCAATAAATCTTCAAAATCAATATTAAATGTTATATGTTCATAGGAAATTATACTAGTGACCTGAACAAGTGTTCAATAATCTTCACAAGATATAACCACTTTCGTTATTTTATATTAATCACTTACCATTTGCTTTTTTACTACCTTGCTAAAAATATGGCACCTTTGTATACAATCCTCCCCAAATTTTGTGGATAAGATTATAATTCCATTTTGCTGGGCCTGTCATTTTAAATCCTGCCATAAAAATGACCCTGCTTGCAAAATACCTGTAAATACCACTAAAAAGAAAAAGAAGAAAAAAAAAACTAGTCTAAAAAAAACAAGGAAAGGTCCTGGCAGAACCAAAGTAAGGCTATATTTATGAGGCAGGACAGATGGTGACCATCACAGTCCTGGTGACACTGTTTGGTGGGAGCTACAGGTAGCTGTCCTCTACAAATATTGCATCACTTTGTACAGCACAAGAAGATGAGGCAGCTGAGGTGGGAGAATATGATGCTCAGGTAGATGTCTCCCCAGCTCTTTTCCAGATAGGTCACAGCTAGGTGGCACATCCAAACTGAGATCCATCCTCGATCCCAACGCACAGTCATAGCCTAAGTGTTTGATATAGCCCACTGGTTTTGATAGTCTTCCAGCTATTGACATCAGAGAGTATCATTAGATTGTCATCTCTGATTTTCAGTGTAATTCTGGCTGTTTCATTAAACCCAGATATATCTATAAAACAAATGACCAAAAAGGCTGGACCTGATGCATTTTGGCAGTATAAATTACACTTTCGCAACTGGGAACAAACCAGAAAGTTATTCTTTCTAAAAACTGGCATACAAGGAGAAACTGCACTGAAAGGAGAGTATTTGAAACCATGACAAATTGAACCTGATTTATTTAGGGAGAAAATTACCCCTCTTCAGCTAGGATTAAATCAGTTTTTAAAATTGCATCATGAAACTATAGCTTCTTTAAATCTGAATATCTTGCCTTGACAACAAACAGATCCATACAATTTTCTGTGCTGTTGTGAAAACAGTAAATATCTGGTGAATTTTAAAAACAACACAAGTCGATTTAGTGTTTAATGTCCATAAAAATGAAGGCACCAAAATTCTTCTGGGTGGAGGGACAAGATTGTAACAAATTACCTCAGAAAAATGAGTCTTTCTGTTAGTACAGACATGCACGTGGTGTGCATTTTTATATACATATGTATGTATATAAAGGGGTGTGTGCACATCTATGAGTTGGAGGCCTGACTTTCAGGTGGAAACAATGTGTATGAGTTCTACAGATGCACAGAAAAAAAATACCTTTCTGTATTTTTTGTACCCTCTTTTCAACATCTGTGTGAATACCTGTTTACAGCAGAAATTGGAAAGCTCTTTCCTGCCTATCCTGCCCACAGGGAAGAATGTTAGAAAACAAATACCACCTCAGCCTGGAAAACGTGTTTAATTGTGGTTGTTATTTTAGTTGATCTTTCATACAGAGATACAAGGCATGAAAAGGATTTTACAAGTCCATATCATCATGTGCTAAACACAGTAGCTGCCCGCCTGGATTTCGCAAGCTGAAGGCTAAGCTCATCAACTCAGCTGTCACACTTTCAAAACCAGTTTCACCAAATACTTCTTAAATTCAAAAAAGAGAATTACGTTCATTACAACACTAATCAAACCATGAGGAATATTACACACATGAAAAATATCCTCTTTACTGTGGACCTTTGCTTATCTCATTATCAACGTGGACTTTCAGAAAATTCCCATGTGAAGGGAAGAATCAGACCAAAGACTTCTTAACAAGAATTAAAAGCTCAATGTGGGAGTTAAAAATCCAAAGAAAAAAACAAGAGGCAGCTGTTTATCTGCTACATGGTCTAAATAACGTTTCTATCATTTAGAAGTAGTATTTAATAAAAACTTTTGTTTTATCAAAAGCCTGATCTACCTTAGAAGCCCCCATGAATAGGGATCCTGTCTATAATCATAATGAAGGATTTTTGAAACTTCTCTTTGAGTATGAAAAGTACTTTTTTATTCTTATGTCCATTATATAAAAAGCGATGTGAAAGGCACAGCTTGCTGTACCAGGTCGTTTATCACCTGACACAATGAGACAGAGGATAAATTACAGATTACATCACCTGCTCCTTCAAATGTAGCAGCAGCATTGTCAGAAACAGGGTAGACTTAATTAGGCCCCCAAAAAAAAGTTTATTGCATAAATAACACATTAAAAGGTGATTATCAGACATCTGACCAGTTCTTTTTTTTAGTATACAATGCATCTTCTCTATTGTCAACTGCACATTTTCAGATTGGAGTTTTATGGGTCTGTGCTTTGCTAAAGGCCTCTGAAATAGCAAGGAAAGATCTTCTGCTGTGGTCTGACAGCCAGCCTCTGCAACAGGAGGAAAACAGAAACCTGCTTTTCCTCCCTGGTCTTCTGCTCAGGCTCTGGGACTTTCTGGTCCGCATTCTTTTTTTATCCCAGGATTATTCAGATAGAAATAATCAGGTTAATTTATCCAGAAAATCTACTTGCTCACTGCGCTGGAACTTCCCACAGATTTAACTCATCAATGTGATTGCAGAAAACCAGGGTAAAAAATGCTCAGATACGCTCAGGTTTCCTCTAGGTAAGCATTGTATCCCACTAACACCACCAGACAGGAACGCACAAACCAGCACCGGCACAAGCAGCTTTGTTGACACTGTCTCCATCACCCTTCTCTTATTTTAATGACCACACCTCTGGGGAGTCCATCATGTGTTCTTCACTGGTGAGGGAGCTGTGCTTCCTCTGTGAGTGAAGTCTGAGCTGTCATTATGGTTGCATAAACAGATGGAATTTTACGAGAAAATGCTTATTTTCTCGATCTTCAGCATACTGAAATCTAATCAGAGTTCACCATTTAGTCAGTGATTATCCTTAAATCTGCCATTGATTTTTCCTGCAGGTCACTTTGCACACTTTACAAGAAGGGACCCTGCTTAACATTTTGAGATACCAAAGGGATTTTAAGTAAAAGTCAGTAACAATGAAAACAATAAAGATTAGAATTTTTTTTTACATGTGATGAACTGTTGAAACAAGTTAGGTCTTATACTTACTGGGAAATATAGTTTTGAAGGTATGTCTCAAAAATTGTTAAAAGTGATTAAAAAGAAAATCAATTGCACGTAATGCGTGTAATACAAGTCTCTCAGATATGAGGCTATGACCCAATTTACAGCTGGGTCAGAACAGAAAGTCAACAGATACTGTTACGTGGCTTTCCTGAACTCCATTAGAGCATGGATTTAAAATCAATTATACAGTTAATCTAAGAATCAGAACACCACATATAATACTTCAACTGACATCACATCGTATTTGAGTCTTACAAGAGTTAACAGCTTTAATTTGCACTGAAACTACTTTGTATTTTAGCTGTATTTTATGCCACGTAACTTCAACAATGAAACCTTAAGTGGCTGTGATGCCACTTTTGTCATGTGAGAGAATGCCTTTTAATACACTTTTAAAAAAAGGGGGGGGGGGGGGGAATCTAGAAGCAGTAATGATTTACTCTAATTTTTGGCTTTTTGTCTTGGGAGGTCCAAGCCACCGATTTATCTTTTTGGAACTTCTGTTTTGGTGTGTCAGCAAGATGCACGGCTCACCACAGCACTACAGCCACAGAACTCGGATCAAATGGAATATTCCTCTTCCCTTCCCACCCTTCCTAGCAAGCTTGCCTTCAAACTCTGACAAAATTCCTAAAGAACTCTAGAAGGCAGCAACTAACTACTTATTGCTGTTACTCATCCCGTATTCGTTTACTGTGAAGAAAATGTCAATGTCGCTTCCACTCAACTAGCAGAAACTGACCCAGCGTTGTCTTAGCGTGGTCCAAAACCCACTGACATCAACGGAAATGGATGGGCTCTTTAGACAATATATAACAGTACACTTTACAATATATATTATAGCAACATATAGCTCTACACTTTGTAACAAAACAGTTAAATAAAAGACTATTGTAATACTCTCGGCACTGTTACGGATCTGCCACTTTTTATAATCACAATAATTTTCTTGGGTTTTAACTATAAATGTACATGAAATCAACACAGCACATGGCAACAAGGTGTGCAAATAATTTTTTGTACAGTATCTTAAAGTTTTTGGTATAGTGACATTCATAATCTCTTAATGGGAAATGCCATAAGTATGTGTTTACACAGTGGTTTTGTACTACATGCTCATGTAGTACATTGCATATTGTTTTCTTTAGGAAACAAAATCTTTCTTACAAGTCAAAGTTGAAGTAGTATGACATATAGTACTACTGACACGGTAAATACAGAGAGGGATATGCATAAACAAATACCGCAAACCTGCATATGGGGAACATTGCATCAAAATTACACTTCTGGGAAACCACCGATTGTGTCTGAAGGACACGGGCTAAATGAAAACTGAAAATAAAGTCAGCACTTGCTTTATATGGCTGCTCAGTATGTTAGCAATGCAGCAGCATTTGGAGGCTACAAATCATCCAAGATATAAGAAAACTGGAAAAACATAGCAAAGCTATCTAAAGTACTAGGACCTAGACAGAACTGAAAAATAATTGACATGCCTTAAAATGCACGCTCTGAAATATTGCACCATATCACAGCCTGAAAACTTAGCTCCTTTCCCTCATTCTCTGGTCCATATCCATTAGTGGGAGAAAAGAGAGGTGAAAAGCCACAGACGTTTAGCCCAAGATCCATACACATGGAAAAGTGAGGGATTTGCTCTGTTTGCCTCCATTTCATCCTGTGGAACTGTCACTCCTTGTGGAAAGCTACAGACTTCTAACTTTAAATTAAAGCATTTAGTTAGTCTATGGGAACTTGACTCGGTGAACAAACCTTGCAAAACCTTCCTGCGTCACCCTCCCGTAAAGCGATCACAAACACATCAGCCGGTCAGGCAGCTCACTCAGCACTCAGAGTGGGGGCAAGGGTGAACTTGCACTTTCTGGAAATTTCAAAATTACCTTTTTGAAACGCTGCTGTCCTGAAAAATCTTCCTAGGACAGACACGGAAGAGACAAGCGAGTTCAAGAGCTAACTCTCCGCTCACTTTACCCGAGCAATGAATATACAGCCGGAACCGCACAAATCTCAGCTCCGGAGAGCGACGGGCAGCGCTCCCGGCCGGGCTCGGCCCTGC
Source organism: Anarhynchus alexandrinus (assembly GCA_008711295.1). Taxonomy (NCBI): domain Eukaryota; kingdom Metazoa; phylum Chordata; class Aves; order Charadriiformes; family Charadriidae; genus Anarhynchus; species Anarhynchus alexandrinus. The sequence continues at coordinate 1,945,781 of VUYV01000078.1, read as the reverse complement.
CATCCCGCATCATCTTTCGGGAACAGAAAATAACACATCCCCCACCCGCCTCCCGGACGGAGGAGGATGCTTCTCTCCTCTCCCCCATCCCCGGCCCGGGGGGATGCCTCCCGGCACGACGCTCCCTGGACGGGGTGGGGGGGATGCTCCATCCGTGGCCCGGGGGATGCTCCCGGCACCACGACCCTGCTGCCCCGAAGGAGGAGGAGGCTGCAGCACCGGCACAGCTCTCCCGGGGGACCCCTGGCTCGGTCCCAGGTTTCTCCTCCGCGCAAGACTCATCGCGGCGGCTCCTCCTTCCGCGACCCAGGAACCCGCGGGAGGCCGTTTCCCGCGGGGAATGGGAAGTCGCTCCTCCGTGGGGCTGAAGGAGGAGCGGGCTGCCGGCGGACGGGAGAGGAGGCGGGCCCGGGAGGTGGGGGGAAGAGGCGGGGAAGGAGGACGAAAGGAACGGCGTTCCGGACCCGTCCCCGGCGGCGGAGTGTGAGGATGAGCGGTGGGGATGGTGGAGTCCGGGCGGGCGCCATCAGCTACTCCCTCCCCTCCATCCCTTCCAACAAACTGCCGGACTTGCGTTTTATCAGCCGTGGCGCTTACGGTACCGTGTCCGCCGCTCGCCACGCTGACTGGAGAGTCCCGGTGGCCCTCAAATGCCTGCAGGGACCGCTGCTAGACAGGTAACGGGGGTGAGGAGGGGGGACCAACGGGATGGGGCATCTCAGAGGGGGACGGCCCCGGGAAGGGGGGGAGGGAGGAAGGTGATGGGGACGGCGCGGCTGCCGGGTGAAGGGGTTCCCCCCTCACCCGGCAGCCGCGCCGCCCCCATCACCCCCACCCCCCCACACCGTGGGGAAGGACTGAACTGAACCCGCCTTTCCCCTAACCCAGGAAGGGGGTCCCACGCTCCCCCTTCGCCCGCGCCACTCCGTGAGTGCGTCCCGTCGGTGGGTAAAGCCGCCACGGGTGTGGTGGAACGGGGGTTTTGCCGCGCGTGGGTCGAGCTGCCACGGCGAAAGGCGCCGGCGTGGGTTTCTCACGTTTGGTGAACCGGAGACCGGGTGTCTCGGTAGGCAGCGCTTCTTCAAATCCAAGGGCAAAGGACATCCCACGAAGAGTGATTCAGCCTGAGCCACGAGAAAGCACGTACCAGCCCCGGAGCTTCCTCTCTTTCGGTTGCTGAAAATGGGTGGTTTCAGTCTCAGCGTGCGAGACACTAAGCAGGTTGCCTCTTCGGAAGGTTTGGGGTTTTTTTTTCTACCGCAGTGTGCACCTTGGTTCCTCCTCCCGGTGGGATTTGCACAGCTCGGCTTCTTTCTGGGTGTGTTGGTTGCTAACTATTTTGCTGAAGTATCAGCAGGGTATTGAAATTGCTATAGATTTGTTGTTTACAGAGACAGAGAGAATATAAGCAATATATTACTGTATCCCCTAGAGATTGCTTCTAGCTCCTAGAAGAGGAAGCTTCTCCAAGACAATTCACAATCTTTATTATTATTTTTTTTTGCCCCAAATCTCACAGTACTGAAAGAAGCTAATTTAAAATAGTAGGCTTGTAGGCCCCCACATACAACTAATATTTTCCATTAGCTCTTCAGCTTGTAGCAATTGTGTTCCCCATTTTCCTGGGGCCCAAGTGACAGCATGGAGTTGTTGCTCTATGTGAGGAGGCAGCAGGTAATAATTTTTCATCCATCTCTGCCTCATTCACTCCCTATAGTGCCATTTTTTTATCATATCAATGCAAACTTGCCTCTTCTTAAGCTGTCTGAAGCCTGCCTGGCTGTAAGTCTGCTTCTTGTGTCTTATCTAGGTGTCTTTAATCCTTACTGCCTCGGGTTTCTTTGATCTAGTATTAGGCATTTAGGCAGAGTAGCTTCACTCAAAATAACAAGGCTTCTAGTCTTGTGACCCAATATGCTAGAATGTAAGATAAATTGTTTTAAGCTGTCTGACCTCTTATTCCCCATGTGTGTACACAGGCTTTATCTCTGAAATCTTGCCAGAATGAAATGGAATCTTAGTTATGTTTTTAAGCAGGAATATTGTGTTCTCTGCTAAATTTATTGATGGGTTTTTTTTCTTTACTTTAACTGTTTGCTTAAATCCCTGCTAATACAATGTTTATCCTTTGAACTCAGTCAGGAGAAAACAACAAATATTATTTTTAGCCTTGCAAGCATTCAGATTAGTGTGACATCCAACCTGTGAAATTATGATGAAAAGGGCAAGTGAGGTAATCAAAGTAATTCAACCACCTACCATATATCATGCAAAGCTTGGAAATACTATCAGAAGACTGAAAGCTGTAAGAAATCTGTTATACCTGAGTCTCTGCAGCAAGTGATTTGTGGGTTGTACAATAGGCAACATAAAATGCCATCCTGTAAACGCTGTCGAGAAAAGGGAAGAGTTCACAGTGCAGGTAATTTCCCAAACTGGAAGCCTGCACTGTGTATCCCAGAACTTGGTGCATGACCAGCCAAAGAGCAAAGCCAGTTGGGAAGGTATGTACTAATTTAGGCATTACTCAATGCCCTTTTAGTGTGGAGCAGACAAAGGTGAAGTGACTTATAGACACAGGAATAGACCTCGGTATGTTGCAACTCGTTTCCCGGCTACAGCTGAATCCCATGCAGATGTGCCTCACAGTCTGGGAAAACCCCTAACTTTCTCAAACCCAGCCTTTTCTGGAGAGAGGAAGGAAGGGAAGGAGTTGTGTCTTTTGTCTCATGCTTTTTTTGAAGGCTACCCTTTTACGTCAATCATTTCCTAGCGTTTCCTCTAATAGAAGCCTTTTTCCATCACCTAGGTAAGGACCAACAATTGCCATTAACTTCACATCCAAATTCAAAGTTTTCTTGTGGTAAAAGCAGCAGGCTTTAGTTCTCCAGGCTTCTTGTTTTCCCCATGTACTGTGACAGCCTGTTCTTTGCGAGTTCTTCAGTATGTGCCCTGAGCTTGGTGGACGCAAGCCAGCTCTCACCTGGGAGCTGTATAGCCACAATAACACGGTGCTGTGCGGAGCAAATCGTGATGGGCATAGCCCTGGCTTGTATGCAGCCATGCCCCAGCACAGCTGTATTGCTTCCGAATCAGGCTGGCTCCCATCCAAAGGGTCAGTCTTAGATGCACTGTAAAAGTCCTGTTATTGGATATCCTAATCACGTACTTGTACCTGTACCAGTCTCCACTGGTATAAAATCGAAATCTTTTTTTCTTGGAATTATCCCTCATGGTCCAAGTATCCTCACTGTCAACAAACCTATTTTTTTCAACAACATTTGAGATATAAGGCATACCAAGTCATTTATAATTTTTAGGGATAGAAACATACTCAATCTTAAATTAAACTTTAGCTTCTTGAATTCACATGCTGCAAGGTCTGAATTTGTAAAGGTATGTCAAATTCACATTTATGAGGAGGTTTGATGTAACAGAGAGCATTCCCACAGCCAAATTCAGGCATCCGAACATCATGAGGCTGATGTCTTCCTGTTTTTTCCAAAGGGTAATTCAAAGCAGGGCCCCAGTTTGAAGGAACAATTTGTGTAAAAATAAAACATAGTTGGTTGTTCCTTTTCCTTCAGAAACTGAAGGTGCACTCCTTTAGCCCATATTATTTTAGTGCACGGCAGTGTCCACTAGATTTAAATGGCTGGAGAATTGCAAGTATTAAAATCTCCACTCTAGGACATTATTTTGGGCCTCAGTGAAAACTCAGGGTTTGAAGATGGGCAGTAAAATAGGACAAATGTAGTTGGTTATTACCATTATGGTTACAGAGGACGGTGAAAGTTGGAGTTCTGAGTGTATCCTTCTTTACTGGAAACATGGATGAAATGTGTGATGGAAACAGATTTGTGTGGTACCGCAAACCTGGGGAAGCTGTCTTGTATTTGCATTTGCAGATTCTAATCTCTCTTACAGTATCTGGTTATCAAAACAGTGTAGTAGGAAACAAAAGGTGAAAGGTGGTGGTATTACATAGAGGTACATAATTTTTTTAAGAGAATATAGTGAACTCAACATTTGCTTTGAGTTTCCTGTATTGGTATGGTAATGCTTTTTGTTTGTTTGTTTTCTTTAAGCGATAGAAACCACCTTCTAAAAGAAGCAGAGATATTACACAAAGCCAGGTTTAGTTACATTCTGCCAATTTTGGGAATTTGCAACGAGCCTGAATTTCTGGGGATAGTAACAGAATACATGACAAATGGGTCATTAAACCAGCTCTTACATGGGGTAAGTGTACTTACAGTCTTTAAATACAATCCCTGGTTGTTTCAAATAGATTGTGATTTCCATACTTAAGGGAAGTAGTGTAAAGTGTATTATTAATAATATTTCAAATTAAAAGACAGTCATTACCACTAGTAGTTTTTGGTGCACTGATAGACTTTCTGTATCCCTAAAAGACAACCAAACTCAGAAGACTTCAGTTTTATTACATTTCCCTTTAATGTCGTGACCTATAACTGGCTTCATGTTGATTATATACAATCACTTTAAAAATCTCTGTTGTTCTCTAATTAGAAGCTGAAATACTTATGCTTACTTCAGCCTGGGTTTCAGAATTATTGACAATGTAAATATCACACAAAGATGAGTTTTTTCCCTGAATTTGAGTCTTTATTTAAAAAAAAATGAAGAATGTTACTTAAGTCTATGGAAGTCAAATATAGCTAATCTGGAAAGGTATGGATATTTCTACCAGATCTTACTCTCAGGAGTAAGTTCTTCTGTGCTGAGCTCTCAGCTGCTCCCACTAGCTGGGTCCGAGCATGCAGTGTTGCTACTGTAAAGCTGCTGCAGTTGTGTCTCAACAGCACTGCAGTCTTGTCTGTACCTTTAATCAGTACATATCTCATGCCCTAGAGAGCTCAGCTCTGTGTTTTTCATAAAGGCATTAGTGTCAATGTAACTTTTAAGACTTCAGCTGAGTTTTACTGCCTTTTTCTTGGTGTATTAATATTTATAAAGGTAGTATTTTGTGCTTAGTTTCACCACAGCTTTTTTTTCCCCCCAATGTCAGTTGAAGTTTTGATTCCTGCCTTCCTTTGTGTAGTACTTATAATCTGTGGGTTGCAAGTTTCATACAGGAGTTCATCTTTAAATCATATTTCCATATGAATGAGTAATATAGTAAATGTCCTACATCGTGTATATCAGTCATGAACTATTATGTGAATGCTAGGGAACAGAAACATAACACTGCATGATTAACATTAATATATTTGTTTTAACAGCTGACCAGCTCAGTTAACATTTTTAAAGGAGTTCATGTAATGTATATTTTTAAAGATTACTGCTTGCCCACGCCACTTTCTTCCTATTATGAAAGTCTTTGTGTTGTGCTGTTAGATCAGAACAGAGGATTATATTCTGGTTTTGTGGTTTTATCTTGGCAGAAAGATGTATATCCTGACATTCCGTGGTGCCTGAGATTCCGCATTCTTTATGAAATTGCTTTGGGAGTAAACTATTTGCACAACATGAATCCTCCATTGCTGCACCATGACTTGAAAACCCAGAATATTTTACTGGATGATGAGTTTCATGTCAAGGTAGAGTTATTTAATTCTTATGTTCTTCAGCATCCAGAATGAGTGAAAGTGTTTTAATTGTTGTAGAGGAGGAAGGGTGAGGATGTGGCCATACAGAGAGGACATAATTGTATGCCAGGTGTTTTCCTCTGTCCTTGCAGACAGAACTTACCAACTTCTTTTGAGAACTCTGCTTTGCTCAAGTGTGGATTTAACCCATCTGAAAATTCACACCGGAAAGCCATAATTTGGGCTGTTTGTGGTATAGCGGTGACTCAAAAGCAGTGACACTCTCGTATGGAAGCCTTCCAAGGGTAGCTGTGTCTGGCCCTTTCTGAGAAGAAAGTAGAAAGTGGTCCTGTCCGAGATGCTCAGACAAGTTAGTTCTGGAGGACAGTAGAACCAAATTCAAACGTTAATACCCCATTTAATATTTATCATGCAATATGTACGTATATGTTCTGTTAGTGTGGTATAAGAACATGTAAAATGTAACTGTGAAATCTGAACATGTTGGAAGATGGCTTTTGTGAAGCTCCTTAGAGAAAGCAAACATAAATAGAGAAGTAATATTAGTTTAAAACTTTATACTGCCTTTTAAAATATCACTGCCACAGTGTGAAAAAGAGATTAAAGTACTTCTAACAAAATGGTTAGATGCTTCCATAATTGCAAGAGTTGGGTTTGTTTTTTTAAAAGAGCCTCTGTTTTTAAAATTGATAGAATATACTATTCAAGCAAATGAGAAATAAGAGATATTTTGCACTTAATTTATACCTGAGCGGCGAATGCTTCAGTTGTTACCGTGAGATGAATCTTTTTGTGAGCCCTCTGAGCAAAGATCAAAGATCCAGCGCTGATTTCTTCTTTCTCCATTGCAAAGATATTTTTCTTGGCAGCAAGGCGCCTTACGCAGCTTTGTCTCTGCTCACGCCCTCAGCGGGTCATACCTCCTCCCACTCAGTTGTGCTGGTATTGCCATCTCTCAGGCTTCCTGATAAACCTGACTGGGGAAGTGGTCCAAGTCATTTTTTCATCCACTATTTTTTTAATCCCCAACAGCACTGGTGCGGTCTGGGGCTCTGCCTGACCACATCTAAACATTTGCTTTGCTGGAGCAATTGGAGGGAAGAGGTTAACTCTTGCCCTGCCTCCTGTAAGGAGTCTCTGGAAGCCTGTCCTTAGGGTTTTTAAGTGTTTTTTGAGGGTGAAGCAAGATTCTCTAAATTAGGAGAGCTGGCAGGAAACGCAAGGAAGGTTATCACGCATGCCAAATAGAAGAAGTATTGCATATGTATAAAAGTAACACCATTCATAGAGTGCTGTCCCAGATCCACTGAATGAGCAAGTTAGCGTGACCAGTTACAGTGAGGAAAGTTTGATGAAACAGAGCTGGAGAGACAGAAAGGTTATTTTTCACTGTGGATTTTGACTGTAGACTCTCCAGAAAGGTTATTTCTGTTATCTTAATTGCCACAGTGCTCACACAGGCATCTTTGTTGAAAATGTTTTTGCTCTCATGTAAATGCTGGACAAGTGCAGAGCTCGTAGCTGGCTACTTACGTTTCTCCCTTGTATGCCGGACACTCTGCAGCTCAGCCAGCCAGTTTCTGCTGCTGGCTGTTTGTCTCCCTACCCATAACCTCGCCTGACATCTTGCTCCCTGGCTCACGGATGGCTGGAATGTAAACCAAAGTCATTTCATTCTTCATGTGGGTGCACTGTAAACTCTGTAGGAAGGGACAAGGCCCCAAGGCACAGGAATCAAAATATTCAGCGACTTTTTGCAGCACAGAATTTCAGAATGTCAACTTTATTAATTCGAGATTAATATTTCGTAGCTTTGGGCATGAGGTGGAGGGCCCTAAAATTTTTCTATGAGAGCAACTGTTTCGGGATATCTGCAAGCTGAGTTATGTAGAGCTGTTATGTTTTATCCTAAATTTGTGCTTTCTTCACAACCGGAGAGCTAGAAGTACTCAATGGGGTTTTGTTTGTGTTTTTTTTTTTTTAACTAAAGAAAGTGATTTTCTTCATACAGGACAGACTCCCATCCCAGATTCCCCAGCCATAGAGTATATGAGTCCTTCCTTAAAAAACAGGATAGGGCAGTGCTATAGGGACAGTGTGAGTCATGACCTGGGAATGCTTTCCAAACCGGAGCTGGTGTTTCCTGTTGCTAGGACAACCACATACTTTTTGGGTGTCAGGTTAAGGACTTTTAGTGACCTGTTCTTTCGGGCATATTTCAGGAATTTCTAAGAACAGTCAGCAGATAAATCCAGTTTTTCTTCTCAGAACAACTGATTTGTCCTCTCCAGATTGCAGATTTTGGCATGTCAAAATGGCGTGTCATATCCATGTCGCAATCACGAAGTGAAACCTCTTTGCCAGAAGGAGGGACGATTATCTACATGCCACCTGAAGATTACAATCCCAGTCAGAAAAGCCGTGCAAGTGTAAAACACGATATCTACAGGTAACTCATGTTGTTCTCCAGTGGGCTTTGCAATCTGAATTCAAATTTGATTTACTGAACTTAGACTTTAGCGTATTTTCTGCAATTTTCTTATTCTCAGAAGTGTTGTATGTACAAGCAAAATGAATCGGGGAAAATAGAATTGGGTGGTAGCTGGATTTGATCACCCGTTTCTTTAGAAAACACTGTGACAAGTGTAATGCTCCAGAAATTAAGCTAGAACTACAGAAACAGAGACTGGTTTCTACAAATGAGTGTACACATAGAGACAATGTAGGGAGGGGAAGACTTGTTCACACCATTATCTCAATGCACATACCCTGGTAATTTGTGCACAACAATTAACACAATTTGCAGGATGTACTTGGGGGAAAGAAGGAGAGGTATTTGGGGAAAAATGTTAGGAAAAAACAGGGTCATGGGATTGGAGGAAGTATTTAGAGAGATCTCCTTAAGGAATAACTTTGTGAAAGTTCAGGCAGATTTGTGTCAGTCAGTTCTGAGTAGTAGAAGTAATAGAATAGGAGGCAGTAGAGTGGTGCAACCCATGTAGCAAAACGGCAATTGCTCTTAGGATATTAGAGTTACAATTAGCTAATGTGAAAAGGCTTGGAGAGCTCAAAGATTACTTGAATGATCGTGGAGGGAATCGTCATATGTAAATGGAGATTGAGGTGGCGTGAAGAGGCACATCACTGTGAAAAAGCCTATCTCTCTGTCACACTCTGCCACCTTTACCTTCACTGTCTTTGACAGGGTTGTATTTTGGTGAGAGATGGATCAATCTCAGAGGGTCTTACTGATTTCCAGGGTCACCGCTATTTCTCTTAATTGTCCCTTGCCCTTAAGGGGCACACGAAGTTCCTTGACATTCCTGTCCAAAGAATAGAGATGGTAACATACCTGCTTTCCTCACCCTTAGATGAGAAAATATGGACTAGGAAGACATTGAAAATTAATAATAGTACACTATGGGGAAAGAAGTATTGTGATATTGTCTCCTCTGGCTTCTAATTTTAGAGGATTTGAAAGTGTGGCTGGTGGCTTAATGAGAGAGTGGAGATGAGGAAGATAAATGTGTGTTGAAAAAAAAATGTGTTCAGAGGAATGACAAAGAAATGGGAGAAAATAAGAGAGAAAAGATCAGTAGAAGAGCTTAGAAAACTGATAAATTCAGAAGGAAAGAGATTGTTTGAGAAGAGAGAGAAGAAACTGAGACAACATTGTAAAGAGGGGTGGCAGTTCAAGGCAGGAAGACGTGAAGGTAGAGAGACAGTGAAGGAAATGACCACCAGAAAGGTCACACAGGAAGGTCTGTGCTGAGGATCAGAAGGAGATGCTGTGAAACAGAAATAAGAAAGGAAAACATGACGAGTGTAAAGAGGGATCAGCAGAAAGTGGTACGCTGCAGTGTGGTAGAACTGAGAAAATAATCTTTCATTGTAGAGAGATTCCAAACTGAATGAAAGGCTGGATGTCTGATTAATTGACCACAGCAGATACAGCTGAATGTTGTTGCGATATTGAAGCTAATTTGTGAGGAAGGATCTTTCTTAAAGAGACAAATCCTTTGAAGTACAGTCAAGCAGCATTAACTTTTAGAAAAGGAGTAATTTGCTGTGCCAAAAAGAAAAGAGCCTGCATGAATTTCCCAATAATGCATCAAAAGCAGGCTTTCTAACAGGGAGGACTACTTTTATTAGAAGTTACTCAAACAATTTTTTAACATTGGTGAATGTTAAAATGTGAATGGAATAAGTGGTTAGGGAAGGTCAATTTATATGATTGATTTTAAGCGTCAGTTGNTCTTCCTAATTGGTAGCTGTTCAATGATATAACGCTTAGAGGCAGTTAAATGTAGCCTGTATGCAAAATTTGGTACTTCTTAGTGATGTAGGAAAATACTGTCTTTGTGTACAGTTACTTGTGGAGTTGGGCAAACATTTATTCTGATAAGTATAATTCTTCTTTAGCTAAAATATAATTCTTTGCATAGTTTCATTTTTATTGCTTCAGTGGAAACTGGATTTTAATTTTTTTGAGGTAACATTTTAAAAACTTTTTAATCCATTTTGAATTTAATTTGTTGAAAAAATAAAGGAGCAGAGGTTAGTTTACAAGGATATGTTTGAAATTAGAAATGAATGGTGAATGCCACCCTCCCTGCTAGTACCCCGTTTTCCGTGTCAGATCTGGACTGGGGACATGCCACAGTGTTGCAGTTGGGACAGAGCAGTTGGGACTCTGGGGCGCACTTTAATTTGCATACTGAGATTTAAACTGCATGTATGTAATTCACAACGTAGTAGTAGAGCAGAGCTAAGACAGATTTGGAATAGGAGTTTATACGCCAAGTACCTTTTCTGTACTTAATGTTATTAACTAGTTCTAGTTGAAGTCACTGGTTAAAAATCTTGCTAGTTTTCATATATTCAGGTCATTGTTGTGGTCAGCTATAGTCAGTCCCATGTGTGCATGCAGGATCATTTTGGCAAAATGTTGTTAATAAAATGTAAAGCTGAGCACATCATGTTACTAAGTGTCGGCAATCTAAAATAATGTCTTCTACACTTTTTATACTTTAAACAGTTATGCAATTATTATGTGGGAAGTGATGTCAAGGAAACAGCCATTTGAAGGTAAGGCCATGTCTTCCTTTAATTTATTTTTCCAGCTTTACCTAAAGGCTAAACATGAGACCTGAGTACTTGGGGACTTCATTTTAGGGGTTACTTCTAATGATTCAACTTTTAAGCTTGTTGAAGAGCACTTCGAGTTACTTTTCAAATTAAACTCTTTTTCTGTATTTTTTTAAATTACTGTAAAATTACATAAATTAAAAATACTTTTTCTTTTGTAAGAAAAGGAGCATAACCTTATTTTGGTGAACTGTAAATACTGTGTGTGCAAACTAAATTATTCCTCCTATAGTAAGCTATTTATATTGCATATATTTCTAATGAATGCACGATGTCTATTTTGACAGAAGTTATAAACCCCTTGCAGATAATGTACAGTGTGTCACAAGGACAGCGGCTGGATTTAAGTGAAGAAAGTTTGTCAATGGACATTCCTCATCGAGTGCTCATCATAAGGTTAATAGGAAGTGGATGGGCACAAGACCCAGATGAAAGACCATCGTTCTTAAGTGAGTTTACCTTGCATAATAAGAAAAGATTTTAAAATTGCCAGATTTCTGTTGAACATGGTACTTACAGAGCAAGGCTATAGTCGCAAAAGGGAAATGGTAAACATGTCACAAGATACACGTGCCCCATCTTATTGCATAAGATAAGGTGTTTGTCTGCTTTCACTATGTCTGCAAATAAACTTTTATGAATGGAACTATGTCTGTGCCATAAAATCACGTTGTTAGTTGGAGTCTTTTGCATTTGCCATCCCTAATTTACCTGTAAAAAGGTAGCATATTTTGTTTAACTACTTGTACTTGGGGTTTTTTGTTTATTGTTGAAGGGAAACTTTTTTTTTTTTAAGAAAGGGGGGGAAGTGAAGTATATAATGAGTACTGTGGGATTTATGAGCAAGCTGGCAAACATGCCAACAAATCATTGCACATCAGATAAGCTATAGTGACTTCACCTTGTGTTTGCATCTCAGTGTAAATCTTTTTCACTAAGACTTTATCTTTGACGGTTCCACCTCTCAGACTGAGCAGGAACTGGTTGAACCCATGTGCTTAACTATCTCTTTCCATCTTTGTTCAGCTTTTTGTCCACAAGATCAAATATGGACGCTTTCAGCCTTTTTTACAGTGGATTACAGAATTTAGAGAATAAGACTGAAGTGTGAGCTTGTAGAGATAAGCGTGGCATAGTGTGAACTGGAAAAGTTTTGGTTTGATTTTTGCAAACCTGTGTTTGTGTCACTTAACTGACTTAACTTGGTGTATGTTGAACACAAATTTATTCCCCATAACAATTTCTTTTAACATGCTTAATTTTGTAGTGACTTTCGGCTCTTGTTTGGCCATTGTGTAAAGGTAATTCCATAAAAATTGGCAGGAAATGATTATTTGTTTTCAACTTTGAAATTTGCTCTTGTGAGTGTTGCTGTGGTCACGTATGTCAGTGTGGTGAAGCTAACAGTGGTTCCTGCAGCTGCCTCACTGTGCTTCTTTAATTTGCATGTGCTTTAAAAACTTCCTCCGTACACCTTTAGAAAACATGATCCTAATTCTGTAGGGAAAGCTGAACTGCCTTGGAGAGGCAAAAACGTAGAAAAAGAGTGTTACTGAAATTATTCAAACATAGAACAGTACAAAGAGCTCTGGCTTAAACAATTCTGTATTTTAAATTTCTCATTGGTTAGGTTGAGGATGCAATGTCTCGAACCTGAAATACGAGGTTTTTTTAGTTGTTTCTGGTGGGTTTTGTTTTTAGGGTTTGTTTCAGCCAGTTTTTTTAATGTTACCAGTAGAGAGGTCTGCAATCTTAATGTTTCATTTATATCTTTGGTGAAGAGAACTTTGTTTATTATTTTGAAAACCATTATAGGCATACTTCCTTTGAGATGGAAATTGTTAGAAAGTTGCTGTTCAGATAGCTTAGAAAGAAATGTTCATAACTTCATTTTTTTGCATCAGTTTGGCAGAGGACAACATGGGGACACATCCAAACACATACAGCAGCCTCATGTTCAGTTTACAGTCCATAATGAATTACATGACCTTTTTTGAGGCATTTTTATTTTTGCATTAAGACATTTTGAAATGTCAGGTTATTTTGGCATGAGTCTGGTTTGTATGATTGTGAATTGTGGATTTTTTTTTTTCCAAGCAAGGAAATATATCTATTTATAATATTTTTTAAGCTGAGAATAGACACATCATGATATTTCCTTATGTATTCTTGTTTTCCTGTGTCAGTTAACCAAAACAAAATAGCAATCAAAGTCTATGGTCACACTGAAGGGATAATTACCTGGGATATGTACTAAAGTGTGAGCTCACTTGGGTTCTGGTATTAGTGCCCTGTCTGTAGTAAGATGGTCTTTGAAGAAAACATGCATTGCTTTTTCCCCTACTTTACTATCACAAAAAGAAAGAGGAAGTTGCAAAACTGTTGCAAAATTAAGGGAAGTAAAGCTCACTGATTGGGAAATTTTGCAATTACCATAGCATGGGGCGGGAGGAAACCAAAACATCCAAACACCCTTTTTTGTTAAATAAACTTTAAATACAAAAGCTCAGTTAACCTGTCTGTTCCCCTTATAAAGAAGGGATAAAGACTACTTATCATTGTGTTTCTGCATGTATTTGGAATGTGTACCTACAATTTAATTATAATCAACAAAAATTAACAGTGCTAGTATTTCAGTGTGGAAAATGGAGCATCAAACCTGTAAAACTCCATTTTAGCTGGCATAAGAAAATACAAATCCCGGTATTGAATTTATGCCTTGAAGATGTTAGTGGAAAAAAAATGAATATGGGAGAACTGTGGTAAAATTATAGTAAAAAATAAAAAAATGTTAATAAGGATGCAGTGTGACGGATTGCTAGTATGGTTAAATGGGTTTTGCCAAATGGGTGGAGCCCATAGAAATGCAGTAGAATTGTGATATGCCATCATCCTTTCCTGAGGCTTTGTTGTACACAATTTCAAAGAGACGTTTTTATAGTACAGTCATGTCAAAATTTGAAACACTTAGTTTTGTAAACCTTTCAGCATTGGAAAGCAAGGGAGCTTAGCACAGGTTGTCACAGGCTTATTAGGTTGTCGTGTGTCTCCCTATGTGCGCAGATGGTTTTAGCTTCTCTGCCGTGCTGCCTTTGGTGAGCATGAGGACACTGTCATTTGGATTCACTGGAGGTGATAGGTCAGTGCCTTGACTATCACCATCTTCTCCGTCCCTGCCGCGCTGCATCTATTCTGGATTTTGCTGTGGTGGGGGGTTGATTGTTTATTTTCCTTATTATAAATATTTAACCCCTCTGCTGGAGCAGGAAGACCGCGACCCACTCTGAGGTCTTGTGCTGTTTGGTCCCGTTTAGCAAACCAGGCTTGATGGGTCTGTCTTGAAAAACAGCAAAGGCACCGATCTACCCATCCCAGGAATGCAAGGCTTGGGGTTGGGCACAGTCTGGGATCTTTTTTGATACAGAGTGCTGAGGTGGCCAGATCAGGACAGGGTTTGTTTTGGTGATGTGAAACTGTTGCGTTTGTGACAGGTGAAAGCAAAAAAGATGTGTTTAGCAGCTTTGGTATGTATCAATAGCCAAATTACTTTTGTAAATTTAAGAAAGCAGCTTTAGCAAAATGAAAACTTAATTTCCTCCTTAAATCCTTCAGCAAAGTACTCTTTCTTTGTTTAGAATGCTTAATAGACCTTGAGCCAGTCCTGCGAACGTTTGATGAAATGGCTATGCTGGAAGCAGTGATTCTGTTAAAGAGATCAAAGGTAAGCGGCTTTTGTTACAGTCATGAGTTGGTCAAATAAGTTGGTAACTTTTGCTTGCAAAAAGAAATGTCATCTCCTTTGTCATTTATCTAATCTTGTATCTGGCTGCGGCATATGTTTGTACAGAGCTGTCATCTTGTCTTATAGCAGAAATTTAATGCAGGTAAATATGTCTCTTCCAGTCCCTATATGAATCGCGATGTATTTACAAGAGTGGAAAGAAAACAGATGTGGAGCAGTTATCTCTAAATATACCTCTGAATCCCCAAGAGGTAAATATTTTACGTACTGCATTTGGTTTGTCGGCATCATTAAAGATCCTGAGAGCTTTAAAGAGAGGTTAACTTAGTAACGGGGAATTGTTCTGCAGTTTACTTTCCTGTGCAGTCAGGAAAGGCATAAAATGTGTTAGTGGAGCCGGGGTGTAACAAATGCATAACCATATAGGTGAAGATTGTAAAGGGTGGGTAAGCAGAAATAAGAAGGACATGTTTGGTATATCCTCTAAGTGCGTCAAGGAGGAATGCAGCACACAATGTCTGCAACTTGTAAGAGACTGACTTCTGCTCCTTTACACCTCTATGGAGCTTGCTTGTATAGGGTCATATTGATATGCTTTTACATTTTGAATCTTAGTGGTGCTTCTTTTGATTCTTAATAATAATTAAACTTCTACACAAAATTGCTGTCAGCTTTGGAAAACCACAAGTATTAAGATTACATAGATTTCTTCTGTTTGACTGTATTTTAATTATGCTGTCTATTGAGCTTTTAGATAGTAGGGAAAAGACAGAGATGGGAAAGTACTCTAAATCATTGCAACTTTGTATTTGTTTAATGTGAGTTTTCATTATACAACTGGAATCATTTCAGGAAACATATTCTGGCTCCATACAATGTGATGCACTTCCCCTTCGGAGCATCTCTCCAGATTTATCAAGAATCAAGTCTGTTCCCAAGTGTAATATCCTCTCATCAGGTAGAGATACTAATGAATTCACATAAACTTAAGTTGCTATCACAGCTTTACACTCCCACTGTAACACTGCATTTGCATAGTAGATAGTTGGATCTCGGCTTATGTCAGAGAAAAGATGTATTTTGCAAACTTAGTGCTCTGGGTAAAAAACTAGAGTGTTTTAGCTCTGATTTTCTGTTCCTGTCACTTGAGAAATCCCCACTGCTCACAGCTTCAGTTTACCTATTCAGGGTCACGAGCACAGAGATAACATTTGCTTGTCCCTTCAGACTCTTGGCAGTTTAGTTAATCATTTGTGAACTACTTCTGAAGATAAAAAGGCTAAACATTTTGAGGCACTCCTAAAGTTGAGTAAATGGAAAGTTTCTAATGCAGCCCAACCTCTCGATCATTTTTGGTTCAACAAATAAAACGGCTTTAATAAACAGATTGCCTTGCAAAAGTATCTGCACAGACCTTTTGTAGCTGTCACCTTTTCTGAATAAAAGTTGGCAAAATTCCCAGACAAAACTCAATTTTGAGGTTTTGCTGACATCAGAAGCCAGAAAAATGCAATGGCACTCAGGTGAAATAGCAATACTTGGCGAAACCAAAAATTGCACTTGAGTTTCTTCTCTTGAAAGAATGTAAACATATATTTCAAAAGAACGGCACATCCTTTGGCTTTGCCAGGACCAATGGTGTGAAAGTAGACAAGACGATTGACTTCACTGCTATAAAGTAGAGCATCAAAAAGTGTGCTGAGGTGCTGCAAGACTGGAGATACTCTGGTAAAGGTAGGAGGGCGCAGGCAGTTTATTTTTTAATTCCTGTTTGAACACATCCACAATTCTGGGCTTGTACTCAATGTACTAGAAAGATATAAAGACAGTAAGAATTCCAGGGAAGATAAATTACAAGAGGCTTAAGGAATTTGAGTTACAGGGGAAGATGGCAGAAAGCAAACGTAGTGTAGTTTGGCTGTACCTCTACCCAAGCATTTATCTATACACATAGTATAAAAATCTTAAAGTCGAAGAATAAATTGTGGTTACCAAGCTTAATGGGAATGTTGTGATGAATGTTAGAAAATAGATTAGACTGAATATGAGCATGGACTATAAGTGTAATCAGATAAGAGAATAATAATGATAAATGTCAGCCCTTCTTGCTGCTGGTTCCTGTTAAAAATTGTCATATCTGCCTGTGGAGGGCATTGATGAGATTGTGGTGGTACTATTAATCTGATTGATCAGCTGGTGATCCTTTACATAGTCACTGCTTAGACTTTGTTGCATGTGTGTATAGATACTGTAAAGCCTGTGAAAATAGTGTCTACAAAACCATACTACAGCAGAAGTGTTTGTTATTACTTTATTACCTTGCCAATACCTGCATCAGGTAGCTTTATAATGGAAAGCAAGACTGACATATTCTTCTTACTTTGCCTAAATTGGATGTGATCATTTCAGGTGAAAATCTGTTCCCAGGTATCTGTTGGCAAGAGATGAGTTTGGCATGGCACCAAAGCAGAAGTTAGTGACTATAGATTTTAGTTGAGTTGGTTTTTCCACCAATACAATTAGAAGATTTTTTTCAGAAACTTGCTCCTTCGGAGTTAGGAAATGTCTTCTAAATTTCAGCCTCTTTAATTTTTCTTCCCTAGCCAGCTTATACACACCCTTGTTCTTGGCCATTGCTTTAAGCTTAAATAGCTCTTTTCCCATTTTACTTCTGATATACAGAGTAATCCTTTAATACACTTTGTTTTGCTAGAAAAACAGGATACGCCCTTTTGAAGTCTATTTGTAAAGTCAACTCCTTCATTCTCTTGGTGTCCTACTAGCCCTCCCTGTGCATGTTCTAACTTAAGTCATTGGACTAAGGCTACCGAACATCTGTACTTAGTATTAGAAAATAAGCGTGATGAGTGTTTTCTGCCTGAAATAAGAACTTTACTTAATATACCTTAGAATTTTATTTTCCCTTTCTCACAAGATCCTTCGTTACAGAATAACCTACCTAGTTGTTTTTTTTTTCCTCACCTCAGTTCCAAATCATCAGCCCCAGCTTGAAGCAGAAAGTCTGGATCTCATGTTTTGTGCTACCAAATTTCCACTTCTATTACTCCAGTTTCTAGGTCAACTAGGTTTTGTCTGAGTAACCTGGGTCAACCCCTTCTTTCTGAAAAACGTCTGCAAATTTCATTAGCATGTTTCTATTTTTTATGCTATGGTCACTGGTCAAGTTCATTCTCTCATACTAGTACAATCCCAGTAGTTTGTCTCTTGTGGTATTAAAGAGCCATGTGTGCCTAGAGTTCTATAGCAATCTATCCCAGTAGAGCTGTTTAAAATCCTTTTCTAAAATGATCTTTCATTCACACCAGTTGTGTCCTAATCCTTTCTCATTCATGCAGTAGATAACATCTGCTGCTTCACACTCTATAGCTCTGCCCAGCTGACTTTCTCTCTCTTTAATGAAATGAAAAGCTAGTTACTATGAGTTCTAGTCCACCATTTTTTAAATAATAAGAGTTTCATTTCTTTCACATTTTCCTATTCTTGCTCCTTGTAATTACAGCCATATTCTTCCACAGGTCAACACTCTGATCTAGGAATACACCTTAAAATACCTCCTCTGGGTGGGTATCTATAAATCCTGAGCTGTCCGGGAGGCTGCCTGTTCTTATTGTGTCATTAGATTTTCATCTGAATTCTTACATGTGCATCTCTGTTCTCAGTTAACGTCTCTGAAGCTCTTTATCACATGACATTGTGAAAGTTTTTAATGAAAACTGTATGCAGAATTAGGCGTATGCCCTGTAATTCATTTCTCATCACCTATTTGTTATCTCTTCTTTAGGTCACTTCTACTGTTGCTTTCACACCCATCATCTTTTTCTGCCATAAAAAAATCCTAAAAATAGAAACTATTAAGCTTTCCACCTGATAAAACCCCCTTTTTCCCCCTTTCTTTGCAAATGTTTACATGAAGCTTTCTTGAAGTCATCTGCTGTTTTGATGGACTACCAAAAGTTTCCATTGGCTTCCCACTGAATGTCACTATTGGTCTTCATGTTCTTTCCCTCCACCTGGATCTTTCTTTCAGGCTTTCCACCTTTGTTACACTGCCAAACCTCATCAAAATAAATTAGTTGGCTTTCATGATGACTCCTAGCTATTTCTCTAAAAACTTGAAGGAGTTATTTTTTTCTTCCAGTCCCTACAAATTTTTTCTGTGAGACAGGGTTTTTTTAAAGCCCACATCTACCAAATTTATCCTCTCAATGTTCTTTTAAAATAAAACAAGACCTCCAAACCCATAGTCAATCCGCGGTAAAAGAAGAGGGACATAAATATACTCAGAACCTGACTGTAAGGAATAATGTGTTGTATTTGAAGTTAATGGTTGTTTATGACTTGTTTTCTGGAATTCCTCTAAATAGTCTCTGATGGCTGTTTTTTTATTTGAACACAGAAGTAATACAGATCACTTTTTTTTTTTTCCCCTCCTTTTTTTTTTTTTTAAAGATGGAAATTCTGAGGGTCTACACTCTCTCAGCAGTCAAAGCACGGATGAAAATATCCCTGTAACTCAGAGCGCCAAACTTCTTATGCATCCGTACACTCACTTTCGCTCATCTGAGAAGAGTATTTCAGATGCCTCAAATTCTGCATCGTGTATGCTGCGATCATCACCAATTCTTTCAGGTACAGCAAACACTGATTTAATTCCAAGACCCACAGTAAGTGTCCTAATAAATACATGTGTGTATAAAATGGAAACTGGAACGGTGGTTCATCTGTAAAATGAAAACAAAGCATTCTACAAATTCAGTAATTGTCCTTGTAGCCTTATATTACAGAGTTAGTAAAACCAATGTAAACTGTGATGAAGTACATGTACCTGCAGCTCCCAGCTTTTTTCTCTCTTTTGAGCAAACTTAATTCCTGCTGCCTTGGATCTTGTTTATCCCATTCCTTTTGCTCATATTATTTCTCCTTTCTCCTACCGCTGTAGCAGTGCTGCAGTCCAACAGAACAGAAAAAAAGTTAGTTCGAGCTTAACTCATCTTGCTGCCTGTCACTTCTCCCCACTTTTTAAGCCTGTCAATCTTCCTCTTAGTAATTGTGGGGCAAAGAGAAGCAGCAGCCGTGTCACCATCTCGCCTTTAATGATCTTCTGTGTTAGTTGACAGCCTACTGCATGATACTCGTATGCACCAAATAACTGTTAAATGTGTGCTTCTGAAAAAAAAAAATAACGAAAAGAAACTTAAATGCATGATGAATTATTCAGAGAGATATTTTTTTCTGGACCGCACAGTAACATGCAACTTTATAAAGGTCTGCCGCATCATCCCTCTTCTGGGAATATGAGGATTGGCACCTTTTCACTGTGTGAATCCTCAGCTTGAGGAAAATACACAGGAAACTACAGGGATGTTTTCAGTAAACATCAATAAAAATCCCACTAGTAAGTGAAGTTACCACTTCTCTCTTTTTAGTACCAGGTTGGGTTGAACACTGGAACAGGTTGCCCGCAGAGGCTGTAGAAGTCCCATCACTTTGGAGGTGCTCAAAATTCAGCTGGACAAGGGCCTGAGCAACCTGAGTTATCCTTGAAGCTGGCCCTGCTTTAAGCACCTCCTTGAGGGTTCCTTCCAACCTAAATTATTCTGTGATTCACATAAAATAAATACTCTAGCCACCAAATTTGGCAAATTGGAACATTTAAATGTGGAATACAATAGTGAAATGTTAAAAACATGTTTAGTAGTCTAGCGTATTTCTGACCAAAGACAAGTTTTAAACAGCTCTTTCTCAGCTTGTTCTTTGTTCTATGGCACTATATATTGACAGACAGTTACAATGTTTGGTGTTTTTGTTTTTTTTTTTCAATCCTCACCAATCTCAGATTTTGTTTTGGAAACCATACAACAGAATGTAGCTCATCAGTGGATCCAAAGTAAAAGAGAAGAAATCATTGATCAGATGACTGAAGCGTGTTTGAATCAGTCACTGGATGCTCTTCTATCAAGATTTCTGCTCATGAAAGAAGACTATGAACTTATAAGCACCAAACCTACAAGGACATCAAAAGTCCGACAGCTGCTTGATACCTCAGATAGCCAAGGAGAGGAATTTGCCAGAATTATAATACAAAAGTTGAAAGATAACAAACAGCTAGGACTTCAACCTTATCCAGACATTGTATCTAATTCTCTAAGACTGCAGCTTTAAACATATTCTTTCTGTATGAAGCCATGTGAATATTTCTTACAACACGATTCTTGTTTCTATATAGTAGTTTTATATATGTACCACTTTGTCTTTACTGTGCCTTTGTAGAGTCTCAGAAATGACACTGTGTTCATCTAGACTGCATTTGGTGAATTATAAATTAATCTGTTGGAGTGCAGTCATAAAGCCAAATGCTTGACACTTTATTGACTCAATTCATACAAGAATTTTGTTTATATGTGACAAAGAAAAAACATTAAATGTTCCCTATTTTGCATATTTTCTGTTTATACATATTCTTTCCTTTCACGTTACAGATTTGAGGCAGCCCATCTCAACTTGGAGTATTGTTTTTTCTCCCTCCATCTGCTCTTTCCCATAGAGGGAGGAAAAAATCCAGGTGCTCTATTTTGGGGCTTGTCTGCTGTGTTTATAATAAATTTTCTTCTTTCAGCCTTACTGGTTATTCGTCCCAAGACACCAGAGAAGAATGGTAGGTGGGAGGAAGTTTACATTGTATTTTTAAAGTATTTTTTATTATGTTTTGTTTTGTTTTTCCCATTTTGATGCCAGGGCAAGCGCTTCAGACCACAGCATAAGAACGTCAGTCCAAAGAGGAGCCCGAGGGCAAGGAGGACATTGTGCTGATCATCTTTGTTCTGCTAAGAACTGATACATTAGAAAGGGTGCAGCTATAGCCTTTTACATTATCTGGTTACACCCGCTTAAACCCCTCTTGAAAACATAGTATGATGAGATCCACATACAGCTTATACAAGGGAACCCTCAGTTAATACCTCTTTTACATTTCCTTAGTTAACGCCTCCCTTACCTTTGTCACATGCCATAAATACTTGTCATGTTGCTGGATCAAACTTTTAATTCAATTCTATTTTTAGTATTTACATGATGAGCACTAGTTTGCATCTGTACAATGTTCAAGCACGCACTGCCCTGCCAGGCTGGAAGTGATGTGTGTGGGTCTCTCCTGCCATGACCTGCTTTAACCTTCTCTGGACAACAACTCTGCCGTCCTTTTCTGTCTGAAGGATGGTGCTAACATGTTGAGGAACAAATGGGGCCAGCTGAGAGGAAAAGGTATGTGGTATTTTTTTTCAGCTCATTTCAGAAAGCCTTAGCGACTTTACCTAGGTGGCTTCAAAACTTGTAAATTTTGTACTGGTTTTAATTTGTCAAAACACAGCACAGGCAAATGATTTTTACAAGAACTAAAAAATAATTACAAATTCTGCTAACACTATATAAAATTTAGGAAATTCCAAACTACCCATACAAGAAAGCTGAAATCTGTCTAAGCTACCATATAAAAAGGAACAGATAAATGAGAAATCCTAAGTGATGGCTGTTTGGAAACCTATGGAGATGCACGATCTGCCTTGTTTCAGTGATTCAAGCTTCAGTGCGGGCATTACTGGTTGCCAACAGCTTAGTGTTTTCAATAACTGTCTTATTTTGTGAAATGAATCCCAAGAATACAATGTATAGTTTATTGGCTAGAAAAGGAGTGTCTTTTTCATTTTTGGATTAAGTTTTTGGCATAAACTGGGAATTTGCATTTTATCCTGCTGCTCTCTGAAGGCTGTAAAATTCAAACTAGATAGGTGAGACCAGGACAATGGTGCAATGAATGGTTGTGCTTTATGTAGAGCAGACCTGAAGATGTGCAGCAGGGACAGGCTCTGAGGAAAGCTGCCAGCCTTGCCAGTGAAGTTTGGTGCCAGAACTGTGTGTTTCATTGCACATCATATTTTAAGCCACATTTCTTCACTGTTAGTAGTGCCTAAAGAAAGTTTTGTGTCATGTAATGTAGCAAAATAGCATTTCTTCGATGCGTGTTCAAAATTCATCATGTATTAAGAGCTTTCCTGAATTGTGGTTTTAGTAACCAGAAGAACAGAGGCTTCTTTAGGGGTACCTTTTTACAAGCTGTTATGTTGTTCTTCTAGTAGGGTCTGCATGAGATGCAAACTTTGTAATTTATTATTTTAAATTATGTGTAAGAAGGTAAAAGCAGTCCTGCTGTGTGTGAAAAGCCTTGGCCTGCCAGGTTGCACTTGGCCTGCCAGGTGGCAAATGATGTCTCATGCCTGGGGGTCTGCATCTTCTTCCTATTTCCCAACTCTTTGAAAGCAGCTTCTGCCTTTGAGCCAGCAGAACTTGAGCACAGCACAGATGCCACCCTTCCTAGCTCTACGTGCTGTGCACACCACATGGTGATACCTGTACAGGCTGGCAGACCAACCTGAATTTGTGATTTGTGCTGTTGGTCCTTCTCGGTGCTGCTACTGCACCTTTGCACTCGGTTGCCCCTGATACGTTCTGCAGCCTGACAGTTTCTGCTGCAGCTTTTCTGCCAGCGCCCCGTGAGCTGCTGTTCCCCAAAGGTCATGTGGATGGGTCGAGGAGGCCTGGGGAACAAGTGGGACACATCCCAAAGCCATTCCAGATGCTGCCAAGGCAACTGTGGTAGTTGCCCACCCTCCAGTCTCTTCATCGTGGAGAGGACATGTTGGACATAAAAGATGAGGACCCGCTGGTAGGACACCTTGCTGAGGGGAAAGAGCATCCTGTTGCTTTCTGAAGTCTCCCTGCTGACTCTTGTCTGTCAGTAGGGAACTAGCTTGGGGTCAGTTAATAATAATAATGATAGTAATGATAATAATGATAAATCTGCCCTACAGAGTCACATTCAGGAATGGTGTTGTCACGCTGCTTCAATCACTATGGGCTGCCCCTCTTGATGTGCCATCACCCAGAGGTGTCACAGCTGCAGGAAAAGCAATTTTCTACCCCCAGTCCTGAATACGCATGCATCTGTACGGCCATGAGTGTTGTTCTAACCAAACCCCCAGCCGTCCATGGAAATCCTGAGGCCACTCAATAGAAGAACTCAGTTCTATCTCCCTCTTCTTTCCTTGGACCTTGACCCTCCCTCCATAAGGGAGTAGAATCTATAAACCAGCCCTCTCCAACCTGTTAGGCACGCACAGATTTCCTCAAGAGTGAAATGGAGGAGGGGGCAGCCACACTCAGGACTTGAGGAATACAGAAGGGTAAGGAGAAAGCTTTGGGGTAGGCATGGGGAAAGGGAAGGGGAGGCTGTGTGCCTGATCCACACAGGGTGTGTAAAGGGTGTGTGGAGGTGACAGAGCCAATACGTCAAAGTCTGCTGCTTCTTCTGTTGTTTAACTCCAGGGCTATGAAAGAGGAACAGAGTTTCTGTGCAACTGGAACACTCAGCACTGATTTTGACTGTGGCAGCAAGTTCAGGGTTGGCGAGGACAGTCAGGCACAGTCATGCAGTTCACACACAACTTCTCTGTCAGGAAGCCCAAGTCTGGGGTGTCTGCTAGAGTCATGCCAGGTCTGGGGACATGGCAGGTGGGACCTACTGTGTGAGAGAAAGCGTTGCAGGCACTCGGGAAGACTACCATTTGGAAAGCTGGTTGGTTTCCCCCACACACCTTCCAATACACAACAGCATTTTGTGCACTCCTCACTTCTTCATAGCAATTCCTAACACATTTTTCAACTTTTTCCCTCCAAGGAGGAATGCTGCTGATGTTTCAGAGCACTGTTCTTGCTGACAGTAAAAGCTTTTATCTGAGTTGTAACTGCTCATTGAGAGCTTTTTTAAAAAGCACACATAAAAATATCTTTTTACATGTACATGGGGAAAAATAGAAACATAGGACTACACATATTATTTTGCACTTGTTACCATTAGATTTCATATGCCATTTTAGCATCTAGTCACTTAGCAGTGATTGATCCCCACTCACTTAGCAGTGACTGATCCTTGTGTCCTGCTCCCGTACCTTGAGTTAACATGGTTTGAGGTTCCTTGACATGGTCTGTGCATTATGCTCTGTCCTCCACCAACCTCATGGGAAAGTAAGTAAAGATCAGATTTTACCAAGACGACACAAATGGTGGCCTCTATTTGTCGTTCAGACTCTTGCAGCTAATGGCAGAAGGTGTTTGGCAGGTTAATTGTAGGCTCATCTCTGGCAGACGAGGACTGTAGGAGCCTGTGCTGGCTGAGCTGTGAGACGCAGGGGGCAGAGGTAAGGAACTGGAGGAAGCAGAGGACTTGTTGGAGCTGCAGCTGAACAGTTTGCTGCATCTGGGCAATGGTATGAAGGAAGAGGGCTCTGGAAATAATTGAAGTACCTTTGTTTCCAGTGCAGAGTATGGAAAGCCTTCCTGAGCAGTAATGGAAGCGTCGGCAAGAAACCAGAAACTGTCACAGGCTTATTCAGGCGAGTGTACCTCACTCTGCCATTCCATAAGTGATGGTGTGTATGCGTAGCTGTAACACACAGAAGAATTGCTATAAGCAGTAAGTTGGCAGGGGAGAATGCTCACTGCAGAAGCGCTAGTCAAACTCTGCAAGACTGTAAAAATGAATGAGAAAAATATGTTATAAAGGAAGTCACATCCACTTCTTCACGTTATACATCCCGCTTACTTAAAATGCAAATAAGTGTAACCTTCCTTTGCAAAGGAACTAGATTTTGCGTTCACAGAAAAAATGCTCAAGAAAGATATGGTTTTCATGCACACTGCATGCTTTATGATTGCTCAATGCTGATTTATGTGCTGTTACTGTAAATTTGTGGGAAATGTCGAGTAGGACGCAACACTCAGGGTCAGACCAATAGTAATATAGGAAGCGTTAATGAAGAAAACGTTTTGTTTCGTGTTCCAACATGCAGCCTCTACAGCATTAAAACAAAGGGCTGAAGCTGGCTCAGGAGGGGAATATGAACAATGTAAAGGTGTTCTCCAGCTCTAAGAGGGGGCAAATGTCTGATGACAGAGTCCCTCAGCGTAGCACACGATCAAAAAAAACAGTTTGGTGACCCAAACCAGAAACAGGACAAATTCAAGTTCAAACTTCAGAGTGAAAGTAATTATACATTCTTGAAAATACGCATTCTGTTTTTTAGGCTATAGTTTAACAATTCTGTGACAGAAGAAAAAGATTTTGAGATGACAGAGGCTCTGATTAAGGAACGTGGTGCTCAGCCTCTCTGCTCTTCCAGCAGAGAACAACATCCCTGCAAAACAATTCTGTTGCCAAAATGTTTCTTGATATATTATAATGTACGTAACCACAGACTTGCAGGCAGCTGGAATTGTGCAATCTTTCCAGGCAGGCTAAGAGAGCTCTCTGGGATAAATAACTGTCCTTCATAGATAAAAATAAAGCAACTTGGAGGCTGTTTATTCAAAATACTTGCCATATATCTGCTTTTAATAGTGTTTTGGAAAAACACAGCAATTTCTGTGTAAACATTAACCGTAGACCTGTCTCAATCTATCACAGAAAGCATGTTTTTACAAGATGTTACTTTAAAAGGAAAAAAATAGGAGGAGCACTGACTTACGATAGAAAGATTTGGGTTGTTTTTATTATTCCTTTGGGTGACTGCGGGTTACAGTATGGAACGTGCAACATGATGCAACTCTCCTGCTTGTTTTCCAGTTGGATTACTGAGGCTGATTGGAGGCATATCTGTGTTTAAATTCAATTATTTCAATTTCCTGTGTGGATTTGTAGCCCATTCTGAAGAAGGTCTGTTATCTGGTGCCCCAAGTGTGACTTCAGACTGGTGTCCTGTGACTTCAGACTCTTGACCTGCTGGATCAGCTCCTTCCAGATGCCCTTTGAGACGTGAGTACAAATTTTTGCCTTACTATTGGCCTTGTCGTTCATGGAAAACAAAAATCCCAGGATAGTGCTCGTGCATTCATTAACTTTTTGCTCTGCCCAGAAGACTTTATTTTCTGGATGTTTACTTGTTTCGGTAGATATTGTGCCGCATACCGCACAGACTTTCCAAAAGTACTTCACAGACAGGGCAACATATTTTTTCAGAAGACACAGCTGAATACGTTGGGTAAGTAACTTCTTTCTTTGCTTATTTTTTATCTTAGATTTTTTTTTAAAGCTTATTTAATTGAAATAAGATCTTAACACCAGATCGGCCTGTTTTGTGTATCATGCATCATGTCATAAGTTATTAGAAAAGCCGCAGATACATAATTCTCCGGGAAAGAAAAATAACTGAGTTGATAAATGTTTAACAATGAGTAGCTTAAATTTAACAGAAAACATACCCCAAAAAGTAAACAGGAAAACTTTAAGTTGCTTGAAATGAAATAAAACCTATGAATTTCAGTTAACTACTATTCTTTGCTAGTCTCCCTACTCTGAAAATCTTTCTGTTTTGGCAAGCTAGGCCACGAGAATAAACATCTGCTTTGTGAACAGTGTTAGTTAAAAGTCTCATTGTGACCTTCTAAATTAACAAGAAGGCATTGCACTGCATTTGTTTCACATTAACATCTGGGGAAGGTTGTTGGTTTCAGTGACACATGGATGAAGGATTTTTTTTTTCCTTTTCTCTTATTTCTATCGCAACTTTCTATGGAATAGAGAGCAGCTGATATTTAAGTTGCGTGCTTCTGCCTGCTAATGACCTCAGTTGAGGTTGTTTGGAGAAGCCACATTCCAGGAGAGTCTGGGATCTTCTTTCTTGAAAGGTCTCATTGATTTTCATATTCATGCTACTGTAATAAAAATAGCAGCTAAAGGCGAGGCTAAACTGAGAGAAGAGGCTGAGGCTATTCATATTAGTGTTAACTCACCCGTCCTGGTGAAACAGATGTGTGCTTATTTAGATCAGCAGCTAGAGAGTCACTGTTCAGTTACAGTAGCCTTTCTGCTAAAGGAAGCAAGGGTATCACCTACCCCCTGGTAAGCCACTACCTTCTCTTTCTAATACCTTTCTTAGGTTTGGACTACAGTAGCTTCTCTCTCAAATATCCTCTGTGATTTCCTGGGGGGTGGGAATGGAGTACTGGGGGTGGAGCAGGTCCCTCCTATGGGAAAACCAGCCTTTGACCACAGTAATGTGATTGGATCATTTGAAGCATTAATTCACTGAGTATTTTTATAAACATAAAATTTAAAAACTAAAAGCAAATCTGCTCATTTCCTACTGAGTGGGATACGTTTTCTTCAGGGGAGATCAAAGTGGATTTTTTGTTGCTGTTTGATTTTCTTATTATTATTGCTGAGTGTTTTATTTTATGCTGTTTCTTCATAATGCATAATCTTGTTTTGTTTGCCTGATCTCCTCTCACACTGGAAAATGTGCAGCAGTATAACCTGCCAGGAATACTCCCTTTATGACCTGTTGATGCTCATGCTCAGCAACAGTGTTTTGAAGTTTGATCTATACATTTTTGGTCATGTTGAAAGCTGCTGACTCATCTGATTTCATGTTCTAATAGCTATTAATATAAATATATATCTTTGGTTTGTTTTTTGGGTTTTTTTTTAATTTTTGGTCAATCTGCTACACACAGGAAAAAATTGTCCAGAGTATACTTGGAGAAAATAAGAGATTGCTCATGACTTTTCAAATGTTTTTTTACACATATATTGATTTCTAACACAAACATAATTAAAATATGCTAACTTTTGTTTTTAAATGTCACCCTAATGTCATTCATTTTGTAACTGAAATGAGAAAATTTGGGGGTTTTATTAGTTTTATTGCCTGGTTTGACTTTCTATGTTCATTGATGGCATAGCAGACTTTCATTATTGAGAAATTATGTGGCAGTAGGCAACAATCACCTAAAGAAAAGGCCATGAAATTATATGAAATAATATTAAGGAGTAAATTTGATGTCCAGCATGTTCCAACATCTTTGATAGGATGTGACTTTCTAAATGCCCGCAGTTTCCAAGGGAATCTGCTGAAGGGAATAATATTTGGTTTCTAAGAGAGATCCTCTGATTTATTTACTAGTATTTCTTGAATTAAAAGCTGAGAATCTCAAAATGTCCTAACAAATAGAGGCAGCTCCATCCCTCTGGAAGTCTGTGTGAGCAGTTCATAAGATGTCACACTTCCATAACCCCTAAGCAAGCCTTGCTTCATCATTTGGCAAAAGGTTAATTGCCTCCTCAAGAAGGAGGCAATCACTCAAGAGGCTGTAAATCCCTGAAGGATGGGAAGCGTCTGAGAAAATCCTGCCCTGCCAAACCAGTCCTGCACTAATTTATAGAAGAACTGTCTTTGATGTCAACTTTGTTTTTCACCTACTATCAAGCTGTCCCTTTCTCCTTCACTTTTCTGTATGACTTCTGGCAGTGGCTTGACTTGAAAATGAGTTATTGAGAATTACTTGTATACCATCTTATTGTTTTCCTTAACTTCTCAGGTGTTGGTCTACAAGTTCCTTTCTGTTGCTGTTTCTGCATACAGCTGGGAGGTAGACATAAGATTGCAAAGGATTTAGGGCCATTAAGCCTGTCCGTGCTCTAAAGGCATTCTGCTTTTTCTCTGAGAGGAAGACTTTCCTCCGTTTGTTGAGGAAGCCCCTAAGGAAGAGCAGGACCTGCATGAAAACAGGGTTCTGAAGTTCTGCAGTAGAGATCACTTGCTGACACAAGTCACAGGCAAGTGTTTGCAGCTGTTTCATTTGGCCTTCATTTAGCTGCAGCCTCTGAGTGAGGCACATCGGCATGTTGATGCCTGTCTGAATCTCTGATTTCCAGAGAGCAATAGGTCTTTCTGCTTGTCACGGTCCATGGGGACCAAGAGAGAAGGGAGCTTCCTTCATGTCAGGAAGCTTTTGTGTCTTGATCTTGTTCATACACAAAAGCTCCTAAAATACCTGTACTCATATTTTTGATGCCACAAAGTTCTATTATTGCAGTAGGATTAGCCTTTAAATACTCAACCATGTTGCAGAATGCAAAGAACCTTCCTTTTTTAATTACTGCATAAATTAAATCTTTCCATTCTCAGGAAGCCACTCTGAATTCCTCTCTGCTAGAGAATTCACTGTAAGGATTATAATACAGGATTTTCCAACTGAAAATCACCACCCCTCCATAAGAAGTCAACATGTTACAGCTCTGATGGTTGTCCCCAGCACGTAAGCCCTCCCAGACCTTAGTACTTGCTCTCACTTGGATTATGTGCACCCTCAAAATGTGACCTACAGAGATGCCCAAGTGACAGAGAAGAGAGTCATGCTCAAACAGCCAGTTTTCTTAGCTTAAGCATTTTGGCAGAAGGAGCAGTGATGTTCCCAGAAAGGGGAGATGGGAGCATGAGGATGAAGTGACAGTGAGGGCAGGACTATGGGCCCTCCATAGCCCTCCGTTTTGTTTGTAGGAACAAAATAGCAGAAGCTATAAATGAGGGAAAGGGTTAGACCATGGCAACAGACATTAAGTATATTCTCAAACTGTTTTCATCACTGCCTGGATGGTAACAACAGTAAATTCTTTACACATTTGACAAAAAATTATTCTCCTTTTGCTATGATACAGGAAGATCTGTACAGGAGACTGTTATATTCCACTAATTTTCTTAATGAATACTGAATGAATGAATACTTTGAATGAATACTGCACGAATACTTTGCTAAGAACTACCTTAGTCAAACATTGTTTATTTAAGGAAGACATAGTCCTGAATAAAGAAATCGATAACAACTTCAACATTGTGACCCCACTGAATAAAATCGGTGCACTGTCAAAGCTACTGGGAACATTGCTTTGGCTTGGGTGGAACAGGGAGTGACAGGGACAGGCAGAAGCTGTTTAAAAGATTTTGTTCTCAAATTGCTACTTTCTTGCAGATTTTCAGCTGATATAAATTGGGATAACTTAACTACAGTGAAGTTACACATCTTGGTTATGGAAACTGAACTTCTTATCCTTTGATTCTCAGGCTGTACCTATTTGTGAACTTAATTCAGGGTCTGGTTAAAAGTTTTGGTAATGTGACATCTTTCAAAGTACAGAAGTTTGAACTGTTTCTTCTTCTAATTGTTTTTCTTTCAAAACAGTTTCATCCACAGTCACTTATTTATGAAAGAAATATTTCCCCATACAGCTCTGGTTACACATTTTTAGACATCTGAAATAATCTTTTGTTAGCACAAGAGAGAAGGAAAAAAAATGCGCAAAGCATTGTGTTACTTAAGAAAATAATTTAATCTTTACCTTTGCGCTCTCATGAAAGCTACAGATTGTAAAAGTTCTACTAGATTCAAGTAGCATTGCCAGTTTAAATGCTCAAATTGCCTTTAGCTACCGGGTCATCCGCACTAGACATCAAAGTTCAGGTTTGATATCACGTATGCAAGTCACTAGTCACAACCTGCCAATTGCATTACGTATCCTACTTTACAGGAAAATAACTTTTATTTCATTTATCGGTGAGACTTATTTTCAGGCAAACTGATAGCCATTGGTTTTGGTCACTACTTGCATAGCTCCACACTCACATCACCTCAGGAACAGCTGCATTTTGAATTCTCACTCCCTTTGAGCTGTACCCACTTCAACATTTGTGCATTTTGGCTCAGAGACAGAGCTCTGAATGACTCACATTTAATAATATTTTAAAAAAATTTAAAAAAATTCCCAGATCAGGCACAAAAAGCACAAGGTGGTTTTAAAACCAGCTCTGCTGCTAGTGTAGTATTAATACGGAGTTCTGCCCAAATTTCTAGCATGCTGCTGTCCTGATGGGTTCTCGGGACAGCTATGATCATGGGAGGGGGTTTCTGCCAACATTTCACATAGTTGTGGAGAGCAGAAACAGAGCCAGGAAGTTCTGGAAGTATTAGCTCGTATTTCAGGGGGCAGAGGGAGGGTGACATTTTTTCCCCTCCTTACTTTCACACCATCAGAAAAAATTGTGTTAGTGGTAGGAAACTGGGAATGCTATCAGGAGTTTTAAGGAATATACAGGACTGGTGTATTGGATGCCCGAAATTCCTCTCCCCAGACCAAGGTGCCCTTTTTTTATTCTTAGAGGGATAAAGTGAGAAGTAAGAGGAGTCACACATGTGTGAAGAGGAGGTCAGCAAAAGATGGGAGACTCAGCAGTCACGCTTGAACACCTATGGGAAGAATTAATATTTAACTTTACTCCAGTGTTCCCACAGTACTCCTGCGGTTAGAGAAAGTGCCATTGGGATGAGAAAAGCATTTAATCTTTAAAGAGAGCTTGATGTCTTTTAATCTTTAAACCTCATCAGGCCTCATTAGTTATTTGATCAACTAGGAAACTGAGTTGCACCAAAAAAATCTAGAAAAGAACCCATATACTTATACATTACTCAGGCCTGCTAAAACAGGCACACTTTACAAAGCAAAGCAAACCTTCCAGGAAGTTTGGGGAGGGCAGATCGTTCATTTTAAACTGGCCATTGACCCACGTTTTAACAATGTAGATTTGTGATCAAATGGTTTTGGCCAGTGTTGCATGGAGGATCTTTGTTCTACTCAGAGAACTTGGATTTAGCTCATAGGATTTTGAGGAAGTTTTCTTTGGAAGTGTTTTAGAGTGTGTGTGGAGGGGGGGGAAGGAGAAATCAATTTCTTTAGAGACAGGGACCCAAAAAAAGTCATTGTTCAAAGTAAGCATCGTTATGAGTCAGCAGGACCAAAGAAATGAGACAGTCGCTGCAGTCCCAGCTGTTGGGTTTCCCTTCCCCATCCCTGAGGAGCTCAGCCCCAGAGAGGTGCGGTGTGTGCACAAGGCTGATTTAGCGACGCAGCTACGCAGTTACATCATTTTTCCCAGCTCACAGCGTACTTGGATCCTGCCCTGTGAGCACCGGAGCGGGAAGCTTTTACAGTTGTGTTTTGTTGGACTCCCTTATACAAGAGCGTTCCAGGAACAGAGTGTTCAAAACTCAGTCCCTGTGCATGCTAGTGGCTTCTACCCAGAAGTCAAGGGAGGTTAATAACTAAACAAGCTGCATTATACACTGCGGCAGCAATCTCATCTCTAGGAACAGCTAAAGCTCTTTTCTTCATCCTCACATTAACATTCACCTCGCGAGGCTGGAGTTCTTGAGGATCTTTTTCTCTCTTTTCTTTTGTGTTCCTCACAGATCATTTTCAGGTGTATGTGACTTGATGAAAAAAATAATAATGAAATAAAGTTCTCCCTGGGAGGAGAGCAAAATTTAGGGAGAGGCACACCTGCGTGGGACGCTCCAGCTGTATTAGAACATGTTTCCAGGGGTACAGTGTCTCTTTCTTCCCTAAGGTAACGTCAATAACATAATGTAGAATTACAATCGAAGATAAATAATAAAGCGAACTGAGAGTTCACGAAAGCTTCAGGATCTACAACCAAAGACAGTGGCCTTACATTCATCCATTAAAAATGTACAGAACAGTGAAAGATACGAAAATCCACTAATATGTGGTTCCTGGAGTGCATGATAAAAGCAGGCAAAATAATTGTTCCTTGTAGAACTCATGCCTTGTACGCTAATTATCTTATCTGTGTCTCTGATGCCGTGTGCGTTACAAAAGATGTTCTGTCCTCTCGTTTTCAGGTAATGACAGTTGAGGATGGCAGCCCCCTGGCGAATATGCTGCAATAAAAAATCCAAAACTAAGAATGGAAAAGCTGAAATGGACAATATGGCAGACACAAGTGAAAAAATGCAGATGAAAAAAGAAATCACATTACTAAATGGAGTTTCTTTAATTGTAGGGAACATGATTGGCTCTGGGATATTTGTATCACCCAGAGGTGTTTTAATGTACAGTGCTTCCTATGGACTCTCTCTAGTCATCTGGGCGCTTGGTGGGATGTTTTCGCTGTTCGGAGCTTTGTGTTACGCCGAATTGGGAACATCCATCGTTAAATCTGGAGGCAGTTACGCCTATATCCTGGAAGCATTTGGTGCCTTTGTGGCCTTCATCAGACTGTGGTCTTCCTTGCTAATTATCGAACCGACAACCCAGGCAGTGATAGCAATCACGTTTGCTAACTATATTGTTCAACCAATTTTTCCTCATTGTGAGCCGCCGTATGATGCAGTCAGGTTGATTGCAGCTGCGTGTATTTGTAAGTAAAGTTATGATTCCTAGAAGTTAAGAACTATAATTGTAGGTGCTCAGAGAGATTTTTCTGAATTTCTGTTCCTTCACCTTCTGTGAAAATAATTATTGCCTCTCTAAATCACATTCTTAAGAACTAATAATCTTTTCTTGAGATGGATTTTAATTGGAGCTGGGATTATTAAAGAGAAAAGGAGAATTACAACAATTTGGCTGGGGGAAACTATGACTGCTGATTAAAGATGCATACATCTCTATGGATCATTGGACTGATTTGCAGCCCACATTTGGTCCATGCCTTCTCTCCCCTATTTCTTGCAAATCATAAAAGATGAACAAAAATCTTAAAATTCATATAGGCTTAAAAATACTCTGCCTCATATGAGTATTGTCTCTAGAAAAATTGTGTAGTGTAATCAGACACTCGGCAGAGTTGACTTTGTTGTGACTGTGTGTCGTGGGTGAAGATGGGGATAAGTGGTACAGATCTGTCCTCCAGTGAATGAACTCTGCTCAGATTCTTTTCCTTATAAACGTGGATTTGTCAAGATGGGGTATGTGTTCCTTTGAGGCTGTGCATTAGCGTGATCTTTTTAAAATGGCTTAAATTGGATAACTCAACAAAAGCTTCCAAAAGGATAAGTAATTTTAACTTTATATGTACACTGACAATTCTGAAAAGGTGTTTTCTCTGTAGCCCTGACTCTTGCCACTGTGATGCAGAGGAAGTTCACTTCTGAAAAAGGCCCCATGGCAGAACTTGAGACCATCATGACCACTCAGCAGTCTAAAAGGCACCTAAGCCAATTCCAAAAGATTTCATCAGCTGAAATTCTCCACTTGTTCAGGAAAGCAGTTATTTATTAGAACAAAATTTCTTTTCCTGATATTCTAGATGCACCTCATGAAATCCTCACACTTCAGAGAAGCAGTCTTCAAATGCTGATGTTTCTTTAAGCCTTCCTGTTCTTAGTTACTCTTGCTGTAGTCTTCATGTGAATCAGCCGCGTGCTCTAGCACCTCTGGTTTCTGGGCTGATGCCCCAGGTGTGGTGGCAGCTGCTGCTCTCTCATACAGCAAATTAGCTGCCTCACCACTGACTAGGCGTAGCGTTTTGAGTAACAGCCCAGATTGCAGGGGGAATTACAGTGTATTATCTTAACAGTGATATGCAATTTAGCAGTGTCAGATAGTAAATTTATTCCTAGCGTGAACAATTTTGATAAGGCTCAGGAGCATGGATTTAATTGGCACTTCACCAACATCGTGGAGAGAGCTTATTTAAATATATATATATTTTTAAATGAATTTACTGGGAATTCCATGGCAAGATCCCATTTCCTTGAATTTAATTACACTCTGCAGCACATGATACATGTTATGTGTCATAGACACATGCAGTAAACATATCCTTTGCAATGTTTCAAATAGCACTTTATAGCATCACAAATGACTCCTAAATGTTCAGTATTAAAAACTTCAGTCAACACTAACTTTATAACAGTTACTGATATATACTAGTGTACTTTTAAGGAAGAGGTATATGGTTAAGTTCTACTAAGGAGATTTTTTAAACAATAGAGCATAAAATCTTATTTCAGTGTATATGCCACATTTACTAGCGCAAGGTTTAAAGAATTCATTATTTACAGACAGGTTTAAAATTATATTCAAACCTGATACTAGGCATGAACAATCATTATATAACCTTTGGGTTTTTTTTTAATACCGGAATAAAAATGAAATTCTATCCTCATTGCACAAAATTGATATATCAATAGGAAATAGTGGGGACAAGTCAGGTCCCATTTCTGTAAATAGGTCTATTATTACCTTGACAGCTGACAGGACACTGTCAAATAAGCAGAGCCACTCATGATAATGAAGAAGACAAGAAGTTCTGTGAGCATCTGTAGTTGGATGCTAATTTCCTTGCTATATAGAAAGGTTTCTAAATGGTTTTCACTTTAAGCATTACAAAACCCTTTTTCTTCCTTTCAAGACTGAAGTGTAGATTATAGGCAGGTCAAAGAAACAGAAGGAAAGACCAACAAGACTACTAGAGAAGAAATAGCCCATTCTGATCCATGCTTGAGAGCGCTCTGGACCACCCATGCCACATTTAGCCTGCTGTCTTCTCCAGCAGCTGGGCTTCCTACCTGGTACCCATGCATACCCTTTCCTCATCTACCTCTGTTTTGAATTATGGAGTTGCAAGAGAGATAAGTTGCCCGTGATGCTCTCTGTGTGTGTGTGTATGTGTGTGTGTGTGCTAGAGCGTGGACACGCGGCTCAGCCCCTGGCTGGACCCGCCACCAGCTGAGCAGCAGCACTCGTCACAGTACTTTATCTGCTCATGGGGGTTTAACTTCTGCAACAAAACTGAATGCAAAGAATATGGCAGAAGGAGGAAAGGAGAATTGATTGATCCCACCCGCTCTCTGCAACCACACTACTTTGTTATTTCTATCAGATTCTGACGAAATCAAGGCTTGAGAGAACTCTGTAAGTACTTCTGTAACCTTCAGATTGGGGTCAAAGTGTGAATGGCACAGCTCCTAAGCCATGGGCACAGAATAACAGCATGCCGGCCTGGCTCAGTTCAGTATCTTGTCAACTGCATCCAGAATTTTTGGTGCAGATGTGTTTCCTTACTGTGTATGTAGACCAGAGCTCAAATCGGCAGAGAGAACTTCAGGAAAAACTTCAGTGCAAATAAAAGATTTAGAGAAATCTCATCTTTTGCATGTGAGCAACTCTGCTGGCTTTAATGAAATTTAAAGATTATTTAAAAGGATCAGGAGTTAG
This sequence comes from Anarhynchus alexandrinus, assembly GCA_008711295.1. Taxonomy (NCBI): domain Eukaryota; kingdom Metazoa; phylum Chordata; class Aves; order Charadriiformes; family Charadriidae; genus Anarhynchus; species Anarhynchus alexandrinus. The sequence continues at coordinate 1,909,396 of VUYV01000078.1, read as the reverse complement.
TCCTAAAATTCAAATTTTTATGTGTTTTTTTTTTTTACCTTACCTACTGCCATGAAAACAGTATCCTCGAAAAAATATTGTGTAGCTTTTAATTTGGGTATTTCATTCATTTTAGTAAATCTAGATGGAATTTTATTGTTTTATTTCTTGAAAGAGGGGTGGTATCTGGAAGGATGTATTTGAAACGTGCTTTATGTGATGTAAAAGATCAGTGCTCCTCTCATGCATATTCTTTTTCTCTACAGGTTCCTTAACATTTATTAATTGTGTTAATGTGAAGTGGGGAACCCGTGTACAAGATGTTTTCACATATGCAAAAGTTATGGCTCTTATCCTGGTGATATCTGTTGGCCTTTACAAAATTGGTAAAGGTAAGAATATTTTTCATTTGCTTAAATTCTTAAAAATGAATCATATATGAGTTTCAAAATCTGTGTGGGAAGATCAGACTCCTTAAGACTTACCCATGAAGTGTCATTTATACTGGAAAAAAACTGCCTGCTATAGGAATAGCAGAGGAATTTTATGGCTTGTAAGCAACGGGGGTTTGATTATTCTTCTGCCCTTAGAGTGGCAAACCAACATGCGCCAAGTTCTGTGTTGCTCAGGCTGAATAGCAAATAGCAGCTGAATTAACATCAGTTTGGTGCTAACTAATTTAAAGTCAGCCTCACTGTCTCTGCCTCATGCTTGTTAAAGGCTAGCATTGCTACTTGTCCTACGACAGGACGGCACAGCAGAAATTGCCCGACGTGTCCTTCGCATCACTCCTCACCCCCCCTCTCCCTGCCCTGCCTGTGGCAGAGAGCCACCGCAGCGCCCTGTGAGGGGAGAGGATCGGGGATGGAGGAACTCATCCTTTCCTTCATTAGTGAGAGGGCGTGCTTGTTCCTAGATGCAAGGGAGAAGACTGTAACACTGTGGTCCTGTGAATCACTGTGGTATGGTAAGACATCACAGGACGCATGAGCCACGCTGTATCAGCAGTAACTGGACCCAACTGAATACACTGAAAAGCTGAAGACTAGTTTATTCTGGTGCTACCTCTGATCTTTGCATATAACAATAAATTTGATTTTATTAATTTGGGTCTCTGGTACAGTAAAGTCTCTTCCAACTCTAGCTCCGTTTACTAAGCATAGTTACTAAGGTTTCTTCATTTTCCTTTCCCATGAAATTCCTAAATCGGCATTGTATCTTTATTCAATTAAAATAAAAATAGATTTGTCTCTTCAATTTAGGAATTGTCTTTTTCTGTTGCTGAAACTAGCTTATAAAACCTAACAAGCATGCTTACTTTTCCATATTTGCTATCCTTCTCCTTTCCTTGGCTGCAGTTCTAATGCATCAGCTGCTACACTGTAAAGCTACGCCAGACTTCAAGAGAGCTTTTTTTGTTTAGCCATTATCTGTGCACATCAGTTGTCACTGATTTATTCAAGTCTAAAGAAAGCTTAACAAACGAACTCAGTCCTAAGGGCGGGAATGTGAAGATGCAGAGGAAAAGCACTGCTTAAGGGACACAATTCCATGAAGGAGTAGTTCCCCTCATAAAGCTGCTGCAGTTTTACAAAGGTGTGAGTCCATGATGTGACGCCTACAGCAGCTTTTCCTTGTCCCCACAGTCACAAATTTACCCATGCTTTCAAATCACTGCCTTCAAAACTGCCAGCCGACCCACTGCTCTGCAGCTGCCATGATGCAGTTTGGGTCAGGGGCTGTTCCCTCTGCTCGTGCATCCACATAACCCACGCCAGGTCCTTTGCGTTGCTCCGTGGGGTCAGGGAGGGTAAAGGCAGACAGGAAATGTTATTGTGAGGAACGCAAAATGCTGAGGGCTTTTAGTGGTAGTAAAGGTCTCATCTCTGCTTTGTTTAAGCAGAACTGAGCACTTGTCGTGGTTTAACCCCAACTGGCAGCTAGACCCACGTAACTGCTCGCTTGCTCCCCCCAGTTTGGATGGGGGAGAGAATCAGAAGAGTTAAAGTGAGGAAAAATTTGTGGGCTGGCTGAGATAAAAACAGTTTAATGGGTAGACCAAAAGCCATGCACGCAAGCAAAGCAAAACAAGGAATTCATTCACTGCTTCCCACCAGCAGGCAGGTGTTCAGCCATCTCCAGGAAAGCAGGGCTTCATCATTCCAAATGTCCCCTGCTTCCTTCTTCTTCCCCTATCTTTATGTACTGAGCATGACATGATATGTCATGGAATATCCCTTTGGTCAGTTAGGATCAGCTGTTCTGGCTGTGTCTCCTCCCAACTTCTTGTGCCCCCCCCAGTCTACTCACTGGTGGGGTGGAGTGAGCAGTAGAAAAGGCCTTGAGTGCTTAGCAACAACCAAAACCACCAGTGCCTTATCACACTATTTCCATCCGAAATCCAAAACATAGCACTATACCAGCTGCTAGTAAGAAAAAGTTAACTCTATCCCAACGGAAACCATGACAGCACTTGAATACAGAAAAGACTGGGAGGAGAAATAATGTAGAGTTCTGGAGGAAGCTGGGATCAGGTCAATGCACTCTTTTAAACTCAGCAGCTGTTTTAATGAAAAGAATGGTTATGACATTTTAGCCTTGTTGTATTCCTTCTGATGTGCTCAGATATGCCTCTTGTTTTAAAACAACACTGTGAATGTATCTGATTTTGAATATGAGCTGTCTTGAGTAAAAAACGTTTTTCTTGGCCCCTTTGGATTTTTCGTTTTGTTTTTTTTCTTCCTTCCAACCATTTTCTTCCCCAAAGTGTGTGTGTGCATCTCATAGCTTCACCTTCCTCAGTTCAAACAGTATCCTGGTAGTTATTGTTCTTCAAAGACTGTATTGCTTTTGTGGTATCTATAAACTCCTTAGTTTAACCACAGGGTGAAGTTCTTTCATTTTATGACAAAGACCTTACTTTCTTCCCTAATAGAGGTTTCAGCATGTTTCTGTCTTCCTTAATACTTAAACCCACTTCCATTTATATTAGATAGTTGACTTTCCTTCTGCAAACTCAGTAAGGGCTTTCTTCCCCTTTCCAGAATCGCAGTGAAGGCTCATGGAGTTTCATTAACATTTCGTCTATTGTGCAGCGTTCTGCAGGTTGTCGTCTCAACTGATTGAGCTAAACTAGAGGAGAATTTTGAAAGGAAAGATTTTTCAAGTGTCCTCTCTTAATTTTGGGGGACACCTTTGCAGGGCAGAGCATCCCACTGAGAACCAAGCCTCCAGGAGTTCTCCCTCCAGTGGCCACTAATTTATCTGGTGAAAACAAAAGCACAGATAAGAGGAAGAAATATGAGACAGATTTGGGAACTGAAATTGAGTTTCCCAAGTGCCTCTGCCTGGCTGATAAGGCATAGCGTGACCAGTATGGGTCCCTCCTTCGGTAGGCTAGACGGTGGTGGCAGGAGGCGAGGACACCGTGAATCCTGGTAGAATTACACAAGTCACATCCAATTACCAAACACAGGAAAACATCTTCTGCTGTCTTCCTGTACAAGTGTAGCTGTCTGAATGACTGACTGAAACTTTCCTATTTGTCAAGTGAAAATATAAGCTGTGCACTTGTAAAAATAGTAACGAAATCTGGATGCGGTAGGTTTTTATATCCTTCTGGTCAGCTGAGACTTCTAGCGTAGTGTCCTTCTGTATCATAATCTTTGAAATGCAACAGGTAATTGGTACCTGCCGTTTGTACAGGAGAAACAGAAAACCTGAGAGCTCCGTTCGAGGGCTCAGCGACAAACCCAGGGATGATCGCGCTGGCTCTCTACTCTGCCCTCTTCTCCTACTCGGGATGGGACACGCTCAACTACGTCACCGAGGAAATGCAGAACCCTGAGAGGTAAACGGGTGCTTTTCCTTTGAATCGCTGAAGTGTGTTGGTAAGAGAGGTGATGTCAGGAAAAGCCATTCCATATTTGTTTCTGATGGGAAATTAGTCAAACTATTTTTTCTGCAAAAACCTTCTTCTTTTCCAGAGTAGTAAGCACACAAACTCTTCCTGATTATTGTCCTCTTTCACCAATTGTATCACACTAATAAATCATATTGTCTTCTCTGCATATACGTATTTTAAACCTTCCACTTTAGGCCAGAATTTTTAAAGGAGGAGAACAAATCCCTGCTGAAAGCAGCGAAAAGCATGGGTCCATCTAGCTCTCTAATATTTCCTATTTCTTTTCAGTCAGATAGAACAGATATTTTATTTTCCATCAGTAGAGTAAGACTGTTTCAGGTCTATGACTGTTTTGTCATGTGATCTTTAGCATTACTGTTTATGAGAAAAATGTTTAATTTTACTAAAGATGAAAGGTTAAGTGAAAAATAAAGAAGTCCACAGTAGCACTGGAAATAGCATCTCCTCCCCTCTGTTGGGATGTCCACCCTGTGGGAGTGGTGTGCCTCACCTATTCAGACTCAGTCCACCTTGTCTTGCGTAGGTTATGAGTCAGGAAAAAAATGCTACAGTCATGAAAACACTTAAGTGTGCGTTCAAATATCATGGCTTAAGTGCTTTCTTAAATTGCTTCATAGGAAAGACAGTATATAAATTTTACGGGTATAAATGTATGCTTTTCCTCTAAAACTTGTGACAGACCCAGAAGCAGCCAACTAAGGTGTTTTTGGAATTGTTCCACACATGGCTGCACATTATTTTGTAACCCCACAATGACAAAATGATGAATTACAAAAAGTGATGAGGTATCCATTCACAAATGTTTGAATTTGGGAACAATCTTCTATTTATATATTCCTTATTTCAAGAACATGAAATCATTTTGCCATTTTCCTTCTGTAGGAATCTACCTCTTTCTATCGCAATTTCAATGCCTATTGTGACTGTTATTTACTTGCTGACTAACATAGCATACTACGTAGTGTTGGACATGTCAGCTCTCCTCACAAGTGATGCAGTGGCTGTGGTAAGTTGTATAAAGTAATTAAACCAAAAGTTACTGAATGGATGTCACTGCAGAAGAATCTCAGGTAGCATACTTCTTAGCAACACAATTGAAATACTTCCGTGCTGAAGGTTGTTGCTTTGTTTTACACTTTGTTTTTGTGTAAGAGTACCAGTATATTAGAAGGTGAATATAAAAGGATATATAGAATACAAAGAATATATCCAACAAATCTGCTCTTGTAAAATCCTCTCATGTACTGTGTAAATCCTGCTCGTAACACTACTTCATTGTAGAAGATGTTTTTGCCAGGCCCAGACAGAAAGAGCTATGGTAAGTCTGGGTGGTTTAAGAACCAGGGGGTTTGCTATCATTCTAATGTACAGTGTGTGATGTTTAATGCTGCAGGATCACAGCAATATTTTCAACACAAAAATGTGCAGTGAAGTGGTTTTTGAAACCTTATCAATATTCTACAAAAAAAGTACAATTATAACTCATGGATTACTACAGTCAGGATTTGTCAGAATACATTAAAGCCAACCATCATCTTCTATTATCTCATTGGCTTGATCTAGTCTTAGATTTTTTTTTTAATCTTTTTTTAAGGTGTCTATCTGCCATTTTTATTTTGATACTGACCAGTTTTTCAAAATTGTAATTTTCCGAGGCATTATTTGGTGTCATAAGAAAGCATGGGCTATGACATTGTATTTGCACTGCTGTGTTTTCATGAGAGTTTCTCAGGATTGTCCATATGCTTAATGTAACAGGACTCACTATTATTTTCTTTTTCTGTTACAGACGTTTGGCAGTGAAACCCTTAGTTATGCTAAGTGGATAATTCCTATAGCAGTGGCCATGTCTTGCTATAGTGGCTTAAACTCATCAATAATTGCAGCATCTAGGTATGAAATATAAGATTTATTTTAAATAATTGAAAAGGATTCATTTATTATTAATCTGCATTCTTTACTATAAAAGTGACAGTTAATTTTTGCCATGTCAGGTTGTTCATTTATGATGGACGGCTTGTTACGATCTGACGTGTCTTCTCATCAGCACCAATTGATAAACTAAAGCCACTTGACAAGAGAGCAGCATTTACAATAGAGTAATAAAAGACTTAATGCTGCCTTTGTCAGAAAGCGACAAGCTATTCCTTGGCTCGCTGTCTGGTTGAGTTTTCTTATTCTTTTTTTCAGGCTTTTTTATGTTGGAGCCAGGGAAGGACACCTCCCTGACAGTCTGAGCCTGATTCATATAAAGTGCTTCACGCCAGTCCCAGCTCTCCTCTTCAATGTAAGCGACAGCCCGGCCCCGTGCCCGGCCGGGGCAGCCGGGGGTTCGGACCCAGGGGATATAACACCTCGCCTCTCCTCGGTGTTTCTCCCAGGATTCTCCTGCACTGGAGATATCTTCCTCAAATGCCCAGAGTTTCTAAAACTCATTGAGGGGAGGATGGTGTTATTTTGTCTGGTTGGGGTTTTTTCAGTGGAAAGAGAATGGCTTGATTCACGTTCACATGCTCTCTGAACAAGATTAGTGAGGAGCAAGTACAATAGCATTACTTAGAGAATGGCTAAATATGTAACAGTATAGACAGGAGCTGTTTAAGTCTTTATGTGAGTTTTCAGAGTGTCACTGGAGAAGAATATGGCAGGAACATCACTCAGACCCTGCCGTAGGCTGATTTTCTGGGACTGTAGTTATAACAGGAGTGACAAAGCACTTAAAATTCAATTCCTGCCATTGGATGCCTATAGCCATATTGACTTTTTCCTGCTGTGACTATAAAAATGCATCTTGTGACACACAAAATTGAGGAACCATAAGGTATAGAAACAGTGCAAATTATTTTAATAAATAATCCATAAAGCTAACAGATTAAAATAAGGGGGACAATATGCACAGAGAAGGTGGAATCATTAAAAAACATTTCACTGCTGTTTATTTGAACTTGTATTTTATTTGGTGTCTTCCATTGCCCTGTGTTACATATGGCTCGTAAGTAATTATCATGCCGGTCCTGTTTGACATCAAATAATTTATTAAAAGTTATAATGTCATTATGAATACTCAGACAGATTCTGTTTGCACCAGTAAGACGAGCTATACTCCCTTAATACACCACCATTCACATTTTTCACAGTGGAATTTTTTTCTGCTCATCTGTTAACACATACATTAAATTCCTGGTATTTTTAGGTCTTTCCATGCATACCTGCATACCACAGAATTTACTCTAATGGTCTCAATGTATGAGTGGACTGTGAGAGCTTCCAAGAGTGAAACTAAATTAAAAGTTTGCTTTCCAAGCGAAGCCAACCAGACCAGCAGAGTAAGCCGCTGCCTACAGAAAGCTTCTTAAGCAGCATTCTCCATAGCGCAGCAGCATCTGGGGCTCCTCGTTTGGCCTTCTGAGGAGGGTTTCCTGCCGGTGCTGAAACAGAACTTCACAAACCTGACACCTCTTCAGCCAAATGTGGTGGTGTCACTGCTACATTTAAGGAACCAGCATGTTTCACACAGCTTATTTGCAGATTTCTCCGAGTTTTAAGTACATCCTTCTTGCAAGGAACTGATCTCCTAACTCCAGGCAAATATCTTGAAAACAAGCCCTTTTTATAACTTCACTACCTCTTTATTTTACAAGGCATGTCTTTATTTTCACATTAAAAAGTCTTTGTTTTTATTGTCTCTAGGGCTTAATGACTTTGCTTTATCTCCTTGTGGAAGACGTTTTCCTCCTCATTAATTACTACTGCTTCAACTACTGGCTCTTTGTGGGTCTGTCTATTGCAGGACTGATATATTTGAGATATACTCAGCCACATAGACCACGGCCTATTAAAGTAAGTAAACAAGAGAGGAAATGAGCCCTAAAAGCCAGCTAATGCACGTGTTTATGTGATCTTTAATACCACAACCATAATATTCCTAGTTACGTTATAGACTATTTATCAGCCGTAGAAATCCTTTCAACATACAAGATAAATGAAGAAGCAAAACCCATTTGAGTCTCCACAAGAACATCTGTTCTGGTACTTTTGCTGTGAGGTTGAAATGATATTTACCATTTCTTTTTCCTTTCATTCAACCTTATAGCTATCTTTATTTCAAAATAAGGAATAAATAAATGCCTGGGCTTCTTAGCCCCTCCCGGAACAACCCCGGTTTATATTGCTCACAGCAGACCTCAGTAGAGTTAGTGATGGGGGCTCCAGAGAGGTTAACACTCTGATCAAACTTACATGACTTAACAAATTCAGCAAAATCCCTCCAAAGCCCAAAAATGCCCAAAATTCTGCCCATGCAGGAGATCAAAAGCTTAAATAATCAAACATTTTGGGTGTTCTCTTCCACTCCATAGTGGCCACAGACAGTAAAATGCAAGTTTACTGACTGATTGCAGGAGAGCGTCTGGCTATCAATTAGGAGAGGGAGACTGCACAGAAACAAAGCGCGCCTGAAAATTGATTCTAGTTTTAATCCAGTGATTGTCCAGGAAGCAGGGACGGAAATGCACAGCTTCCCCCGGGCACACAAAACCACGCGCTGGCTCCTGTTTCGCCGCGCTCTGTTGGCTCTGTGACCTGCATTTCGGCTCTGCACTCATGCAGTAAAAATTATGAGAAATCCAAATTAACACCCTATCTAAATAGTTCTTCCTTGTCACTCACTCTTCCTGACCTCCCACACCATTTTTAACACAACATTTTTTTCCCGTTTAAGTGTAACATCGTGATTATATAAAACACGGTTGAAACGAAGGAGTAAAATATCCTAAGCACCTACTGTTAGAAAACCTTCCGTTCTTCCAGAGCAGACCAAATTTTCCTGAAGCATGTTCACACTTCTAAAACTCTCGCCCAAAATATGTGGAAGATAAAGATTAAATCTTGCCTTACTGGCAGTTTTGCTATTGACTCTGCTAAAGCAAGGATTACAGTCAGATTATAGATAATGACTGTTTAATTCCTCTAAGCGTTTGCCTGCTTAGTCAACGTCACAACTCTGCATATACTTTTTCCTTTTCTGAAAGGTGGCAGCTGGTTTCATCAACTTACATTTTTAACCTTTATAAGAAAAAAGAAATATTTATACCAGTAAACTCTCAGGAGTTTCAGCTAGTATTCAAATGTCAGCTCCTGGACTCTTGAGAAGGCTCATTACTGCAACCAGTGAAAAATATTGTAGTGAAAAATAAATCCATAAAGAGGTTATTGAAACTTTCCTTGTTTGTGGTATGAATTTGTTAAGTGCCCAGGCAAAATGGTTGTACACCAGTCCGTTAATTTAGTGGCATCAACACGGTAACTGAAAGTCTAGCTGAGTTAGTTCCCAATCAAACTTTACAATTAAAAATTTGCAATTTAAGTTTGAGGGAAAACTAGCCATTGCTGCTCAGTTTTAAAGTACTACTTTCAAAGATCGATCTCTTACTAATGTGGAAAGGAACTGAGCTTGTGCAGGCCTGACAAAATGGTCAGGTATTCAGGTGTGAACCAGATAAAAGGTTCTCAGCAGCAACCACAGAAGCTAGCAAATTGTACTGATTGTAGGCAGTCAAAAGATAGTAGTCATATAGTCAATAGTTATATTTTTATTCTTGACTTGTCCAGTTTTAATCTGCAATGCCTGAAAATAGCGTATTTACTTCATCTTTTAATAAGTGTTGGAAATTATTTTTTTTTTTGTCTCCACAGCTTAACCTCTTCTTCCCTATAGTATACTGTTTATGTTCCCTTTTCCTGGTCATAGTTCCTCTCTACAGTGACACAATCAATTCTCTTATTGGTATTGGTATTGCCCTCTCTGGCATTCCTGCATATTATTTGGGAGTCCATCTGCCAGCTGAAAAACGACCTAAATGTCTACAGTGGCTCTCTGGTAAGCAACATCATCTTGTCCTAGTCAGTGCACCAAAATCTTGAATGCTTGGTCAGAAGACAGAAAGAAGAATTTTTCCTAGAATCCTTTCTCCTTATGAAGTTTTACTATGCTGTATACAGCACGTCTGAGATCATTTGCTTCATCACATGGTCCTGAAAACAAAACCTTGCATACCTGTACAAAACAGTCCAATATGTGGATATATACGGTCACCTAATTTTTGTGGTGTTGAGTCATTTCAAGATGTTGACTCAATAAAAGCCATGTAGGATTATGAAGACTAAATGCATGCAGTTTGATACCCTGGAAGGCAGAAATACGAGGACACCATTGCCTCACTTTCTGCCCAAGGAGTGGAACATGTCAATCAAAGAAGTCCATGACTTTTCATAAATTATGAAATAATGAATTCAGGCAATATTAGAAAGCAAAACTTTAATATTTTTATTCAGTTTGAACTCAACTATCAATCTAACAATTCAATGAAAATGTTGATGAAAGTCTGGTTAAACAAGACTTTCTGTTTAATTACTGAGCTCCTTTTGCCTTTAGCTATTTAGAACATGTGCTTAATCCAATTGATTAAGGTGTTTTAAGATCTCCCTAATATCTGTGTAGTGCTTTCAAATCCTCAAAATCCATATATTTGTCTAAGATGTATTATAACTGTCTCACACGTTTTTGCTATGTATTACAGCTACAACAACAAAATATGTTCAGATGCTCTTCTACTGTGCTCTGTCGGACCTGGACATAGACATGGAACCCACAGCAGCTAAGAGTAAATAGAGTTGCCTTTGACATTGAGAGTTCTGCCTTGACATTTCCTATCTGGAGCAATTTTTGTCATCTGAAGTTCTGCCCATGTGTTCAGTTATACTAAAGCACTAACCACTGTACTATGCATCAGTTTGATGTCTGTTAATTTGTGCTTTTTTTATAAACCACTCTGTTTTACAGGATTTTTTTTAAAAAATTCTTAAAATTTTATCTTTAAAAACAAATTTTAAAAATTTATTAACAGTGAGTTATCATGTAACACTCTGAAACTATGAAGCACTGTATGAACAAACATTTATTAGTAGATAAGTGCTAAATATTGGATTCATTAATTGCAAAATTGTAATAAAAAGTATCAGGTCTAGTCACAATCCTAAGAAATAAATTGGTAAATATTACAAAAGACAGACCAGATATTTGCAAGATTCAGAACCTGAGTTGGGAAGTAGAAGCCACAGTGTACTTCCAAAAATGTAACGAAATTCTTAACCAAAGTAAAAAATATATAATTCAAACTGGTAGACATCCTTTAAGTCAATATAGTATTAATGGTAAACTATTCTAATGCATATTTTCTGGCGTACATATTGAACCAAAAGGAGAAAACCAAAGTTTTCAGTCATTTAAATTCTCATTTTACAATATCCCACATTCATTACCCTTTTGCAGAAGAGGAGTTTTCAACAAACATATTATACCATTGTAACTGAAGAACTTTTGCTTTCCAGCAGAACAACCTGCTGTGGAACACTGTAAGGGCTCATATTCCATGAATCATGTTCCAGCTAGAGTATATTCAGGGAAAAGACTTCACCTTTTCGTAGTGTCCATTGCTTGCCTAGAAGTACCAAAGATGGGACCCCATGAATCACACTAATTTTTTCCATGGTGGAATTTATTTAAGTAATTCACAAGAAGAAATTAAAAACTACTGATGCTTACAAAATCCCTTGAGCCCCTGCCCAACCCTTCAGGCCTCGCCAGTTCCTGCAGGTGAGGTCTCCTACTGAGCACACAGAGAGCCTCCAGCACCGGCTGCCAGGTCTTCACGTCACCTAGGTGCCCGTTGCACAACACCCAGCACAGGCACGTGCACTGGAGAAGTGCACTCACCAGTGGGTGCCATGAAAGAAAAGGACAGTTAAGAGCTAGGATTGGTCTTTTGAACATTAAGTTTTTCAGTGTGGCACACAGGAATCATAGAATCATAGAATCATAGAATGGTTTAGGTTGGAAAGGACCTTGAAGATCATCGAGTTCCAACCCCCCTGCCATAGGCAGGGACACCTCCCACTAGACCAGGTTGCCCAAGACCCAATGTGCAACTAGTCCAAATTCTTAGTCTCCTGAAATGGAAGAGACAATAACTGTCATTAAAAAGAAGCCATTAGTCTTGCAACTAGACCATAAAAACAACTGCTCCAGCTCTAATATGGTTTGCTGATATGTAGTACCATTTGTTATCCTTGTTGGCAAGTCGTACTTCCTTTCTGTAATTATATTTGAATATAACATATATTGTTTCTAATTTGAGTTTCATTACTCCCAGTCAATGAACCCCAATTAAGGTAATTTAAACTTATACAAGTCTCTGTAGCTTCTAGCATTATTGCGTTTTCATAGAATCATAGAATGGTTTAGGCTGGAAGGGACCTTGTATTGATGTCTGCCCAGAGAAAGAGCAATGGAATAGGTAAGAAGGCAATCATTGCTACTTAAACATCTCTTCATTCCCTCCTGGCATGGTAAGGCCATTTGCAGGACTGTAATTTCATGCATTTCCAACGCAGTCTTTGCTGACAGGGCTCCTGTGAAACCTTCTATTTGCATTTCAATGACGTCTGCTGTGGTAGTTTCCTTTTGGCGGGGTTTTCTTTTGGTACAAAGTATGAACAACAAAAGTGCACTAAATTAAGGTAAAAATTAAGATATTAGAGATGCACGTTTTGCTTTTTGGAAGCCACCACTTGTGAGCAACAGAATCACTTAAGCATCGCAATCTCAAATCACGAAGAGGAAAGAAGACCTGGGGTGTAGCTGAGTTTGCCCAGCTCAGAACATCCCCACGTACTCTTCATGCACACAACACATGCCTCTGTTAGGGTATAGCACCATTTTGATCATGCTCTACGATTGTACGGAAATATTGTATTTTTGCCCCATCTCTTACAAAGCAGTGGTTAATGACAGAACCACGGTCACAGACTGCATCAGGGCACAAGGACAGTATAAACCCTACAAGTCAGTACCAAACTGTCTTTGCCTCCACAGAGTTCAAAGTCACGCTTGGTGCTGAGCTATGTGTCACACCAGGACAGCACTGTACCTTCCTCTGAAGCTTTTCCTTGCAGGACCAAAGTTCTAGGTGATTTGAGACACCTGAGGTGACATCTCAGGTGGTAACAGATAGCAGGCACTACAGGTAATGTAATAAGGGCTACAGACTAAGACCATTTCTATAGAGAATTCAGACCTGAGAAACTTCTTTGTTTGTTTTTTGCCAAAATCTGGTTTTGCGTGAATCTGTTAACTTTCTGGGCATGACGCAGAAGCCCTCATTTTCTTTCTTTCTGGACAGAAAGAAAGTGGCAGTCAGATGCAAGGTTATAAATGTGAATAATGTTGTTGAAATTCTCTATGGACATCAGAATCTCAGAAACGTTAATGTGTTTGTTGATTTTTCACTCCTTACAAATAATACATGTAAGTTATTGTGAAATACCTAAAGCAAGTCATAGATGCTGAAGTATTTAAATAAATAAACATCTGATCCTTGGCAAATGCTATCGTTGTGTGGTTTTAAAGCATAAAAATAGTATTGTGAGTTAAATTTGCCCTGCCTTACATCTCACAAGTTGGTTTCCCAGGAGAGCAGTGAGATTCTAACCTTCATTTGTGTTCTCTATAACACAGCAAAATAATCATTTATGGACGGGAAAAAATTCTGGTTATTCCAAGTGGGGTTCTTTCTCAATGCAGTTATCAGTAATTCTTTGCCCAAACGCTTTCTTTTTCTAGGGATAAACACATCTTTTTACACTGTTCACAGATGCTCAATTATGCAGTCAAACAATAAACACTATTTCAGAGATGATCTTGGCATCCAGGCGAAGTATCTCATCATTACATAACCAAACATAAGGAGGAGGCTGTTTGACATGGAGTTTGTCAGCTGGCATCTCTGTGGCTGCAGGGACTGGGGTACAGATAACGCGGGGAGCCTTTGGAAGACGTAGACCGTGAAGGTGCGTAAGGGGAGACTGGCAGTCTGCAGGGGCAAGAGAGCCTGGAGAGCAGCCCACCTGCAGAGCTGGGGAAGGGTCTTTCAGGGGCAAATGCTGGGACAATACAGTACTTGGGAGTAGTACAAGCTCTTTAGGAATCAAGAAAATACAGGATTCTTGCTTTTTATGAAGAATCACAGTTCTTTGAATAAAAATAGGAGAAGAGAACTGGTATCAGATTCCATTTCTGTGTCAGCAAAGGAAAACAGACATTGATAGAGGAAAGACTATCAGCCACAGAAAGTCTGAAGATCATAGAATCATAGAATGGTTTAGGTTGGAAAGGACCTTGAAGATCATCGAGTTCCAACCCCCCTGCCATAGGCAGGGACACCTCCCACTAGACCAGGTTGCCCAAGGCCACGTCCAGCCTGGCCTTGAACACCTCCAGGGATGGGGCCTCAACAACCTCTCTGGGCAACCTGTTCCAGTGCCTTACCACCCTCAAAGTGAAAAACTTCTTCCTAATGTTCAATCTAAACCTGCCCTCTTCCAGTTTGAAGCCATTCCCCCTCGTCCTATCGCTACATGCCCTAGTAAAAAGTCCTTCCCCAGCTCTCCTGTAGGCCCCCTTTAGGTACTGGAAGGCTGCAGTAAGATCTCCCCGGAGCCTTCTCTTCTCCAGGCTGAACAGCCCCAACTCTCTCAGCCTTTCCTCATAGGAGAGGTGCTCCAGCCCTCGGATCATCCTCATGGCTCTAATGGCTCTAAGATGTCTGGGCTTTGCATGAGCCTGAAGAGCCGTAAGGGCTGTTGTGTGATCCCTGGGTGTAGAGGTGAAGAAACTCCTTCATGCATTAGGTAAGATGAGGATACTGAAGTGTGAAACAACCTGAGAGATGCACGACCTGACACTGGGCCAGGTCACAGATCTGTTACAGGACAAAGTGCCTTGCCCAGCATGTGTCACTTGAAACTGAAGACTCTTCCTAAAGATCTTTTCTTGAAATTTACCTTCGTTGTGTAATAGGAACTTTAGAAGTATTATTGCACAATCTTTGAATCTGTAGTACTAGATCTGTCAGGTCCCAGTTCTCAAGCTGATAAGCTATCAGGTTTTGTAAATCTTCTTTTTTTTTTTCCACAGGATTGATTTGTGGCTTATGAGGAGTGGCAGCCAGGCAACTATGTGAAGTGCTATAATTTTGCAAGTGGCTCAATAGCTCTAAAATTTAAAAAAAAAAAAAGATGAATGAGGAAAATAAAACGCAAACCTAAACAAGATGCCACAAAATAACAGGAGAATAACTTCTTTGACTTATACGTCAGGAGCCTGGATTATAACCACAAGAAATTAGAAGTGCTTATTTAGAAACATACATTTAATGTAATGGATGTCACTGGAAAACATGAAAGACGAATGGGCTACTGGAATATCTGGTTATTAGCTACCTAGAAAGGTCACTATTAGATTCAAAGGAAGACAATGGAATTTGGTTTACATGATCATGGTTTTGGAACAGGAGAGGTCAACATTAAAGCAAAGAATCATGAGCTGACGCTTTTCAAACAGGTAGAGGAAATGAAAATTAATTGATCCATGCTACAATTCAATAAAGAGCACAGTAGAAATTAGTAGGTGTTTAAAGAGCTGGTCACCCAAAATGTGCTACGTGTCAAGTGATGGAACTGAATACATTTTGGCATACAAACAGAACAAAGATTAATTCAGCAATATATTTACTTAGTGCTCAGAAATGTTCATTTCACAGAGCCAAAAACAACTGTGAGCCACACCTGCTGGAGGGAGGGCAAAGATAGTTTAAATTGGGTTAAAAAAAAAAAAAAAAAAGAGGCTTGGGGCTGTTTAAGAACATTCTACCTACATGCAGAGACTGGAAAAAAAAGAAAGGAACGTGCACTGGTTTAACACTGTAATAAATCCTTCCTCTTTAGAGGGGAACTGCAAAGGGTCATTTAGAAATAGAACAAAGGCAAATTTGGTGGTAATGACCATAAGTTGAAGACAAGCTGCTGAACAAGGTACCCAATCTATTTAAATGTGCTTCTATAACAGCACAAAAGAAGAATTTCAGAACCTGGTTGCAATGGCACAGTAAGTCAAAATATGCTTGCTATGATGACATTGCCCTGTTTCTGGTTAGCCATCACTCTTCTCCATGCAATGCCATCACATAAGGAAAGCTGCAAATTTAATTCACCTTTCTCTTTCTGTCTTAGGAGTTAGGTCCCATCTGGCTCAGCGTGTGTGTGGTCATGGAAGCAGAATCTAAAATTTGCGGTGGAGTTACATTTGACTCCACAAGAGGGAGAGCTTGATGCTCTCGGGAAAGAAAGAGCCCGTTGTTTTGAGACCTTCTGCTCAGAGCAGCAGAATCAGAGCGATGTGTATATTCTCGCTGATAGCAAAAGTCCTGAGAAGGACACACTTATCTCCAGTGAAGAGTATCAGCTACGTATTCTGAATAATGCTGTGTAACAGCCTGCTGCAAATTCAAATGAACATGAGGTTAAAGTTCAAACATTCCTCTTTCCTTATAGGACTGATTTCATGTCTGTAGCAGAAGACAGATTTCCTCATCCTGTTTCCTATATATAACAGCATATATGAATAGCTAATTCAAAAGGATGATGAACATCCTTTCCAGAACTTCCACATTAAGCATAAATAATAAACAAGCTAATAGTATCTAACAGACAATAAATTAGCTATTTTATGGTAATAAATGAGTTAGTTTATGGAAATGAAAAAATTGTTCTGTTTGAATGAGCAGTTCACGCTCCTCATACTTTCCTTTTTCATCTTTTTTTTCAGGTAAAACTTGTGAAATCTCCAAGTGTCTCTGCTATTTGGTAGTGAAGAGCTATTTATAAAGACACCCTTTGGAAAATACAGCACTTAGGTCAAATCAGTTGCCTGTTGACCTGCCAGTATGATGTCAGTACATGGGCAGCTATGGCCTTTGTTTTATATATATATATATGTTATTTTTCCATATCACTCTGTTGAATTCAATTCTGCTTTAACTGCCTTCTAGAGTAATCACCTAGCTCTGCCCACTTAGTGGAACACCAAGCCATACTTGCCTTTCATCTCAGCTTATGATATCCATCTGCTGCCAGTAATTCTCTCAATACATTAAGGTACTCTGAATTATCTCCTGCCAGTAATAGTTGCAAATGAATAATATGCACAGAGTGGGCAAGATCTATATAAGCAGTGCCATCAAAAGGTAGCAAATGGAGAAGGATATGCAGGTTTCATATTCCTTTCTTCATTTTGCTTATTTTCCTCTCAGCCAGAGCACCCGTATTAGTTGTAGTGCTTGCTACAAATCTGGATGGTAAAGAGATGTATGTTGGCCTCCTGACCTCCCCCCATATGTCTCAGCTATTCATTCTCCAAAATGTGTTAAGTAGTAGCAGACTTGTCAGCGTTCCCACTTTCCATTCATCCCCTTGTATGTCAGCTGTGCAGTTTCTGAGCCCTGTTGGGTTGCTTGCTAGGCTTGGCTAACAGCATGGTGGCACTTGGGTCGTTTGTGGAAGTATCACGTCACACCCTTGCACTGCACGAGCTTTGCCTCTTCGTTCTTCTGTGGGACCTGCATTTGGGCAGGGCCGTTTGGACCAGCTGCATCTGTGGAGGAAGTTACTAATGCTGAAGCAATTCCAGTTGACTCAAAATGTTCCTCCTCACCTCCTATGTGACCTTGGCTGCAGTGAGCACATCAGTCCTGGCTTCAGGTGTGTCCTGGTTTGAGGTAAAACAGAACCAATTTTGTTCAGTAACTTTGCTTCTTAGCTGGGCCTTTTCTAACTACTGAAATTAACAGCATATTGTGCAGACACTGTTCACCCTCTCAGAGTGATAAGACCAATGTTTATAGCTGATGCCCAGGCATGGTATGCAGAGAGGATCTTGCTTATACTTATTGTTATAACAGCCAAGGGCTTGCCCCATTGGAGGGTCGGAAGCAGAAAAGCGCAGTGGGGTCCCACCTGCGGGGAGGAGCGGACAGGACAGGTGACCCAAAACTGACCAACAGGGTATTCCATCCCATCTGCCTCATGCTCAGGATAAAAGCTGAGGGATCAAAGGGTCAGCGCTCTTTTTCTTCAATGGCCAACACCTGAGGAGGACTCTGTTCATCTGCCTTTGATCCCAATCCTGAATCCAGATCCGGAATCCACTTCCCATCCATCATTGAGTCCAGTCTGGAACTACCCCAGTGCCAGCCGGTGTCATGATTGTCATCTTGGGAGCTTGATATGGTTTTGTATTTAATTTTTTCCTTTTATTTTATTATTAATATTTCATTAAAGTAGTTTAGTTCCTCCTAAACTCATAAGTCTCTTTTTCCCTTCTCTGCCTCTCTCTTTGAAGACGGGTAGAGGGGAGCATCTGTCGGTCCCATCTGTGGTCACGTAGGTCCCCAGTAACCAATTTGGCCTAAACCACGACAAGGTTGGCTCGTATTGAGCAACAGATGCCAGTGAGCAGGATTTATTCCTAACATTCACTGTAACTAACAGATCAAATCCTAGATATACTAAATATTGAATTGAGACCTACAAGTCACTAAGATGTTTCTGCTTCTCTGGGATGGTGCAGATTACCAGACTTCACGTGTGTTTTGGTACAAGAGAAGTGATCTAACTTTCTAAGAGCTTTGAGGCCTTTTGGGGAGTGAGGTTTATTCAGTAATCTATACATTCTATAAACTGTATAAAGAAAGAGTCAAACTTTCATACATGGAAAATAATCTATAATTTACCTCATGGCTGAAGATGATAACGAATGGAGCAATAAACTGGGAATTGATTCTTGTTCCAGGTAAGAATTTGGTTGTACAACAAACCTTCAGAGACCATGGTACCACCATCAGGGTCTGACCAGCCCTAGATGTTACTTTACTGTAAACCTCCTCTTTTGGGAGCTCAGAAGTGACAGATGATGAGTAGAATTGGGGAGATATAATCTCTTTAGAGTAACAAGTATTAAGATGTTTATTCTGTTCAGCAAACAGCAATTATTTTCTTCCACAGTTAGATGCTACACCAAGAATATCAACCGAGTACCTTGCACACTCAAGGCATAAGCTTATTTCTCCAAAAGACTAGAAACCAGGTAAGACCAAACTTCCCAGGACATGTTCAGGGAAACACAAGGAGAAATGTGACTACGATTTTATCCCCTCTCCTCTGCTAGACTGACTTCTGCTCCTATAATTTATCGAGACAAACTAGGTAAACATTTTGACTTCGAATGCAGAAAACATTTACTTTTACAAACAGCTTCACAAGTAATCTAGCTGCTGCCTAGGGACTAGTCATGTCATAAATGACTGCCAAAACAGGTTTAAACTGTGGGAGTGCAACACAGAGAAAAGGACCCAGGAAACTATTTCTTTTTGCTTTAAGGCATTTCATAAGCTGACAACATGAAGTATCTGGTTGAGTGAGTAATTATCAGAAGCACACTACCATAGAATTGGATGCAACCTGCAAAGAAACAGCATAAAGATTGCTAAAAATCATGCTGGCTTTGCTGGAACTATTTCAGCCTTCTTCAGCCATTCATACTCTCAAAGTAACACTATTTTAGGTTAGGGGTGAACAGGGTTAACTGATCCTCAAATATCAATGTGGCAAGATTTGGTCTAACCAACTTACAGTGGATAAAAAGTATTACAGTCAATGAAAATTTGTAATTGACACTACCTGAGCACTTATCCATCTTTTTAGTTTACAAATAAAATGGTCATTTTTCCTAAGTCTTTCTGGTTTTATTAACTTACTTTCCAATGGACAGTAATAAAAGGGTAATAAACAGCCCAGCATCTCTCTCAGAGAGCTTAGGCTTATCTTACAGGCTGAGTGAATCTGTCACTGTCACTGTCCGTAGCAGTACAGTTCTGCCACCACACCTGGAGTGGAAGTTCTGGTCCTCTCTGACATGTCAGACATCTTAGGGGAGTGGACTGAGTTTGTCCAGTTGTGTCTTGATTTTTTTTAACAGGTGGCCTTTTGATTCCCCCTGCTTTTTCTCTAGTTCCTGAATCTCCCCTTATTTCCTAGTAATAAAGACTGAGCAAGCTTTCCAGCAAGTCCATCAATCTAGGTGTTAATCAGACTGAATTTCATGAGAACTGCCACCTCTTTCCCTTTACATCCTAAGTGACATTACACAGAAACAAAACGAGCATAGCTAGATCCAAAAGAAAAGGATTCATAAAATGTGTATGAGCACAGCTACATAATGTGACGCTGAAGGACTTTTGGTGGCTCCTCAAACAGCTCACACTAAACTTTCCAACAAGACATTAACGAACTTTCCTGTATGTCTTGGATACCCTGAGAGGTCCATAGAAGAGTGAGGTGCCTGTGCACCAGGAGCCCCTGTGATTATCAGCCTAGAGAAGGGCAAGCAAAAGGTGACAGTAGCTGAGCCAGCAGCAAACGCCCGCCACGTAAACCTACCCAAAGACACATTTTAAAAGTGAAATACAGGAGCCAACTTGTTTAGCTTAATGGACTGATTTGCACTTCCAATTCTGATCTGCTCTATGATATGATCTAGATATGTCACTGAAAGCTGTGTCATTTTTAACAGACAAAAAGAAACATAACAACTCTGTTTTCAGGGCAGAATGAGGCATGAACAGAAAAGGAAGAGGAACAACATAGAGGAGATGCTGGGATTTGCCAAACGGTTTTATGACAGTTTGCTTGGAGACTTCTCAGTGTGCCTAGAAACCAAACCCGGTAAGTTAAGATTTCCAAATGGGGTTTCTCAGAGCTATAGGCCACCATAGAGAAACTCTTCCTGGATTTCAGTTATTTTCTTGCTTTCCCTTCTCCTCAAGCCCCTGTCTCTTTATGTGGTATATAATATACTTCCACTGCAAACAGCATGCAAAAAGGATGAGGGCACTGCCTCAGGTAATGGCTTCAATTTAATTTTTGCCATAGTTACACGTACATTGCCTTTCTTGCCCAAGTCCTTTCATGGGCTTAGCCAATTGTACCTGTAAGGGTGTTCAAGTTAAGGCTGAGTTTTCATCCAGCTGAAGCACACCCAAGCCACCGTAGGTGGTTTTGATGGTTGGGGATCTGAGATGTAACCTGTGCGATGACAAGCAAGTTATCTACCTCTTTCTAAGCCTCAGCTCTTTAAAATGCTGGTGTCAGGAGTTCTTCACAGCAAGATTGTTGAAGCACATACCTTAAAGATAGGATGATGCTTAAATACTCCAATAATAAGACTTTAATATGTACTTTTTTTAGAGCTGTGCAGTCTGTAATACATCAGCCAGACTTTTCTAAACTTTCATGTAATATTAAGGATATAGCTTTGCATAAATTTTTCCAGTTGCTATCCATGGCATTATGGAAAGGCTACAAATTCCACTTGATTTCAAAAGGTTTTTAGAATAGTAGCAGTCCTATTTCACACTGCTGAGTGTTTCTAGAAAGAACAAGAGGTCTGGGATACCTAGAAAGGCAGCTGTAATTCGGTACACATGCATTCAGTACCCACGCTGCCTCTTTCTGTCACTATGGAGAAGGACATGAAAAGATATTTCTCAGTACATAGACTAACACAGCACTTAAAAAAAAAAAAAAACAGGCCCAAACCTGAAGCCTTTTCCCCTTTTGAGGACATTCCAGCAGCAGTCGCCTGGGTGATGCAGGGTGAGATGCGGAGAGAAGGCTGCTCCTCTGCAGGACGATGCTGCACTGCCATGGCAGAGCTGGACCACAAAGGGGAGCCCGGGTGGGCTGCCTCCCCTGCACCGCCGCCCACCCGCAGCGCTTGGGCGCATCCCTGGCCCCTCACCCTGCTTTCACTTGACGTCAACAAAGTTTCCCTAATTACACTCCTCGCCCATTTCTCAGACAGTGGAAGTGCTCGGCGGAGGGGGCTACACATCATCAGCTTACACCAGCTGCAGTCGTTGCAGTCCTACGATTTCTCAGAGCCCTGAAAAAAAGCCAGAATTGTTGTCTGGTACCTCCCGTGTTGTAGGTTTTACATCCTGTTGACATCCGTGACATTTTTAAAGCAATCTGCCAATGTTTTATTTAAATTCCAGGGTAGAGCAAGGATGGGGACTGACAGCAGTTCAGCCTCTTGTGCGATTGAGATGTATCAGCACAGGGTAAGGTGGGGTAACGCGGCCTCCCAGATACAGCACAGTCACTCCAGTTCTGCTAACAGTTCAGAGCAGGGTGGTTTTGCAAGATCAGGTCCCTAGAAACAGGACTCAGGGCAAAACTTGTGACAGTGAGTCACCTTCATGCCTCCAGCACCGCCGGCTCAAGCAGTGCTGGTTTTCAGCTGCCACATTGCTTCCGCAGAATGCAAAAGGCTGTAATGCAGACATGGTCACTAGGAAATAATCTGCTGGGAATGATTTCTCTGTGTGAAGTAGGGCCAGGATATACATTTCTCACCCCTAAGTGCACTATAGGGCACTGTCAGAGAAATGCCGTGCTCTGGCTGATCACAGCCACCACAGGACTGCTGTGGTGCCAGGAGCATCTGAAGATAAATGACAACGTCTTGAGCACGGCTGAAGACGATAGGTGGGTAGACCAGGCAGCAGCTGTGCTGAGGATATGAAGGTGGACAGAAGTCGCCTTCTGCACTAATGGGACACATACTCAGCATCCTACAACCAAAACATGAATATTCGGAGGCTGGCTTCTATCTGGGTATAAATAATCCCAATTAAGTAATTCCTGCATTGATAGACTGCAGGCTGACAGTCCTTAAGCAGTGTGAGCTTTGTGCCTGTGCTGCTCAGCTCGAAGAGAGTCAGCAGGACTGGGCAGTGCCCGTGGGGAACAAGGCAGGACAGCAGTATTTTGCTACCAGTATTGTCTTAACTCACTGTTCAAAAGTCAGAAGTCATTCTCCCAAATTAATAAACCTAAAAAAATCCCATGAGATCTAAAATAGCAGTGTTGGATTCTTTTTCTGTCAGGCCTTTTAGTTTCTCTATTTATACTTTAGTTGCATTTCAAACTTTCCTCTGCAATAATAACGCATGGAAAGGGCATTTGTTCAGATAGGTTTGTTCTTTTATTTGTTGCTTTTGGGTTTTAAAAGGAGAGAGTGCTACAGAATCAAAAGATTCTAGTGAAGGTTCAACCAAAAACATGGAATAAACAGATTTTAATAATTATTTTCATTGGGAAAGTCAGCAAGGAGGGCAATTAGAGTGCAGCTGTGGTCACCCTGCAGTTTCAGATGTGGCTGAAGGGCCTCTTCTGGCCGAACTTTCTCAGCACACTGCCCTTTACCTCCTCATTAAAGTCCTTCCAAAAGTTGTCACAGGAGTGCAGAGAGCCAACAGTAAATGAGCTGATGTGGAACCAATCAGCAATGGGTGTGCAAGGACACCACCAATCTTTCTGCAACAGCCATGCTAGCAGACAACACTCAAAGATTTAAGAAAGCCATATACCCATTTTTTCCCTTTCTCCCTTCATATACCAGCAGCTTACTTCTTTTCAATATCTTTCCCCTGCTTTTTTCCCCTACTCTTCTTTTTTTACCATTTCACTGCCATAATTAGATTCACTTGAAAGTGATTTTACTTTATACAACGGTATTAAGGACAGCAATTTCTTTTCATTGCCTCCTTTTTCCCCTCCTCCGTCTCAAAATTTGCTTTAATGACTTGTCCTAATTAAGTTTGAACAAATTCTTTATTATGTTCCCAGATTTTCTGTGGTGTGATCACTTAACCTGCAAATTATAATTGCAGGTTTGGTGCCCATGCAGACTAATCATTATAAATGGTACCTGCTACATCCCTTTTAGTTTTTATTATAGCTTTACACTCAAGAAAGCTAAGACAGTTCCATTTTAGGAATAAACAGGATGCAGTGTCCTAAAAGAACTGTTTGTCTTCCAAATGCATAATGCTTTCATATAATGTGTTTAACTTTTTAAAAGAGAATCTGGTGAGTGATATCTGGGTAAGTGTGGTAAGAATTAGATCACAGTTTGAAACGAAACCAATACTTCTGAGCATATCAGAAATGGACCAAAAATCAAAGCAATGTTTGTAGGACCAAAATGAGTTATTCTAAATGAAAATTTGACCAAAGGTGTTTTCAAGAGACAGCTCTGACTCACCATTGCATTAGTAAATCTAGTCCTCTTCACTGAAAAGATTAATGATGGATGGTACGGGTATCTTTGCAGTAACTTAACTTCCTTGCAGCAACTTAACTTCCTTGCAGCTCCACATAATGAAGAGAGCCGTTTGAGACCGGAGCTAATGATTTGGTAGGAATGCCCTGCAATGCAGATAAAATTCAAAACCAATAGATCTGAGCTTGCTCTAGGAAGGAAAGCATGAGCAGGAAAGTGAAAGAATGCTCTAGAACAGTCAAAAGTTTGTGGGCTGTGCATAGCAAGGTGCATAAATCCTGGATATGTATGCAAGCTTCTTGCCCGTGCAACGCTTGTTGACAAACACCATTAAAAACTGCTACTTCTTTTTATAAAAAGTCATGCTTCTGTAAAAAGTTTCAGACATCAAAAATAAATCTAGTAATCTTCAGAGAACTTGGTTGAAGTTTTAATTGGTGCGCATTTAAGATTTTTTTTTCTTTCATTCACTCTGAGCTCAGGTAAAAGGGTAGAAGAAAAGTTACCGAATTAGAAAATTATTTGGAGCTGTGATATTTTTAATTACCAGCACACCACTGATGCTAGATAAAAATAGAACCACATTCTATCTGCTATAAGTGGCAGAAGTTAATACAAATTGACACTGCTCAATAGCCATTTAATAGTCTGTATAACCAAGACATGAGGAAGTAATTTACAACATTTTTTAATTTTGTCTTTGATTGCTTGTAGTATCTCTTGTGGATTTAACATTTCATTCCCGATACCACCTAGAAACCATCTTAAAGTTTTTAAAAGGTTATTGACTTAGTGTCTGTACCTGTAGTCCTTGATTGACCTAAGTCAATAGTCAGCAGACATTTTGCTCTGATTTAAGTCCAAACCTTTTTCTTTATCAGACCTAACCTGACAATTTTACTCTGCATTTTCATTCTGGAGAGTATGTCTGTATTTTATATTTCCATCTGTATTCACTCTTACGAAGTGCAGACTTCCAATGGAACAGAGAGTTGCAAAGGCCCCCTGCAGCCCTCACCAACACATCGTTCCCAGCAGCAGGACTCTTTCACTTAGCCTTGTGCAGGCTTGATTCTTCTGGGGCTTTTCCTGCATACTGCTATGGAGAAAGGCAGGTAATCCTACTGGTGAAACAGTTCTTGGTACCAGCACTAGCTCTGCCTTACGGCCATTTTATGCAGTGTATTCCCAGGCTAGTATACCTTTCTCAATACAGTCATAACAGGGACATTCTGCAACTCATCCAGCAGAGTCCAGCAAAGCAGTACTATTTTCTCCCACATTTCCTTTTCTCTCCAGCTATTTTGCTCCTTTCCTCGGGAGCTTGTAAGGAAACTTCTTTACCTGATTTTCCTTCCATTTCCTTCCTGATTTGCTCATTCCTCCTTGCTGGTGCCCCAATGATTGCCAGCTATCATACTATTCTCTCTCCCACCCTATTTCAGCCTTCCCCCTCCCTTTCACCCAGTCTTGTTTATAAGCTCTGTGGGATATGGAAGTCTCCTGTTCAGTGTTTGCACAACGTATTGCACTTGTGATTGCTGGTGATTGTTGCAAGGCTATTTTTCATAACGCATGCAGTCATCCTAAGCTTTCTGCAAGTTCGAAAGTTCCTTATTTTATTGCATATTCACAACCTTTCACCTAGAAAGCATCCCTGACCGTTGGTGTAACCATGACTTCACACCATGGAAATAACAAATCACCCCAATGGAGCAAACAGTTTCCACTGGTGATTATGCTACTTTAAAAGGATAGAGAGGCCTTGTTGCATCACAGAATACATCTATATTGTCTAGATAAATTTAAAGCTGTAGTAGTATAGCCACTGACAAGCCTTTCACAATGGGTAACATGCTAAAATAATAAAAATCAAAGTGGGGAATAAGGTCTGCTGGAAAGTTTATTTTAGTTGTTTTTACCTAAGGGTCAGCCAGGTCCTGGGAACAGAAAACCTCCAGTGATGCTGGGGAGGGGGCTTTCCCACAAGCATTTGTAACACAGGGAGGGCCACTGCTGGGACTAGACAAAAAGCAAGCGTTGGCAGCCTGGAGAGGGCCGGGTGGGGAAAGCCCAGCTGCCAGGGGAGAAGAAGACAGTGGACTAGCAGGTCCCCGGGAGTGCGCCACATGGCCGTACTGACCCTTGGTGGAAATGGGTGGTCGCCCTAGTACAGATGAGAGTGTTCGGAATGGATATACAAACTAAGAAGAGCCATGTTATTTAAAATGAATTAAAATACAGATTAACAAAGCCAGATTTCTTCCAATAAATGGTAAAAAAAATAGCTGAGAAAGGCCTGATATCCACATGTCTACAATACAGTTTCCTTCAGAAAGAAGTAGGCTGCTAGGTCATGGAGTTTGGTTTACTGACGGTATTGACACTGGCTTACCCAACTAATTAAAATCCTCATTAGTGATCTTAACTGAAAATCTGCTATTTTCAGGTCAGGCTTCTGCCTGCGTTCATTTGTATGATCCTGGGGTTAAAGCGCGGGGATTCAGCAGCAGAAAATAGCTCTTCCCAGCTACCTCACCCTCTTCTGCTGCGTCCTTGACAAAAGACTTGATCCCTTTGACTTTCTTTGCCAGGTTGTAACATGAAGGCAAGAACTTCCCACTTGTCAGACACACAGAAGCTAATTTCCTGGTATTTGAAAAATAAGATGTCAGAGAAAAAGGGATTAGTTTTATTTATTCATTCATTGACATTATTCTGAGCAGTTTGTGAGCATAAACAGGGCGACTCGGTAAATACCCAGAAGATTTTGTGTTGCAATAGATATTAAGCTGTATACACACAAGTGATAAAAGCGTTCTAAAAACCCGTGACTGAGGTACCTATCAGTAATACTGTTGTGTGCAGGCAATACAGACTTACTTGATTACAAAAGAAGAGTGGAGGACTTGCACATGGAGGTGTACAGGACTATATAAGAATACTGTTAGAAGTCAAGTGTCCCCAGCTTCCCCTAAAGCACACTGATCAAATAAGTTTTCCTTGGCTTACTATGTCTTTAAAGGTCTGAACGCACTTGTGTTCTTTCGGTAATCAGTTCACAGTATTGTGTTTCTGCAGTGCACTTCATGATTTTTGCCTTTAAAGAGATTTTTCTGAGCCACCTATACTAAATACGACTGCTAAGATTCACGCTGATTGAAACAGATGAATCTCTGTTAAATAAGCTGAATGTGCCTACCTAAAACAGAAATGCTACATTAGAGTTTATGCCATCTACCGCCTCCCCATTCTTTTATGAACAAAGCTTAAACTGGGTCTAAGAATATTTTATAATTTTGTTTCTGTAGTGAAAACCTCACCCTGTTATCTCGTCACCAAGGATGTTTTGCAGGTTTTTTGACCCGTATTTGAATATGTGTAGTCCACAGCTGCAAACACCAAAAACAAAATAGTGAAGAAATCCTCCCTTTTTTAATTACTATATGGCTATAATGCATGACATCTCTTTAAACACTGCTGACTAATACTCCATTTTCTAATTAAGGATTATTATCAATTCCCCCTTTTAATAAAGGGAAAGTGCTATTGCAAATTGCACTTTTGTAGTAAGTAGCTTTTTAGCTGTTGCTTTACTGTAGAAGAATTGTATAGTACTCTCAGCTAATAATGAAACTACGTACTCTATTGTTTTCTAAAGATGGGAAAAAAGTTTTTTCCTAGATTAGAAATCCGAATACTTTATAACCCTATGTGGGTCATCTGAAATTAAACATTTTTTTTATATATCTTAGGTAGGGTATAAACACCCAGATATATTCTGAATCATGATTTCAGAGCCCAAAGAGAAACATATCCCCAGGGAGGGGATGGAAAAAAATATGAAGTTTATATATTATAGAATACGTACTTTGTCACTAAGCCAATTGATATATTAGAAAAAATATTTGCAAAAGAACAAGATGAAGTATTTCTTCAGTCAAATATTTGTATTTCTGTATGTAATATTTCAACAGTCCTAAGTGACAACATTAAATTTTAAAAGCTGTATGGTAGCATTAAAAATGCCTATATTCTGTTCTGTTTTCCATATGGAGTATTTTCTACCTGTAAACCCCAGATAAAAACATCAGTACAGCTGCATCAATCAACCCAGGGCTGTCAAAGCCGTTGAGTCCCTGGCTGATGTAACCTTACTGGCCATTTCATTATATCAGTGTGAGATAAAGTCTTATCAGTGCAGCAGTGCTCTGGGGCCAGCGACAACTGCATACCACAGCTCGGAAGCAAAGCTCTTCCTCCACTCAGCCAAACCCTCCATAGAAACAGCCCCGCATTGCCCTGGGAAAGGCCACCTCAAAGCTTTGGGGCACAGTGGCGACTGAGGGCTGGTGCAGTCTGAGATGGACAAACCACCCCGGGGTGGCCACACGTCCCACAGAGCGAAATCCTTGTGCCTGCATCCTCCGGAGCACGCTGGGTGCGTGGGTTCCGGAGCGTGTCCTGCATGAGATGTAACTCTGTAATACAGGACATTCCATGTCGTCTGGGATATCTGTCGAGGCTGGGATCTGGCTGATGTCTGAGCAATGCCCGACAGCGGGAGTCCAGGCCCTGAGCTTGGTGGCCCAAGGGGAAGGAGAGGACCCTCGAGGGTGTCACTATGGGAGAGCCTCTGCAGCTATAAGCTCAGGGACTGCTTGTTTCCAGAGACTGTCTTCCAAAGAGCACTAATAAATAATCTCATGCTATATGCTGTATTAAATATACATCATTAGCTTTACAAATGGTTTTCCACGATCTATGTCCCCCCTTGGAAAAATGGGGAAAGAATCTGGTAGAGCCAGATGGAAAATATAGAAAATACTGTGGGAAGTTTTGTTGTGAAAGAAGACATAATTTTAAAACAAAACATTTCTGCTCAGAGGAGTCAGTAATTTGAAATCAGACTATGAAGTACAGGTCACAAGAGCTTTTATTCTTAAACGAGTATTCCCTAAATGCTGAGAACACCAGCACACTACAATACCATTATTAAAATCCTCAGGCTTTTCCATGTTTCTCATGTTTTTGTAGGACGGAAAAAAAAGGAAGGACATTTTGGGGAACATATTGCCCCAACTGGAGACAAAAAAGTTCCATGGTATGAATTGATTTGGAAGTGGCTGACTTCTGGTGAGAATTAGAGTGACACAACTTCAAGGTCAGGAAGCACTAGAGATTAAGAACTGCTGCAGCTCCCAATACTACATTTTTAATATTATTCTGTTTTCCTGTGAAGAAGTTATTTCTTCATCTTCCCAAAATACACGGTCTGCCCAAATTTCATCCCTCCTCACCACTCTAAGTTCTTAACCAATCAACCCTCAGAAAAAGTGTTGCCCAAATTTAGCCCCAGTCTGGAAGTTCCTGGGGTCAGTAACCAGAGGCTGCTGAGATCCTTCTCTCAGATGTCACATAGTAAGCCCAGTTTCACTGCCATTTGCAGAATAACTGTTAGCTCTTTTCTCTTGTGTTTCACTAAGGGCTACAACAGCTTTGTGGAAGTTCTCCTACAAAACGCTGTCACCCCCAAACACTGAAGAATTACAAGTGCTTATAGCACCACTTCATTAAATTTTCCGAGGTTTAATACTAAATAATATTGTTAGTATTACACAGTTTAATACTGATGTTACAAGCATTACAAAGGCAAACTACACATGTGTACTATGCACTCGATGAAACTCTAAAGACTTCCCTCTTGTGGAGAACTTGGTCATGCAAGGGCAGAACATACATCTAGAGATTTGAGGAGAACTTTCAGCAGGAAGAGAAGACAACGTGACGGGACAGCTTTATGACAAACCAAAGAGAACTGGATTATAAATCATTACCCAAATAGAGAAGGCATTTCTTGGAAAAGGCCAAAGTACTATATACAGTTGTCTGCTTATTGAGACACAGATTAGCTTCCCTACAGGGAACAGGACAGTGTGGGTTGTTAACTTAAATGGTATAGGTGCTGTATTTCAGCATTGCCAGTAGTCACCAAGAATGACCATAAGTAACAGAAGTGAAAAAGGTCAAGATGTAGATGAGCCTAACAAACGTTAATGATGATCATACACTAATCATCATGTTGGGCTCCTAACTAAACAAAAAGATTTAGGGAATAGGTTAAATGCAACACTATTAGCAAATCCTCCCCCACAGAGTGATTCAATCAGTTGCATAAATGTCATTTTAACTATAGTGCAATCAACATACTTGACACACGGTGACGCAAACCATACAAAATCTAATGTTAGCATCATTTATCCTCTTTTCTTGCCATTAGGACCTGTTTTTTAAAAGGCAAGGGCATATTCTTTTTGTTTGTATGTATTAATAATATATTTTATCAGATTGACTGCCACAAGTAGAAAAAGAAGACAAAATGCCGAGTAAGAACAATGTTGAAATACTGTAGTGGTAGCAGCGTATCATCAAGCTCTTACACATCCTTCCCACTTGCAGTTTCATGTACTGGAACCTACACACATGCAATCATTCAAAGATTTATTAGAAATAGTGCTCTCCAGAACCACCCTAATTACACAGGCCCCAACCTCACCAAACCCGTTATGAGAAACAAGCCGCCTGTGGCCAAAACAAACTGAATATATTTAGTCCTTTCCCAAGTACAAAATGTAACCAACATTTCTCCACTACCGGCACAATAAATACCCCTTAACACAGGAAAATCCACTCCTATGCCTGTACTTCTGGGGACACAACACATTTCATCAAGCGCTCTCAGGGTAACTATGCCGGTGAAACTAAGCAACGACTGCGCACCAAGAAGAACGAGTGTATAAAAGCTGTAAAGGACAGAAGCACCCACTTATCAGGGAGGGAACATTTCTTAGAAAATAATCACTGCATTTTGAAATGTCTTAGTCCTGAGCTTCGAGGAATCCTACAACATTTTCCAAAGAAAAACTTGGGTGCTTTCACAAATCTGCTAAACAGCAAAAACTATGAACTCACAGACAGTGCTTTCATGAGATTAAAATCTCTCACCACCACTCTGATGGCTCTCTTCCTCAGAGTCCTCTTTGTCTCTCTGTTCCTTACCCCAGCATCCTCTTTCCTTTGAAAATATCAGCTACTTTCTCTTTGAGATGGTCTGAGACACAACTAATGTCATAACTACAAGGCAATGCTCTCAACTTGTACTTAGCTTTGAAGTCTGCTGCTTCTATTTCAGACCTGAAGAAGGACTCACATGCCCAAAATCTTGTCTAATTTTGCCACTGATACAAGCTAGTCTAATAAAAGATGTTGCTTCCACCAACAAAATCTGTCTTGATTATGTCTTCAGGCTGTCATAACAACAGCACCACCACCATTATTCTTCATGTAACAAAGTCAATCAGTAGATATTTTATTTTTCTCTTTCCATAAGTGATGCATAAAGCTAAAATAAACCAGGCACTGCTTTTTTTAGACTGATGGCTCAGAGAGAGAAGGAGAGAGCACTCCAAATAGTGCTCCAACCAGCAGAGCTGTAATCCAGACAGAAAGTGTGTGTGGGCAGTGAATGGGCAGGGGTAGGGGAACTTGTGGTTTCAAAATACATATACAAACACCTGAATCAAAAAATTAAACTCAGAACCAGAGTAAGGTGAGAACAGAGAGACGTGTTCAACCAATGACACTAAATGTCAGAAAATTCATTAATTGAATTGGAATTATTTGTGAGAAACACATGACAATGTTGAATTAAACTGAATACTATGCTTAAGCAAACACAGAGGATATAAGGTTGAATACTTTTGCTTCCAGGTTTCTTTTGACTTCTTTTAAAGGCTGACATCTGTCAGGAGTGTCTTTTTGAGGAGAAACAGAAGACAAAACTCAGCTGTAACAAAAGGAGGAGATCATTTGCCAAACAAACACAGGGGAGAATACAAGCATAGGGTGAAAAAGGACATAACCAAAATAAGGCTGCCAAGAGAGGCAGCCTTTGGGACTGTTTGAGTAACAACACATGGGGGGGAAGGCAAAAAGGAGGAAACAAAAGACATGCAAATATTTTGACTAGATGTCCATAAAGACAAAAAAAAAATGGTGACTCTTTGAAACATGATGTAGATCAGAAGGACCTGGTGAAGGAGATGGAGGGGAATGACACATGGCTTGATCAGCAAGAGAGGAAGATGATTTCTGTGGCAGCATTGTAACCTCCATCCAAAACCATACAGCAACAAGAAATAGAAATAAGCTTTCTAATTATGCATTAGAAAAAGAAATTTAAGAAAGCTGATTTTTAACCACCTTTTTCACATAATTTCTGTTATAAAATGTTAAAATTTAATCTCAAGCTTCAGCAAATATTGTAAACCTCAGTTGCTTCTGGACCTGATAACTGTTTCACATATCCAGATACATATCCAGATTAGTTTACTTATTAAATGCCTAATCTGCTAAAAGCAAAGCAAACACTATCACGTCAAACTTCTTTCACTGACTACTGCATTGCTTTTAAGGAGTAACAGAGACCTGTTCCCCAAGTATCTATTTCCTTGAATAAGATGCTTATTTAAAGAGATGCGTGGGACGGTCTTCACACATATTTTCAAACATGCAGCTTGGATCCATCAGAGTTTTATTCATACAGTCATTCTTCAACCTTCTTTAAAGGACAGTCATAACAACCAGACATCTGAATTCCAGCATAAGCATGTATCTGTACCGAGCATCATCTTCTACCCAGGTGCAGCTGTACTCGATAGGGAAGAGAGAAGCAATTTCACAGCGTTGCTGGTGTTATAAAAAAGAGGATTAGTCGAAAGGATCAAGAATGTCTGTCTCAGTGCTCCACTGCATAAAGGCACAGAGCTCAAAACAAAAGCTTTGAGATGCGCATTACCTATTGTATTTGAAAGAGTATTTTGCTTTCTTCCTCAGGGTATTGAGACATCAGTCCTGAGCTCCCCAACACTGTCTGAGCAGCAGGGAGGGAGCAGGTCCTGAAAAAGGCACCGAACTCATCAGTGAGAACACAGTATGATCACAAGATTTTCTGCATTAGTTTTCCTCCACAAAATAATTCCCCTCAACTGCCCTGTAGGGGTGTCTTTTTCTGTTTCAGGTACAGTAACCCTTGTCTTTGATCTTGTTCTTTCTCAAATATTGTTTTGAACTGCCTGGATCTCATTTTCATTTCTCATTTATATTTCAAAGTTTTTATACACTTTACCGCACCCATGCTTGCTCACTCTCTAGCACCCCAATTACTTTTCTAAAGTTTACAGTTCTCCTGTAAAAAAAAAAAAACACCAAAACCCAAAAACCAAACACATTAAAACCATACAGAATACCTCAGCCTTGATGTCACGAGTCCTTTTCTTTCACCTCTCCAATTTTCATACCACCTACAAGCAACTGCAATATCTACCTCACTCTAAACCCCCCGAAACCTAAACTTTGTGGTTTTGAAATGTTTTAAGTATTGTTGTTAACATAAAATGATGAACTTTAATAACAGCCTCATCTTATGAAGCCTCAGCAGCCTCTATGACTACTGAGCCTGAGTTTTATTCCCTCAGGGCATGGATCATCATCAAGAGAGGGCCTGCTGAAACCCTACCGTGTGCACAGTCATTCTTTCTGTGCTTATTAGTAAGTCTTAAACATCCCCACAGAGTACTGAGCTAACTACACCAGTGGGTCAATATAAACTGCACAGCTTTTGTCAAGAGGCTCGACAATTGCTAAAGACACTAGCACGTTACAGAAAAACATCTAGTTTCCTAAAATAACGCTGCTATTTCTTGCTTTGTAGCCTACTTCTCTACTGATACATCTTACGTGAATTTCAGATTTCAGTAATTTTTAAATTGCTTCAATAAGACTGTTTTGGAATGGTGTACTATGTGAATATACATATCCATAGGTCATTTACACGCCACTCTCAAAACTACACGATGCCACAACAAAGCACATACAAAACCATAGTCTACATGCAGTGTCCTCAGAAACCCCTAAGCAAATAAAGGGCCCAGAGCAAAGGAAAAGTCCTTTAAGTGCCTCTGAAAACTCCATCCTAAATCTCTCCCCTTTTTAATATTGAACAACCTTTGTGCTGTACATTTCTGAAACTTCCAAAGAAACTCAAGAAATCTCATCTCTTGAAACATGTTATGCTTCCCCAAATTCTAGAAAGTTAAAGCATGAAAAAAATCTATATTGCCATGGAAATGCCTCAAAAAAAGATTTGCTAAAGGCAAACTCCTGCTTTAAACCTCTGTCGACTTGGTTTCAGCTTAGAAGGTGTCCGTAGGTAGCCCTTATTGGTGTCCCCCAGTGCTGGACAAGACTACCACAGGCTTCAGAAGGACCTCTGCTCGTCTAGAGAATCCAGCGTCAAATCAGACAGGTAGAAGTCATGATTTTATTGCACCACCTTTAACATGCCGTGATGTTGATGGCCAGAGCCATTTTCTGGAGGTTTGAAGGAAACCTAATTACATTTAGCCAATTCATTGCGAGTCTGTGGGGAGCAGATATGACCTCTGGAAAACTCAAAAGGGTTTTTTTCATAAGAATTCCTGTTGGATTTTCTGCTTATGTTTTTCATTCTCTGTTCATGTAATCATATTAATGAATTACTCGGGTAGCAGCTTTCCTTCTCAAGAATGAAGTGTCAACTGAGTTCATTTGTAAACTGAAATGTGTCCGCTTAGCAACCAAGCTTAAAAAAAGCTGTATTAAAATTCCAAAATCTCGTATGCAAAATGAATTCCGGAATTCAGGAATTGTATCAGCTTATTACAGTAATGGAAAGTCTGATTGCAAAAGTATGATGTCAATTTAAAAAAGAATTATTTTGGTAAATTTTGTATTCAAATTCAGACAATTTTTAACAAAGATTTCACTATAGGGGCTCTCGAAAAAGAAAAAGCATCAAACAAAATATCAGTATTTCCACTTTTTAGTATTTCAAAGTTATGTTCTTAATGCTGAACATCCACAAGTTGAACAGTCTTTTAATTCAATATTTATAGAAATAAAATTAAAAACTCAATAGTTCTGCCAATATAATAAACTTTTTACTGTGTAACATTTATTTTTTATGATTGTTTATGTCTTTAAAATGTGAAATACGATCTTATTGGTTCAGGTGAGACAACATGACAAAATTTAGCTCTCATTATTAGCTAAAATCTGTTTATATATGAGCTCTTTCTTGATTAACACACATTAAAGCAATTAATGTACAAGGGAATCTCTCCTTGCTCGTTGAAATGCATGTCTGTAATAAGGCAACTGTGCTGCTCTCTCTTAGGTAACTGAGCCACAATAACAAATTCCCTCTGGGTTCTACCAAAAAAGAGATGAAGGCTTTTGCTTTTTTGCACGTAGGGTATGTTGAAATGGTCATGTCACAACATGGCACCTGATGAAAGGAACATTAAACCAGTTCTGAGATTTGCAGTGGAAACTACTGCAACTGCAGTAAAAAAAGTAGCCTGCAGTGGAATATGGCCCCGACCTCAATAATCATAATTTTCTGTTCTAAAATTAATTATTAGTGATACTTGCAGAACAGACTTCTAAGTCACACCTTTTGCTACCTTCATTTTGACAAATCTATTGGTATGAACAGGAGTCTTACATAAATAAGACTCGTGGACTAAAATCTGAAACTATTTGTACCAACAGCAGATTTAGGTATTGACATTTATGCAGTTGCCATCTCATTCCTTTTTCTGATCATAAGCAGATTGTGCAATGATGCATCCACCAATTAGATTATATTTCTTATTTAAAATATAACTTATGATTAGGCTCTGTTGATGGGTACAGACAGTTCACCATTATTTTCTTCCTACCTGGCTGTGTGTAACTTTTTCGTTAAAGGAGTGTTGTGCTTCTGCTAATAATGTCTTCTGGAGAGCAGTACTTACACACAGCGTTTCATTTCTACAGCTGTCCTGCTTTTGCACCAGAGCAGAATTAAAATCTGGCCACCACTGACTATGAGCAGAGCAAACACACACCAGTTTCCACCTGCCTACCTGGATATACCATTTTCGTTTTCTACAGTGACAGTCTTATGTCACATGCATGGGTTTGTTTGGTTTTTTTTCCCAGGTATTTGGCAAAGCATTACAACTGAGAATCAGTAAAGTAATATTGTAGTAACTTCAACAATGACATCTTTTGCAAGCATGAGAAAAAGTAAGACTCAGAGCCCGATAAGGCTGATAAGACTGAGAATCCTTACAAAAATGTAGTTGCTTAGACCAGCAAATCTGATATGGACACAGTTTTTATAACATCCCTCAGTTTTACACAAATAAATGCAGTTCTGGCAGTATTGTTCACAGGATCTGTCTAGCCACGGTGACTTTCATCACCTTACGCACATACTTTGTATCATGTACACTTGTCATCTGATTGAATTAAACAGATTAAGTTATTTCCCAGTGGTAGTTAGCTTTGTTATGAAGCTATAATTTACTGCTATGCTGCATTGCATGCAGTATTTTTCCCATTGCCCTCTGCTTCAATTTGATAGCTCTTCTCAGCAGATGGCATTTCTAGAAAACAACCAGATTCCAACTGTTTGTATCAAGAGAAGGTCTGGATTCGAGGGAAAAAAGTGTTTGCTAAACACCAGCTACTACCAACTGCAGATTTGGGAATTTAAGCTGAACTCAGCTGACTTGTATGAAACAATAAACTGACTTATGGGCAAGAAAGACTTCTCACAACTCCCAGCTCCCCAGATGGCCGGTCAGCAACTGAAGTAGTGTGAATGGTTTGGTTTGTTTCTTCGGAGGAGGGAGAGAGAGATAAAAGGAGAAGGAAAGTAGTTTTTTAGCATAAGCCTCCAAAGAGAAAAGAGATTTAACATACAAAGGACTAGTAATTGGAGCAAATTATGCTACCATTTATTTGTAAATTACTACAGAAAATAAGAACATGAACCCAGGTTTAATAACAATGACTACACACTGAAAGCAAAGATATGCTGACAGACACTAAGGAACCAAAGGATTTACGTGTGTAATAGAGTACTCAAAACACAGACAAGATGTTCATTCTGTAGTAGGACCTCCATTGCAAGTAAGATGCTTCAGTATGTCCTGAGAAACATGGAAATGAAAAACAGTCTCTTTGGGTTAAAATTTATCTATTAATTTTACAATGAGTGTATTTTTTTTTGCTAAAGAAAGTAATGGAGCTTTTAATCAGCAAGAATGGGAAGTTTTAAAATCCAATATTGAGAACAATTCATTTTATTGTCATTTTGAACAGTATGTATTACTTTACTTTTTTCTTTCCAGGTTAAACATCTCTTTACTTAAGAGGTGAATGAGTGGTACTTGTAGACCAGTCAGTTGAAAAGCCCTGTGATCATAAGACTATGAGATTTTCCAGTTATTTGAGTTCCATTAATAACAGCTCAGCTAATTAGCAATTTTAAAAGGATCAACTCACTAACAAATTAAAAGAAGTATCTGTATACAAAGAGAGATTGTTCGGTTTGGCTCCAGTCTTGATAGTAATAAATAAAAGCATCTATTGTGTGAAAGCGGGGAAATGTCTCATCCGCAGCGATAGGGATTCATTTTGGAATGACACAGTCGCAGTTTCTATTTTCTCAGTGTTTTGTGGGGTATGTTTTGGTTTCTGCTTATTGAGAGTGAAATTTAAGGTCAGAGGCCAAATGATGTCAAAATGCCTTCCGATCATTTGATGTGACAAGGCAGCTGAGCTGTTCAGGATGCGTCCCAAACACTACGAATAGGTGCTGTTTAAGGGAATACTGTTGGCGGACTTACTGTTTGCCTGCAGCTCATTTTTCACAAATAAAGTGACCAACAGGGACATCTCTGAAAATATTGCCATATCCCTCTAAAAGTGGAAATGCTGCTATTCTAACACGAAAAGAGATTGACGTAGAAAAAGTGGTTCTAGAGGTATTGGCTGGATGCCCCATCGCCCCAAGCACTGTGATGTCTTTCATGGAGGCTATGAAACATTTCAGTTTGCCTTGGATTAGGACACTGGCAGTACACAGCATGTGATCCCAGCCTCAGCAAAGCATTCTTTCTCTTCGGGATACAGCTATGGAGTGATTTTTCCTAGGAGATTAGATGTATCTAGCCTGGGCATCTGCAATACTTTTTTCTCTCACATAATGGAAAGCTTTTAATCAGAAATGCAACACAAGCTACTAACAGGAGCCCTCTTGGTTTTCTCAAAGCAAAATCACAGAAATAAAACAAACCAAAAAACTCCAAAGGCCTTAAACTAGTTCCCCAAATATGCAGCAGAAAATTCGTATAACTTGGAGCAAAAAGAGCCACATGTTCCAAAAAGAGATTGTTACCGCACACTCAAAAATTATTCTAAGGGCAACCATGCAAGCTACTTGCCAGCATAACGTTATCCATGTATCACAACCGAAAGCTTGTTAAAACAACTTCAGAATTGCTACTCTGAAAACATCAGGAGTACTGTGAGCGCAGCACTCTGACTTCCAGCGGGCTGCTATCAGGCACCCTGGAAATAATAAACGGCCAAAGCCACAGGGCCTCAGTCTGTAAGCGATGCCAAGAAATTATGAAGTCAGTAGATTTTGTAAGTGAATGCCAGAACAAGATACATAGACTATAGCTCAGCAATTTCCGAGAGGAAGATTATGGAAATACATTGCTTTTCCTGTATTAAAAGCTATGGTGATCTTCCATTCAAAAAGCTCTGTCATCATCTGCCAGTGCCTGTGATGAGACCTTTCTGTCGTTGTTTCATACTGAGCACGATAACCCATTGCTGCCAGTAACGCCACAGTGGAAAAGGCAAAATTTTGTCTGGTGGGTCTCCAAGGATTGATCTTAAACTTCCCACGAAGACCCTAAGCACAAATGAAGAGAGTCCTGTAGTTTTTTAATGTAGTTGAAATTATGTACACAGTTATATTCTGCTAAGATAAAGAGAGAATTTCCTCATGTGATGAAGTTTTGTTGCTCTCAGTTGAAGTATTTCTAAACTGTATGCTAGATAAATCACAATGAATGAAAGCAAATAAAGGAAAGGTATTGGCACAAACAACAGGGAAGACGAAGTCCTGTAGGAAACGTAAGAGTTTAATAGAAGTGACCTGAACACAAATCTTCATATACTGGTAGTCTGAGGGAAGAAGGGTGGGAGGAAGGGATTGGAGAAATAAAAAAAAAATTAAAGTAGAAAGGAGGAGGAGGGTATATCTGACATCTAAAATTAAAAGTCTGTCATAAATATCTTCAGGTACTTAAACCAAAGTCATGAACAGCTGAGGATGAGTGGAAACTACTTTTTTTATAAAGAAGATAGCTCAAGAGTGAAAATAAATTAGTCCATAACTTTTGGAAAATAAAAATACAAGTACCATATAATCGTATAATAACCATACAATCAAGCAACTAAATGCAACCAAAAAAAAATATGCTTTTCATACTAAGAATTGTCAAGATTAATAATTTTAATTGT
The DNA here is from genome assembly GCA_008711295.1 of Anarhynchus alexandrinus. Taxonomy (NCBI): domain Eukaryota; kingdom Metazoa; phylum Chordata; class Aves; order Charadriiformes; family Charadriidae; genus Anarhynchus; species Anarhynchus alexandrinus. The sequence continues at coordinate 1,869,944 of VUYV01000078.1, read as the reverse complement.
AGCTAGTGAGTCAAACTCAGAAAAAAAAAATCACAAAGATTAAATTCAAAACAGGTAGAGAGTTGCTTTTTTCCTTCTCCTGCCTCTGATCTATTTTATACCAGCTTTTAAATGGAGAATTTACGAGCATGAGCAGGTCAGGGACCCAGAATGACTACAAGTGCAAATAAGCAAACTCTACAGTATTTACATCACAATTTGCTAAAAATCCTTTGCTCGTTTACCCACATCTTTGCTCCCCAGAAGAGCTGCATAAGGCAACACTCAATAGGAAAGGTGATGCTTTTCATTAAACTGGCTGATCCAGCTGTGGCAAGCAAACCTCACTGGCTCCAGGTCCATTGATGCGGGCTGCACCTGACTGGGCTCTGCAGGCAGCAGCTGGAAATCATTCCTGATTCCAGTCCCAGGTGGGTTACACGAGCTGCAGAGAGTCTCGTACTTTGCTTACTCTGCCAGGTCAGTGCAAAATGAGCAAGCCTAAATTCTGTCTAAGAGTGCCCGAAGTTTCAGAAAATTTTAAACAATCTCTTCAGTTTCATCTGAATGTGTGAAAGCACAATTGCAGCGTATATAACAGGTAGTTTTCCAAAGCTGAGGTGACCAATATTGATTACAACAATGTGTATTTCTGCCATTCCTCAGGGTGGGTGCATCAGGGGGGTGTGTTCAGACCCCACATTCCCAAGTAGTTCCGGTTTATGTGTACCGAAATGCTAAATGCTTGCAATTGTTTGCTGTAATACGCAAAGGCCAGTTGGCCGGCGTGTAGAACAGTTAAGCCTTTATTGTTACCAGTCTTAACATTTTCAGCAAGGTTGAATAAAGCTATTATCAGTGAGATTTTCATCTGTTGTTTCAGTGATATAGTATGGGGCTTTCTAAGCAAATGCAGAGACCTATGTGTATTACTGAGGCTGAGCCCAAAAGAAAGTTGCACCAGAAACACTAAGCCACTTAAGGACATGCAAAATTAAGAGCCTTGTCTGCTTCTGTGCCAATTGTTCACGCTAACTTGTCCCAATAGATTTTCATGCAATCCCACTGAGGAGCTACACGACTTTATTTCCATCATGCATTCAACCAAAAAATATTATTTGAAGATGCAAATCAGTACATCTGGTTACCAGCAAACTGTATTTGATTACTGAGATAAATACAGTCTGGAGGATATAACAGCATTTGCTTTTATCTGGTACCAAATGCTGTTTATTCATTTAAAATATAATCATAAATATATCTTTGTATTGTAGTATTCCCCATGATTACAATCCAGACTAAGGTATAATAGTACTAGATGCTGTAGAAACAAAGAAGAAAACATGACTTCTCCCACAAAGTCTGTAGAATACAGTACTCGAGGGACAAAACGAAGAAGGACAGAGTGATGAAGTTCAACCTGTAAGCACTAGAAAAATAGATAACTTTTGTCATAAGCATTTTTAAAGCATTATTATTAAATATCCATTAGATTTAATTTCCCTGCTTTTTCCATCAAACTAATTTTGATTGGCTCCCTTCAGACACAGCTGCTAAGGTGAAGCAGGTCCTACTTACCTTACCTTACCTTACTTACTTACTTACCTTACGGGCACAGGTAATGCTTCATGGTTCATTTTGATGATTTTGATTTTATCTAATTTCACCATCACTGCGTTACTCATGCTGATTTCATGCAAAAATCAGATAGCCTGTTCGGGGTGGGGTTTCTTACCTCTCTTCCACTTCTTCCAAAGTTGTCTGCACTCCCAGTTGAAGACTCCCTAAAGCCATAAAAACTACACCATTGAAATCACAGGTTTCAGTCCCAAAATATGAGTAGGAGGTGGCCAAATGTTTAATTTTGCTGTACAGCCTGCTGAAAAAAATACAGATTTTCAGTGGTGAAACTGCTAATTTTGACAGATTGAAATGCTTTTCAAGGAATGAATGTCCTTATCTAATACTGACCTTAAAGTTTCTAATGAGCAGCTTTTTCCAGGCTTTCTTTTTGCAATTTACCACAGCTATTGCAGGTGGTTTGTGTCATGGTCAGTCTTCTGTTCCAAAAACATGTGAGTTTAGCAAGTATTTCCTACTATTCCATTTTTCTTTTGTCTTATGGATTCTCTAGTTTAGCTGCATTTGCCACTCCTTGCCTTTGATATTAAATGCCCTTTGGTAAAAGAACATATGATAACACTATTAGGCCAGGTAATTTGCTTGGTTTTAACAGGCTATATAATGCTGCTTTGAAATGTGAAGGCTTTAATGCAAATTAAAAAAAAAATCAAAACCATATCTATACCAAAACACATCAGATGTACTCATGACTTAAAAAAAAATAAAAATGTAGGACTCCTTTTTTAGAAATTGTGATGGAAAATGTTACTATATAAGCCTAAGGAGGGAACCTGACAATATTTGGATCCAAAATTTGCTTTAAATTATAGCTCCTAAGGAGCAAAACTGTATGAAAGAAATTGTGGCCCTTAGCATTTCACACTCAGAGGTCTGCATTTCCTTTCAAAATGTGTCCTTGAAGTTGTAATACATTCTGCATTTTCTGTAAATGGAGGTAAAGAGGAACAACGGCATTGGAATCCACTAAATACAGCACATCTTATGCAAACTGCCACTGTTATTCGCAGCACTGAGAGAGGAATAATCGCGCATTCAGAGAAGTAATCCTTTAGCCCATATACAAGGAAATCAAACAGAGAGAGAAAGAAACTTTAAAAAAAAGAAAAAAGATAAACTGTACCTCAGTGGATTGTGGAATAATCCATTTATTCTTGGATAGGAAAACATACAGTCAGTACTTATTTATTTATGTGCCTTTAGCTACACGTTATCTCCAATTTGTCCTTAAAAATGCCCACCGAGTGCACTACATACTTGCTAAAGAAAAACAAACAAGCTATGAGTACAGTTATTACTGGCAAATGCATCCAAAAATTTTGCCAAGTCACCACCCAAGTCAAATCCCATTCTATCCTCAAACGCATGTAAAACCAAGTGCAAGCTGCAGACCATTCCTGTGATCTGAAAAACAACAGGACACAAACCAAAAGACTGAGTTACAAAAGAGCGAGGCAAGTTATGATTAGGCAGGCTTATGAGAGGCTTGATAATATAGTTGGTACATAACAGAAAATCCTGTTGTTTCTAAAGTTTTCTGCGATACTTGTTAATTGGCTGGTTTGCTTCTTGGACTGGATTTTGTCATTTTTTTTAAGACACCTATGTGTAGCTAAAGCACAGACACATGCGCACAGACAATGCGAACTCCTTTTCGGTTCCCTCTCCTGTAACCTGCAGCCGCTGCTTTCTACACACTTATCCCATTACAGACTGGCCACACCTCTTATTTCGCTATTTAAATTCCAAGATCCTTGCAGTCTTACGACTTTTACAGACATAAAGCAGTTAACAGATGTGACAATTAAAATAGCGTGACTTAAATTGATACAGCACATTCATATACAACCGCAAAGTGTAGTCAAAGTGTTGTTGCTATGGAGGTGCAGCTAGAGCCAAAGCGTTAGTGGGTACTGTGCTCTTAAAATTTAGAAATCTAACATTTAAAGGGAGAAAACCTTTTGTATGGCTCTTCTTTTGGTTTCCTTTGGTACCTAATGGAAGGAAAGGCAGAAGGTTTGGAATAAGTATATGGTGGGCGTTGGGTTCTGTGAAAAGTAACTTCCCTCAATTTTCAGCAATTGCGTCTCCCATTCCACGGCAAAGCTGCAAGTCACTGGCAATAGAGCAAAAAACCCCTAACATTTTCACTTTTGATTGTTATCATTCAGCTTTGGGAAATGAGAGTGTCAGAATAAGGACATAGACTAACATTTTGATCATCTTGCAACAGAAACAAAAAAGCACTGATGGTCTCAACTACACTAAAAGTGAGGTTGACTGCTACGTAAGCGGTTACAAGGATTAGTGAGATGCCAAATCGGCAGTAACTGTACTTTTCACCAAAATATTTTGACCATCTAGTCTTCTTTTTCTTTTCATTCTCACTTACTGAATTTGGTTTACAGCACAAGCTGAAAGGCCTAATCAGAAACAAGGCTCCGGGGCAGCGGTGCCCACCCAAACACACAAGCGCGCATCGCTCTCCGAAGAATGTAATCAGAAATGAAATGCTACAAATAGCCACAGCAGATAATAGGAAAAACAGGAGAGAAAAAACAGCCTACATTGCCCAGTTCAATGACTGAAAGCTTCTGTTTTCCTTTTTAATTGAACACCTTTAAGAGCTATTCCTGAATGCTCCATTTTCCACCACTTGACACCCTTTTTTTTTGATGTTTCTCTCCCACTCTCTCCTTCATTTCCCATTTGGGGAACACAACGAAAGTGTGATTCAAAGAAATGTGTGAAGCAGCAAAAGCAATAGGATGCTTGTGACAGCTGGATTTTGAATAGATTAAAGGAGAGAGGAATGCAGAAGCCACAGAAAAAAAAAAAAAAAGTAGGTTGGAGTACAATACGCCGTAACCTATTGTAACTGGAGAATTTCAGCTGTTTCAGCTCCTGGGGTTTTGTCCTTGTTTTGAAAACTATTGTCATAATTCTTTATATGATTCGCCAAATCTCTTGTGCCTTCATATATGCCAGCCTTGACCAGTTTGCTCTGCACGCAGTCCTCTCCTCGCCCTTGTCAAACATCGGTACGAGTACACAAAGCTTCCCCGTGGATTTGTCACCGTCCCTGAGATGTGCAACCTGACTTTCATAAGGGGCAGGTTCGGGAGTGACTGGGAACAATCTGTGTTTCATAACAGAAGAACTGAGAAACATAAAATTCACAATTAATTCAATTGCAATTTTACATCTTTAGAATTTTGTTCCTCTTTTTCCAACATCTCCGAGGACAAGCCTTAGTCCCCTGCACACTCTGCACCGCCGACTCTGAGAAGGCAGCGTGAATCGGGCACTGGATCCTGTCAGGAACAAGCTGTACGTTCTTACATTTCTATCAAAATGCTGATTGCATCATGGAGTTATATCTAAAAGAAATTAAAGCAACACAATAGAGCTAGCCCCAAGTATTTAAGAAATTATGAACCAGACCTACAAAATATACAGAGTTTAAATTAATTTATAATTAAAGAGATACTTTTGACAAAGTATGATTGAGGCACATTTTCCAAATTTTGGGGAGATAGAGAATTAGATGCAGCCTATATAATAATTTGTCTCCAGGCACTGGACTTTGGTAAAATAATGAGCACAGAGAAAGATCTGGCAGTACCAGGGGGGAGGGGGCTAAGGGGAAAGTTCTACTCTCTTAAAAAATACTTATTTATAAATAAAAACGTGTGTCCTAAAGTCTTTATATAGGAAAAACTCTGAGGTAATAGGAAGCCTTTCCTAATTCAAAATTGCAGGATTGCTTCCCCAAAAATGAATGTGCATCTGGATAGTTATATATGATTTAAAATAGCATTATTACTTGTTAACATCAATATTAGCAGGAAGCTTAGATGTGATTATTTACATGATAAGACATTTTTAATAAAGAAGATAAGAACTGGTTGTACGTGGAGGATATCTTTACAGGAATTTTGCCACAGGCTCGAACTATGCTCTCATTTTGCTCAGGTCGGGTACTGAGCTCCATCCATCCCAGTCCCTCCACAGATCGCCACAAAGACACTACCCCAGCACGGGGCTTCAGTTGGTTCACGGCGGGCAGTTTACAATACTGAGGGTCAAGTCGATTAAATATTTTGTTTTTTCATGGACTATCTAGTTTTTGCAGAACGGCCATTCGGTATCATGTTGCTCTTGGAACAAAGTAGGACATACTGTGCAAAAACACAGAGATGAAGGGTTATCTATCAAACGAGGAGCAAACAGATATTCTCTATAATACCTATGTGAAGAACACTACTGCAGTGGGATGATACCATACGAGGACGGCTTCACCATGCTTCACTGGCCTAAAAGAATGCTGACACAGTTTGCAATTTCGGCATAGTTATAAATACGTTGTAAAGATTGTTTGATAGCAAATTGATCAAAAGGAAGTCACCGGCCCAAGTTTCAAGTGACAGGAATCCACAACCACTTTCACCCTGCTCTGCTGTTGGTTTTGAATCTGCTCCTGCACTGCAGCATTTTGTATTTCAGATCAGACTCAGAATGCTTCACGTCTCTGTGCAAAATGTTTTGTCATTGTTATTTTTCCTTAACATAATACAAAAATAACCTAGAATTGGAAGGGCAGATGTTCATGTCTGTATGTACACACTGGCATATCTCTGATTTTTTTCTTGCAAACAGTAAGTATCTCATGTTTATTACCAAAGGCAACTGAAGTTATAACTACATCTAGGAAAGATTCAGAGCTTTCTGACTGCCTACCAGCAACCGTATGCTTCTATTAGTAGAATCACCCATATATCGAATATTTGCTATGAATTCTTTTTTAGCCAACTAGGCCCAGTTTTATGTTAGAACTCTTAAAAAACATAAATGAAATATATCTAGGCAAAATAACTTGGATAAAAAATAGAGAGGACAAACAAAGCTGATATTCATAAGAACAAAGGTAGATTTGCGTGAACTGATAATTTATTATCTTTTAGATTCAGAACATACAGTCAGTCCTGCTCAAATAAATAAAATAGAGATGCAATATTATGCAACAAACTGACAGTATCTTTTCATAGAGCAATTTAAAATATTTTTCATATATCTTCCAAGTGTGCTTTTCATAAATGCTTGTTGTTTTTACACAGGCAGATAGTGCTAATGGCTCCTTCAAAGGTCTCAACAGAGAATGGTAGAACTGCAAAAGGAAACAGAACTTCCAATTATATTTCCAAAACCACCACTTGCATATTTTATCTACAGTGTATTTATTATTATAATTAGAGAGGAGGTAACAATTTTGCCCGGAAAGGGAAAATTCTCTAAATAAAACCTCATATTCGTTAAAGGCTGTAGCTAGTTAAATGTATGCACCATTAAAGACACAGCAGAACTCAATCTTTACTTCCCTGGACACTTACTCTTACTCGTATTACTTTGCTGTGGATAATTTTGTACACCAAGACCAGAGCAGTTCACAAATCCAAAGTTAAACACAAACTGTACAAAAGATTCACTTGTCCTACAGCTGAAACAGTTGCCTCAGGGATTAGATTGATTAAGTTTACAGAACAGGTCTAGTATATGCCATAGGATACGTCCTCACCGAGATCTTCCTACACACATACTTATTCTTGCGAACAAATGCAATTTTGAACTTACGCCTTTTGCCTTACTCAGGAATATGTCATAAAGTTTGCTTCGAGCCTTGCAACATGCTGACTTCCACACATTTGTTGGAACCACCAAATCCTCCAGTTCCCAGAGTTTGTAACTTCTGGCCCTACCCCTTCTCACTTTAAAACACTGGAGGCTGCTTGCTCCTTTACATCCTCTTTTCTGGCACCTAGCCCCTTCCCAGGCTCACTTACTGGTAACTAGATCCTGGTTAGCGATCTAACTTTCTCCCAGCGATATCATCTTTCAAACACACTTGAGGTATACTTCCCGTTGTGTCAGAACAACAAAAACCTTTGAATGCTCAAAGATGATAAAGAGTAATCAGCTTTCCACGATAATTAGCGCAGAGTCTGATTGCGGGTGACCTGGCAGGCTGGAGTGGTCCCACTCCTCCCCACCCCACTCAGTCCAACTGCAGCCAGCTCCCCCCGTGCATTTCAGCAGTGGCCACGAGAAGAAAGTGATAGCTGCCATTTGGTTAAGTGAAAACGTGACTGAGAAAGTTCTACCATCTGTAATTGGAAAATCTGGAGTTACCTTCACCATGAAGTTCTCTCTCTACATTTTTGCTCATCCTTCTCTCTAGTTATTTGTAATCGGAATGTTTTTTACAGGTGTCCGTCCTAGCATGTATGCCAGTATCCATACCTTTAAATGCCTCAGGAAACTGATGTCCTGACACTCGCCAATACTCAAGCAACTCCGAGAAGGTTTAGCATCACTCCTCCTATTTCTTCTAAAGTTAGGTAGCACAAACCCCCAGTTACCTTGCCACCATCTAAGGCCTATTTAGAATTCTCTTCCTCTGCCTTGCAAAAGACAATAATGATTGACTTGTTTCCACTAATACACAGAACAACGCGTTAACTGCTCCCATGGAGGGTTGGGTCTATAAAATCTTATCCTATATGTCTAGAAGACTGGCACCATCAGCAGACTCCAGGTGGTCACAGTTCCATGTGATCATTCTATGCGCACAGTTCCAGAGATCATTTATACATCTACCCATCTGTCACATCGTCATCTTTCAGGCTTTCTCTGGTCTGACTTTATCCATCAGTTGAAGCAGTCCAGCACAGCGTTAAGAAACGCTGGTTCCTTCCAAGTGCTAATGACGTTACCACAGCTACGCAGTTTACAACTGGCTGGGAGTTTTGACCTTGCATTGGCAGAATTCTTCTCATATCCTACTGTCACAGAGTACTATGTAGACCCCTTTTGAGATATTCAGGCAAGTCTCTCTCTGAAGGGCAGAAAGTCAGTAAAGATCCTCCTGTCAATCCTTCTATACTATTAAGATAAATTTTTGACACAAAAATTACTGCATCTTTATTCTCCAAGCAAGTATGATTTCATTAGCACTTTGAAACATCTGAAGAGAACCATTTAAAAGACTTTTATTCAACCAGCAATGAAAAGATCCCAGGAACCTGCCAGACCTGCTCCTTTATGCCTTGTTCCATAAGCGTCTTTTCTTTTTCCCTCTTGGCAAGTATCTTGCCTTTTTGGCAGGATCTGTAATATCTGCGACAGAACTTCTCGACTGAGATTCCCCCATCTTTATAATTTTTTTCCTTGGCCAGGCAGAAAGTTATTTTGCAGATAGATTTCCTGGTTGCCGTCTTGCTTAACAGTATTGAGAGTAAATAACCTTCCTAATGTCTCCTGGACTTTCTTCAGCACCTCGTACTTCAGGCTGAGTGCCACAGGCTTGTGGCAAACTTTCTGTTTGCTCATGTGAGGAAAACTTTCACTACACTGTCGCTTAGCGGGCCTTGCAGTTCATACATCTTTCAGAGCCATCTAATGTTACAGGGAACAAGTTTGCTATTGATGAGACATCTGTCCTGGCTCGGCTCCAGCACTGAGATACTGCATTATTTATCTGGAGTTGATCATAGTCCTGTAGCGACATTTGAAGCCCTGCAGGTCTGTTTTCTACTTATTTTGTACTTTAATCTCATCTTGCAGTGGGTGGAGGCACGGGAATCTGACCAAAATGTTGCAGTCCTTTTCCGTGTTTCCCATGCTGGATTACAACGTGCAAGTTGTATTCAGCACGCCGTTGTTGCCGTTCTTCAGTTACTCACTGACCGTGCTGCTTCTACGGAAAAGGATGCAGTCCTTTTTTCCATGCTGTGGGTCATGGCTTGGGATAACAATCACCTCTTCTGATGCTCCCACTTTACGTGTCCACAGGATTTTTAGGAATTCTGCAGTGTCAAGCTGGTACTAGAAAATATTCAGTTATCAGTCAGTTGATCAGGAGAAAGATCATGCTACAAATGTTGTTAAAAAGACCTTTGCAATTCACAAAAACTATGTTTCACCTATTTCCCAGCATCATTGGCCGAGAAAATGATTTACTACTTGGGGAAGAAATTTTTTCAAAATTCAATTGAGTTTAAAAAAAAAAAAAGTCTTAAACAAATGCATGATTTTATTACCTAAAATAGCATAATGAGTGTCAGTGAAATAGAGGAAATTCAAATTGGCTGATTGGTTAGCATAATTTAAAATGCAAAGATTTGGGATATACCTAGCAGTGAATAACTGCCCGAATCTGTTAACAGAAATGAACAGAACAGGAAATATAAAGCCCTTTAAAATGTGATTAGTGTTTGCATATGGGAGGAAACATTTGCTATGGCTTGGTGTGTTATATTCCCCTCTCTCTTGTTGCTTCCTTAGTGTTAAATCCGTTTTCAATATGACAAAGGTACGTCTGATGACAATATGTTTTATCCCGACACATGGATTTGAAATAAATCCCCAACAAAAAACTAAGGCATTTGAAAAATTCTGACCAACATGTAGAATTTCAAGGGAACATAGAATTTTATTTCTGGGAGAAGCACATAATTAATTATAACTTAGGCCATCTATACAGAATACTATTTCGAGAGAAGCCTCACAAGTGTTTGTTAGGTTTATAAAATACTATCTTTCCAACTTTCTCCTTTGTATCACAAACCCAAGGTCCAGTATAACTTTTTCAGTTTTAAATGTAAAAGCGCACTGGGGAAAGACAAGTCCTGATCATAGGTGTGGTTGTTTTTCTCTTCTACTCAAGGTTATGTCCACAAAGATAAGGGCACAAACTAATAATAGTACCAGTATAGCTGAGGTTCTGTGTTATATTCTAGGCAACCAGATTTGCTGATGGGGGAGAATAAAGAGGAGGCCATGACCAGCTTAAAGCTGGTACTTCAAGCTGAATGTCCTTAATGTGTTGATTTTGAAGTCATCATTACCGGACTCTGCCATCAAACAGCTAGTAAAACCTGGAAAAATCTTGCTTGGCCATACCTAGTTTCCTTGAAGCATGAGGTCCCGCAGACCTGGACTTTTGGGAAGAAGCTGAGCCCTGAATATATGAGCAAAATATTCTGTGAAAAAAACTTAACATTGCCTTTCAGTTTCTGTTGTATTTTTCTGTAACTCGCCTTGAAGGAGAACACGATTTTGATAAAATGGTAGGAATATCCAAGCAGGATGGTCAACATATCTGGTCAACATACATGTACTTTCTTTAACCGAAGGCAATATTTTTCGGGATAGTCTCCATTTAAAATTTTTTGAGGTAATAAAAGAACAAACTAAAAGTAGTTTCAGTTTGTTGATTCTGGTCTAAAGACATGTTTCACCCAGTGCTGGGTTTACCTGAAGAACAATGGGTTTAACTTGCATTTCATGCTTTCTAAATAGAGATTTTATATCAATATTCTGCATTTTCTCAGTGGTACAACTCAGCTCCTGTGTTCTTCTGCCTTATGTTCTTATAATGCACATGTCTAACAAATAGAAAGCCATCCTTTTTACTGGGAACCAGACTGATGCTCTTAAACAGTAATTATTTGCTGACTACAGTCGTGACAGTCTGTTGAACGAGCAACCTCGAGGTGAACTGGACTGTCAGCTACCAACAGCCACGCCAGATACAATAACTCTACAGCCTTGTAAGATATTTGTATTGTGGATTTATGGAACAGATTCACAAAGACATTTCAAATTGTCGAGTTTAACTCTGTATGAAAGGCTATATAATTGTTTAATAAATAAACAGTCATATTTTATTGGCATTCTCCCCTATTGCGAAGTCTAACCAACTTAGGGAGAGAAAACCAGTGCAAGACATGGGTGTCTCAGATAGCAGACTGACTGCTATCAGCAGACGCTGAGAGAGCTGGGACTGTTCAGCCTGTGGAAGAGAAGGCTCAGGTGGATCTTATCCACATGCATAAATACCTGATCGGAAGGAATGGAGAAGACGGAATGAAGAATCACAGGATCACAGAATCTCCTAGACTGGAAAAGACCTGTAAGATCATCTAGTCCAATCATTAACCTAACACTGACAAGCCCACCACTAAACCATGTCCCTAAGTACTATATCTACATAACCCTTAAATACCTCCAGGGATGGGGACTCCACCACTGCCCTGGGTAATGCGTGCCAATGCCTCAGTAAAAAAATTCTTCCTAATATCCAATCTAAACTTCCCTTGGCGCAACTTGAAGCCATTTCCTCTTGTTCTATCACCTGTTACTCGACAGAACAGGTCAACTCCCAACTCTCTGCAACCTCCTTTCAGGTAACTATAGACAAGCGATAAGGTCTCCCCTCAGCCTCCTTTTCTCCAGGCTAAGCAACCCCAGTTCCCTCAGCTGCTCCTCATAAGACAAGTGCTCCAGACACCTCACCAGCTTCGTTGCCCTTCTCTGGACATGCTCCAGCACCTCAATGTCCTTTTTGTGGTGAGGTGCCCAAAACTAAACACAGTACTCAAGACGCGGCCTCACCAGTGCCGAGCACAGGGGTAAAATCACTTCCCTGGTCCTACTGGCTACGCTGTTCCTGATACAAACCAGGATGCCATTGGCCTTCTTGGCCAAGAAGAAGACAGAGCCAGGCTATTCTCAGTGGTTCCCTGGGACAGGATGAGAAGCATTGGGCACAAACTGAAATAGACGAAATTCTACTTGAACATAAGGAAACATGTTTTCATTGTGAGGGTGATCGAACACCTGAGCCGGCTGCCCAGGGAGGCTGTGGAGCCTCTGCCCTTGGAGATATTCAAAACCCAACCGGACACAGTCCTGGGCAACCAGCTGTAGGTGGCCTTCCTTGAGCAGGGGGGTTTGGACCAGCTGATCTCCAGAGGTCCTGCCAACCTCAGCCGCTCTGTGACGAGGGACAGACTAGGCAAGAAATGATTTCTCCCAAATCAGCACACCTGCAAAATCACAATTTTAAGTACCCAACATAACACGTATGAAGTATTATTTCCGGATAGGTGGGTATTAGTCAAAAAGTGCCTTGAAACTTTTTAATCTCATCAGGTATCTGTCAAATTTCCTCATGCGCACTTCACACCTGAANCGGGAGGGCGGCGCGGCCTGTGCGGGGAGGCCCCGCGCCGGCGGGGCGGGCAGGCAGCGGCCCTCGCCCTTCTCTGGGGTGGTTGTGCGCGGTGAGGGACCGCGGTTGCGGGCTCGGGCGGACCCTCCTGCCGCCGTCCACCCCCCCCTCGCCCCCGGCCCGACGAGGCGTCTCCCCGCCGCTGCTCCGCCTTCCCCCGCGCCGGTGCCAGGCCGGGGCTCCCCTTCCCCGGGGAGGGGGGAGGCGGCGCATCCCGCATCCTCCTGAGGGGAGCGGGCGCGGCGCTGCTCCCCGCCTCAGCGCACGGGGACGCGGCAGGGCTGGGAGGAGGAAGCGGCGCCCTCCCCTCTTCTCCCCGCCCGTCCCTCCCTCCCGGTGCTGGCGGCGGCTCCTCCTCCCGCGTGTGATCCGCTGCCGCATGTGAACGGGGAGGAGGGACGGCGCCGCGCGGGCCCCAGTGTGGCGGCGGCGACGACAGGAGGAGGAGGAAGAGGAGCGGGAGCTGCGGCGCGGCGTCCCCCCGCAGCCTCATCGCTGGGCCCCGCCGGTGCCCCGAGCCCGCCGGCGCCCCCCATGCCCGTATGGTGCTGCCGCTGCTCCTTGGCCGGTCACTTCAGGTGAGGCGGCGGGGGAGAGCCGCGGGGTGGTGGGTCAGGGCGGCTGCCCGCCGGCCGCCCCCTCCCCTCTTCTCCTCTCCCCGGCGCCGGAGCCGGGCCGCCGGCGGAGTGGGGTCGCGGGGTGGTAGTGCGGGGAAGACCGGNGCAGCGCGGAGGCGAGGAGGACCATGGGCTGGGAGGAACCCAGCGCCCGCCGATGCTCCGTTTGGCTTCGGTGCCCCGGCGGGGATCCCGGTCCTTGGGGGCATCCCTCTCCTCCTTAAATAAAAAAAAAAAACCAAACCAAAAGAAAAAAAAAAAAAAACAAAACCCAAACCCCAACAATCTGATGGTGTCAGATTTTAAATTTGCTTCCCAAAGTGGCAATTTGAGACCAAATATATATTTATTTTATATAACGAGTTTTCTGTTAACCGCCCACCACAGTCAGCCTACTTTTTTTTTTTTTTTTTTTTTT
>VUYV01000078.1:1781511-1856213 GCA_008711295.1 Anarhynchus alexandrinus | reverse complement strand
TTTTTTTTTTTTTTTTTTTTTGCTAAAAGTATGTAGGGAATTCTAGGATCTTTCAAAACTGCTACCTGAAATAAGCGCCTCTTATTTTAATAACTTGCAGTAAATTGAGACTGTTATTATGAAAGAATGATTATTTTCTTTTTCAAAGGGAGAAAAACGTTTATGTATATGCTGTGTTTTTTCTCTTAATGGGTTTTTCACATCAATTAAAAATAAAAGTAATTAACTGAAAAGCCAAAAAAAAAAAAAGGAACATGTTTAGAATCTAGGTGTTTGACATAATGTAATTCTCAAGGTTGTTTGGTATGACCAGCATAAGGTAAACTAAGCACTTGCTTTGGAACTGACTCATCTTTGTGCCCACTTGCAGCTCTGCAGGACTAGAGCCATAGATATTTTTACCAAATCCCCACCCCTGCAAAGGTGTCTACCATGAGTTTTTGTCAAGATGAAAACTTTTGGTACTTGGTGGCTTTCGGTGTTGTTCAGAGGTTAGGAAGATGGTGGCCCCTAACTTAAGGTCTTACTGAGTTCAGGTATGATGTTCTTGCAAAGGGAAAACATGCTCCTGACAACAGTCCTTCATCTGCTTCATTTGCAGAATAGCTGAGAAACTGTGTGTTGTATGTGGATGTTTCCATGCAAAATTACATTCTGCTCTAAACCAGTTGGGTAGTTTGTGATACACTATCAAAGCTGCACAGAAGCAACATTTTTATTGTTAAAGATTCTTTTGTAGCCTACAGCACTGTGCATATATCCCATAAAAGAGGTTTTGAAATGTTTCTTTTGGTTTTTATCTTCCATCTAGCACAGCAAGTATATTAAAACCCCAGTAAAACATGCGTGCTCCCTTTAACCTGTCTTTTGCAAAGCGTAGGGGTAGTATTGCCTTAGTTAACTTTGAGCAAAGGCTGGAAAATAATATAGTCTGCCTGTGCTTATCTAAAAGCAGAGGTGAAAAAAGTGGTATGATAATGGGATATCCTCTCTCTGCCTTCTACCTGTCTTCATCTAACTCATGCTGTTTGTATGTTATGCGTCTCCAAGATCACTAAGAGCTAATGTGCAGCTGTAATCAAACAGTAAGCATGTAATTTGCGAACTTTTTTTGTTGTAGTGCAGGAAACACAGATATCAAGTACTTGATTTCTGAAATTAATGCAACCTTAGAATACCTCCCAACCCTTTTAAACAAGGAAATAACCATCAGAGAGATGTATTAAAGTGTGTGCCAGTGCTGCTATTACTGTACAGCTCTGTCTCTAGTTTACTTCATTCTTGCCCATTGAGGAAAGGCTTCTGAAATACGTAGCAGAAGCTTCAGTGCTGTGGGATTTGAGGTGGCGCACAGCGTACGTGGCTTCTTGAAGGCCATGGGAATTGGATCAGTGTTTTATGCTTTTGGTTCTGTGTAGAAAATATTTCCTGAAATACTAGAATAGCTTTAAGATATGCAGATTTTTTAGGAAATAAATAAGAGTACTTTATTAAGTTAATAATTAAAACTGTGTTTGTAAAGAAGACTGTTTAGATCAGTTAATTGGGGTATTTTTAATTAAAAAGTTATGTCTTTATTTTGAAGACTTAATAAAATAACTGCCAATAACAGACTATTTTTAATTTGCCCCCGTCTTTCTGGCTAAATGGATAGTGCGTGCTTCTTCAGCGACCTGGAAAGGCTTCAGAAAGGGCTCCTAAATAATTAAACATCAAACAATATAAAACAAGTCTTTATAGTCTAGAAGCACATTCAGAAGGTGAAGAGTTATGAGAGGAACCTAAGTAGATGTTGCAGAGAAAGAACTGAGAAATCCAGGAAAATAACAAGGGGTGAAGGCAGTCTGCTGCGCAGTAGCTGACCTGACTGCATGGCAATTCCTGTTATGCAAAGTGTTCTTTTAACACTGGTAAAATGGGCTGTGTCTGGGGCATACGGGGATCATGCTTTTCTCCATCTTCAACACCACTGCCAGCTTTAACCAGCCTTGCTTCTACCCAAAGAGAGATTTGTTGAGGCGAAGTCCACTGTGCTGCTCAGCAGGTAGGAAGGGATACGAACCGCTGCTGTTGTACCTTAGCTGCTCCTTCAGCCCTTGGCTAGCCTTAATGTTGTTAATTGTCTAGGCAGTGTGTATCTCTCCTCTTTTGATAAGGATAATGAGGAATGAGTTCTGCTGTGCGGGGGATCAAAATAATGCTTGTTGGTTATACTTTGGCTTTGTATAAAACGAAATTAGAAATCTGCATCTCTGCAGAGCCATCTGTGCCTTTTTGTTATCCTTCTGTAGACTCTCTAGGAGAAAATGGACTTTTTAAAAATATTCTGTTAGAAAAGCTGTGCCAAAGAGTAAAATTTTGTAGATTGGATGAAGTATATCAGTTTTAGTCTAGTTTTTGCCAATTCCATAGCTCTTAAAGTAAAGCATCAAAACCAACTTTATTTTTGAAGAGACTGTTCTAACAACAGTTCAGCTGTTTCATTTTAGTTTTCTCCCATCTATCCTTCTTAATTAGAAGTTACAGCGGCCCTGAAACAGAAGGACAGTTTTTGAATTCCTTCGTCCAGTATTTTGGTGACAGCCTTGGGAGGAAGATTAAAACAATGCCTTTAATAGAAGAAACTGTTCTGCCTGGGGACTCCCTCCTTACTCTGCCTGTAGTAATAATAGGTGAGTTTTTTCACTTTTTAAGATTCTCTGTCACTGCCGTTGCCTTTATAGACCTGCTGCATTAAGTTGTTTATCATGAAATAACTAATGCTTAGCATCCTTACAGTGAAGATGCTTATTAGAGTAATACAGTTGTTATGATTAACAACAGTACCATAAAATTATATTAAGGGACTTCCTGTTTGAGTAAATTTGAATTCAAATTGTGTTTTAACAAAATGAGACACATTATTTGGCAGCAGATACGTGAGTCTTAATGGAAGAACTGTTTTGATTCTAATGTTGGTCTGATCACATAGGTTGGATTAATGTCATATGTCTACTTCAGGTTGCATGGACTTTGTTGGTGGTTTGTGATGTCAGACGGGACAGTGAAAAGCATAATCTAAAATGTGTGCTGTATGTTGGTTGGATCCTAACCTCTCATTAATTGCCTTTTTTTTTGTTGTTGCATCCATCAGTAATGTCTGAGTTTTGTCCCATCTTTTCCAAAATGAAGCCAAGTCAATTCAACCAGTTTAAAACAATAAATTGTAGTCTTAATTAAATAGTTAAAGGCTTGTACTTGTAAAATCTTGCTGAATGACAGGATGGCAGAGGGAGCAGACTCCTTAGGTACACAGCTTAATTGAGAGTGCCAGGGTGATTTGTATTGGGCCAAGGTTTCTCAGCAACAGCTGGTCACCAGCTCCTTACTGCCATGACTTGATGAGGGGATAAAGAAAAGATCTGGAGTAAAGGAGGTTTCCAGTAATCTAGTCCAAAGCTGTTGGGACCACAGCAAACCAACAGCTTTAACTGTACCTGCAGACAAGCAGAGATTCCGGAGAATGATGTTTCAACGTAATGTGCTCACAGTATATCTCCACAACTTTGAAAGACTGGTGTTTGTACAGTGCCTGTTGTCAAAGCTCTCTTCATGATAGCTTAAAATAGTGCTCATGTAATAGACTTACGTGGATGTGACAGACGTGAATCACTTGCTGCGTTCTGCATCATAGTTGAAGAGCAACAGTTTCCTGGCATTTTGTCAACCTTAGTATAGGTTTGCCATATGGTGAATGACTCAGTTTTCACTGTTTAGTTTTGCAAATACACATTATGCAAATACCTGTGCTTAATACTTATTTTGTCTAGAGCGCCTTTCTATGTGCTAACACCAAACACAGCTGCCTTGACTATTTCTCCTTGAAAAAGAAATACGTTGCCCAGATGCATTTTCACAGATACATGAGACACTTCACAAGCTGATCTTCTCCATTGGCAACCTATTATCACTAATTCATTGACTGTCTGAAGAGCCTTAAAATGGATCTAAAATGATTTAATTATGTAGAAGAATACAAAAACAGTTGTCATCCCCCCTTACACACACACACACACACACACTCACTTTCTACTGGTTTAATCTTCTCCATCTGATTCCTGTATAGCTGGAGTTAAACATACTTCTAGCTTTGTAGTGCCGTCATCCTCTCATTGCACTATTTTGTTAATCAGAAAGAAAAAGATGGCACATATGTAAGCAGTTAACTTAATGATGGAGCGATAACTTATATTCCCCTTTCTTTAACTTCACCATCCCCTTTTTCCCTGTATGATGCCCAATTTAAGATTTGATTCTAAGCTTGTGCTGCATATTTTACTGCAGTTCTGTGTAGAGTACTAAGCTACTGTGGTAATACTAAGTAATTTCTGTGCTATACCTGTTGTCAAGAAATTGGGAGGAAACGGATACATTCCATTTGAATGAGTTGGGATTGAAGAATTTCATGCTGGAGCTCTAAGTCTAGAGGATATTCTGTGCTAAATATTTTCACCTTCTGCACTAGTTTGATCATTACTGTGCAAACACAATGTTTTAAATTTTCATCCAAATAACAAGACTGTTACGAGGTTTGAAGCTGATTATTTGCTTTAAATTTAGACACATAATGTAAAGATGATTGCACTGTAGTTTACTGTTGGTGAGGAGAAGCTTCTGCTGCTATCCAAATATCCAAAATATTAACTGCTCCTTAAATGAACAGGGCCATGGGGGTTTGGGGTATATTGATTGTATATCTAAAGTTTGTGTAATAGTAATATCTCTCAGTTGTGATCAGAGCTGTTATTGGCGGCCTTGTGTGTAAATAAAGAGCAATATCCTCAGGTATAAATTTTTCATTTCAAAAATTTTGTTGTTTTTCTCCCCGCCCCCCCCTGGATTTTCTGAGAAAATCATAGCAAGTCTAATCGCAGACTATGCAGCTGAACCTTCATCTTGTGTGTTCCTGAGAGCATGTCCACAAGGGAATTTCTTTCTCTTGGATTCAGTCTGCTCAAAGAATAGGAACTGGGTTTGGATCAGCTCTCTAGATGGTCCCAGGGGAGCTCAGTAATTCACCTTGATGTCAATTATTGGGTACTTATTGCTGAGTTAAAATTAACCATGGTTTTTGCAGGCTGAGCTAGTTTGGAAAACAATAAACAATTGCTAAGTTAAAAGCCAAAAGATGAAAATCAAAGAAACTGGTCTTAAGTGTTTCTGGTACACTGCCTGGAATGTCAGGGTCCAGATCAAAGACATAGAGACTTAATTAAGCTGTCATGTATATGGCCAATTCGTCAAAGAAAGCTGAGTCCCTTTAGATGCCCCTAGCTGAACTACCTTCGTTATAATACTAAAATATCCGCCCATAGGTCAGGAAGACCCTCACCCAGGTGAGGACCCTTCCTCTGCGCGGGCGCAATAGTGTGAGAAATGACAAAGCAGATATTATAATTATATGCTAATTGCTAACCAATCATTGTCACTGGGAGTGTGTGATTACATAATTTGTGTGTATAAAAGACACTGTGGTGATGATTTCGGGTGTGCTTGATTTTTGGAAAATCACTGAGCACCCAGCCTTGCACAACTCTGAAATAAATAATCAGTGTGTCTCCTGAGTGTGTGAGAGTTGGTCTGTTGCACACCAAGTAACGAATCTGCTTTTCGGACAACAACCTTAACATAATCCCATCCTCAGTAATTTCCTTGGCCCTTGCCAGCCTTTGTTTTGGCAACTTTTGTTATCCATTTGGTTCTTTTTGGTCTTATCCAGCAGGAATAATCTGTAGCATGGCATCCTGGGATATGGCACACATTTTTGTCTTTCCATTGTGGACTAGCTTCCTTTACGCCCCGGTAGGGAAAAAAAAAATCTAGCTATGCACTTGTAAAAAGAAACAAAATTCTTTCACAGAATCACAGAATAGTCAGGGTTGGAAGGGACCTCTGGCGATCATCTAGTCCAACCCCCCCGCCAGAGCAGGGTCACCTACAGCAAGTTGCACAGGACAGCGTCCAGGCGGGTTTTGAATGTCTCTAGAGTGGGAGACTCCACCACCTCTCTGGGCAGCCTGTTCCTTTACTGTGCACAAGATATAATTCTAAAAATAGTTAAGAATTTACTCGGTTGTGGGAATGCTTGTGAACTATAGGTATGCTTAGAGTGTTTTCACAACTTCATATGCTTTTGTTATGGATGGTTTCAGTGTATTGCTAAGGTTCTCTCTCACGTCCGTCTCATGTGGGAGGTGGGTGACAAGAGGGTCTTGCATCTGTTGTGAGCTTTACATTCCTGGGCTGAAGCGTACCCAGCTGTCTCATGCTGATCTGTTTGTGGGAGGGTAGAACACTGTGAGGAAGAGCGTTTTCACTGCAAGATTATGGTCTTTTTTGTAAATGGCAAAATAGGAATTGAAGCGGTTTGGGAAATAATATAGGCAGGATCACCAATATTCAAACCTTTTATTACAGACTTTTCATTTAGCTGTCTTGAAGATTCCAATGATGGAAATCCATGGCATTCCTAGGCAGTCTTATATGGTCCTTACAGTACACAGACACTCTAATGCCTTTATTTTTGACTCCTTATTCGGGTCCAAAAACTGGATTGTTTGGTAGGTGTCATTGTGCAGTCTCACATATTTATTCAGGTTCTAGGCCTTCAGAGGAAACACGCTTATTGAAGATTTCATATAACTTAGCACTCAGCCTCGAAGAACTCATCTGTAGTGAGCCTACATGATTTTCCTGTAGCCCATGGCTGTGACCGGTCTATGCACGCAGCATTGTAATAAAGTATGGGATATACTGCCACTGGGGACCGGAGTGATGAGTGTAGGCTGGTGGAGGAGGCAAAAAGAGATCTGAAGTATGAAGAGACTGGGAATGAACAGGGTCTCAGCAAACTGATGGGGGATTTAGGGACTGGGAAATGAGAAAAGGGAGAAGAGATAGGCATTAGAGAAGTGGGATTGTTAACAGGTGATGGAAATAGTGTGTGCAGAGGTGATGGGGAACAGGAAACAATGGGTGAACTCTTGAAATCAAGAGTTGAAACGGTAGGAAGTAAGGGCTAACGTCCTAACAATGAATGCTATATGAAAACATGAATAAATTAGTAACTCTATCTTTAGCCCAGAATTTGAATAGTGTGTGGTAAATATCATGGGTGCCATTCTAGATGGAAAACAAAGACAAAATACTGAATAGTGCCTCATTAGGAGAACACTGTGCTTTTCATTCAGTTAATGAGGAAGAGGAACTATAGAAATAACAGTACATAGTCACATGTTTAAATTCTGTATCATAGCACGTACTTTTCTGACTTTTGCATTCCCTAGCTTTCAATATCTGACTTTGCAACGTGAATGTTACTTCTCTATTTGCATGTTATAAATATGGTGCCCTACTTTGTTTAATACTAGTCAAATAAATAGAAATAATTACCTTATGGTAGTGTTTTGGTCCCATCCATTTCACACCTTTAATAACATTTTGAAAATAAGTTAGTCTATTTAAATTGCAATAATGCACATATATGAATTATAAAACACTACAAAAAAAGATATAGAAAGATGTTTGAATTTATATTGTTGCTGAATGGTGAATGTAGTCTTACATGGGTTTCTTGTACCTTACCACTTATCTACGGTATCTGTCTTCACTCAGCTTTTACATTGCTGTTGTGCTGTGTCTGTGACTTCTCACCTGATTTGCAGTCTTCAGCTTTCTGCTTATCTCTTTCTTCCTTTTATTTTAAGGGCAGACCTGAAGAGCATATGCTCTAGATTGTCTTTCTCTTCTGTGTTTTACAGTACCCAGTGTAAATGGGAATGCAAAGTTGTAAGATGGCAATTATGTTCAGATATCACTGTGATTGACAGGCAGACCAGATCTTATCCATCGCACCATTTTCACACAGGAGTAGTGAATTTGACATACTAAGTTAGGAAACTCCTTTATATGCATTTTGTTCCATGGTGTAAACAGTCATACATATGTTTCTTGTTATCTGAAAAAGATTTTGCTCAGTTTATTTGGAAGAAATTTCCTGTGGTAGGATTTATTTTACTGTGAAGTTCATAAGCTGCTTTGAATCGGGGCAGTATTGCATTATACTGCTTTAGTATGATTTTATTCCTGCTTATTTAGTGACTTCCAAACTTTAGATTATTGATATTTTCACTAAAGCAGTAACTTCTTTCTTTAATAGGAAATGGACCTTCGGGAATTTGTCTGTCTTACCTGCTGTCTGGATACAGGCCATATTTATCTCCTGAAGCTATACACCCAAACCCCATTCTACATACGAAATTAGAAGAAGCTCGACATCTTTCCATTGTTGATCAAGTAAGCTTTGGTTGCCATCTTGTCTAGCTGTTTTCCTACTGCAAGCTGGATTGCAAAACAGTAGGCTTTCTTTAATGATCCTGTTTAAAATGCTTTTGCAACTTATGCTAAGTAGTGCCATAGACAAGAAAAGGCTTAATATTCTCACCCCGCAAAGAACTAGACCACAGTAAAGGTCAGTAACTGAGTGGCCTCAAACAACTAGCTCTTGGCCTCTGTTTCTTCTACCTGTAAAATAAAGGCCAGTATATACCTTCTCCAGAGGCTTGTAACAAATTATATGTAGGGCACTTCAGATGAAAAGCAATGCATTTTAAGAACTGCTTATTAAAAAAAAATGTTGGAAATTGCATTGTGAAAAACCAGCCTACTTACCTAATCATATTTCTAATGCATTAATAAGTTATTTTGTTATTCTGTTAATTTAAATAGAATCAACTCATGACCATTAGATCCAATCCTGAGGCATGTCGTGGTTTTTGTGGTTCTTGAAGGCTATTTGTTTGTGGTACTTTTTAGTTTTACAATCTGCCCTTTGTCGTGTTTTTACTACTTGCCAAAAGTGTCTAAAGCACTACTTGGTCAGTGAGTAGCTGATGCGGGAGTTCCAGCTCTTGTGTCCTAGAATGTTTGGGCACTATGATCAAAGAACACGTTGCTAACATACTACAAGTACACGTACTTCAAGTTCAAATCTTCCTAAATAGTACAATTCTCATTAAGACTTTATTTTTACTAACATTAGGGACATATATCCTCTATAAACACAACTCATTTTTCTTTTCTGAAGGGTATGCATCCTTCAGCGTTTGCGTTGCGCTCACACTTGCTCTTGTGCTGTATTTGTTATCCTCGTATACATCCAGTTTTTCTGTCTGATTGATTAGTTAAATTTTCTCCATTATTTTTCTCCCTACTTGTCTATTTGTTTGCCATGTTGTCATTGTTTTCTGCTCACCTCACTATACTCCTGATGGATTACTCACAATGCTATCACTAACTGTATTGCCTGTGTGACTAATTTATTTGAAATACAAACATGCATATGTGTTTGTAGTGGGGAAGTAGGGGTTGTTTGGCTTTGGGGTTTTGTTTTTTGTTTTGTTTTGTTTTAGTGCTGTGCTGTTTGCATGTAATGTTGATCTTAAGTCTCAAGGTTTACTCTTGGCAGGAGAGTAAGCTGCCTAAGCTTTTGGCTACAGATGTTTCATGTACTTCGTCCTCCCCCGATCCCTTGAGATTTTCCCAATTTAGGAAGCTAAACTGTCCTGTCTTTATCAGCAAAAATTGGCCTCATGGCCAAATCTTTCTTCAAATCTTTATTCTCTCTTCAAATATTTGCCATTGCATTGTGAATTTTTTTAGGACATGGCTAGTTAACAGATGCTGAAATGTGAATGTTTTACTAAGTTCTAGAAATTGTTCTCAACATTAACTGCTTTGTAAAATAAGCTTAGTTTTAATTACTTTTTTAAAATAATACTTATAATACCTCCATTATTTCAAAATATAAAGTTAGTTAGTGTTCAAACTACCTAAGAGCTGTCAAAGGATCTTTTTCTACTTGATCTTTAAAACTTAATGTTTTTAGATTCCAACTTTGCTTTATCAAAATGGGGCTCCTACAAATACTAGCAATTCTTTGTTAAAAGCAGTCTGCTATCTATGTATATAAATGTTACTGAGTTGTTCTGATCTTTGAATATTTGTCCCTGTATTTCTTCTACAATGAATTTCAAATACTGACCTGCCCTGGCATTACTGTGTTATTGACATGCAATTTTTAAATGAGTGAAATGTATTGTTCAGAGTTATAGATGAACTGAATCATGGCAGTTATTTCTGAGAAGAGTTTTGATTGAATCTCTACATTTAAATACTTAAACTCTACTTAAAATGCAACTTGAACTAATTGTGTTTTCTGTTGAAATTCAACTTCTGTACATCAGAATAGCATGATGAACAGTAAAAATTGCATGAACATACAACTTTCTTTCATACTTTAGGATCTGGAGTACCTGTCTGAAGGCCTCGAAGGACGCTCTTCAAACCCAGTTGCAGTGCTTTTTGATACCTTGCTTCATCCTGATGCTGACTTTGGGTATGACTACCCACCAGTTTTGCACTGGAAGCTAGAACAACATAATTATATTCCCCATATAGTGCTTGGTAAAGGACCACCTGGTGGGGCTTGGCATGTGAGTAAAAATTTCATACCACTTCTAGGGTAACTTGACAGTTCTGTGGTTTGGGGTTTTTCTTACTATCTCACTATCTTTTCTTTGGGGGTTGGACTAGATGATTTGGGGGTTGGACTAGATGATCTCCAGACGTCCCTTCCAACCCTGACCATTCTGTGTAAGTCTGTTTTAGATAGTAATGGCAATTGCAGTTTCAACTGCTCAATTACCAAAGCCCAAATAAGTTGAGGAGATGAGAAAGGAAGGAAAAAGTTGTTCTTCATTTAGGAATTTGTGACCATGACTGCTGTCTTAGTGTTTTTTTATTAGTTTAAATTTAATGAATTGTAATGAAGAGTATTTTCTGACTTTTCTCGTCTGCATTGTTTCCAGGTGCTTTTTTACAAAATCTAAAGTCTTACTGTGTACATGTGCTGTTGGTTTCACATTTTTTTATTCTTGTTTTATCTTTTAAATAACTTGCTTTTCGTTTCCCTTTCACTTGTCTCTTCACCTTCTGCTTTTTAGATCATGTAGTTGCTGATTAAATTGGCATCTAACTGTAACACAAATACAGTTCATCAACACTTCATGTAATGTCCTGGTATTATGTTATGTTCTGGTATTTTATTGCTCTAAATGAGTACAATGAGAAGAACTTAATTGTGTTTTACATAAATATATCCAATTGAAATGTATCTGGTCATGCATCTTGTGTTTTTTTTTTCTCCATAGTCCATGGAAGGCTCTATGCTGACAATTAGTTTTGGAGACTGGATGGAATTGCCTGGCCTTACCTTTAAGGAGTGGGCAGCTAGCAAACGCAGGTAAAGATGTATTTGGGAAACCTAGTTGCTATAAGAATCCAGATAACGTTATTTTAAGAACTGGAAGACATTCAGATTTCATTGTTTACAGGAGGGCTTCTTGTTTTGTTTATTAAATTGCCTGATGGCACTGAAAATTATTCTGCTGTGTGTACTCAGATGGAAAAAATGGACAATGGTCTGCCAGAGTAATTGCTGTGAGTGCATCGAAAGCATAAATACTAGCAGTGGTGTGTTTTAGCAGCATTTCACAAAGCAGCACTGTTACTGTAAGCAGTTTTGATCAGAGTTCAGGAAAGATTGACGGAGGAATTTAAAATCTACGGAAGTATTAGAAGTTCCTCTTTCAACATGGATGCAACTTAAGTTGCTGTGCACAGTAGCTCTCTTGTAATTCAGGAAGTTGTATATATCAGTATTTGTTTTTACAGGCAAAGCTGCAGCATCTGAAATGTTGCTATCTATGAATTTTAATTTTAAGAGCATAATTCAGCGTTTCCTGATGTTATTTTCTCGTAGTAAGTTTCTTGAAAAAAATTTAGAGAAGAAAAATTACTGTCTCGTACAAGCTCACTGTTTTTACTTGAGTTGTACAATTAGTTCATAAAGATCTGTGTCAGCAGATGAACCTGGGAACACTCTACACAAGCTTTTTCTAAAATTTTCCTGCCTTTGTTCTAGCAAAATTAAAGGAAGTTGTTCTTGTACCACGTATGACAAAAGAAGTGGAATTACTTGGGCATATGTCTTTAAGGGCAGACTGTTACTCATTTCAGGACACTTATAGTGAAGAAACTGTAGCTTTGTTCTTTAATCGCATTCTTAGATAACCACAGTAATCTTGTCTCCTTATTAACTGAAATCCCATAAGCTGCTTATTATCTGAAGCTAATTTGTTTATATTACAGTTTTCAACAATACTAAAAACAGAAATACTGACCTGTAATACTACAATTAAACAAACATATTTAAAGTACTAATGATACTGAAAACTTCTAGTCATGTAAAATCGCTCCCTCAGTCTCATTGTAACAGATGTCATACTGTTGCATTATCCTCTTCAATAAATATCTCATCAGGATTTTCAGTGTAGTAACCTGAACATTTAGAAGTACATATGCTATTATCTTGTTAATCTATGAGAATGAATAGTCCAATTTCTTGTAAAAATGCTTTTAAGCATAATTCAGTGGCAATCCTGATGTTCACTACTGTTTCTTTTGCCTTCTTCCTAGAGCTTACTTCTAAAGAAGCAGCAAAACTTGTGCACCTGTTCAAAACAATTACATTTTCAGTTTTTTTAAATAAATAAATAAGAATGCAATAAACATGAGAAAAGCATAGATGTAATATCAGGATTGCAGTGCAATAATGTTTTTTATTGGACACTTGGACATTATAATCCGGTTTACATAGTTGCATTAAGGTTCTGCGTCATACTTGCTTTTTTCATTCCCGTGATATGGAACTACTTAATTTGATTCTTACTGAATTTACCTGTACCCAAGGGAGAGGTCTTCTGCAAAGTATAATGAAGAATACTTGGCTCAAGTAATATATCAAACCTAGAGTTTCAAAATTAGCACTTAACAATTACTATGATATTTACTTATATCCTAAGTAAGCGTATTCTCACTGAGTACAAGTTTAGCCAGTATTGTATTGCTGACAGTTGTGATGCTAAACTGGCTTTTTAAAACGCTTCCATACAGACCTACCATGATACTGCAGAGTTTTGTTACGCTTAATTTGTTAATCACCATAGCACTTTACAATGTAAAGTTGTACAACTGTTAAAAAAAAGGTTAGCTTGTCTTGTATATCAGGAATCAAGAGAACAAATAAAACAAATTGAATGCCTAATTGAACTTAGCGTCAGTTATACTGAGCAGATTCAATCCTCTTAAATTTGACTGTTAAATTAAACTGGAACCATTCAATTTTCTTTCAGAAATATAAAGAGTGATCGAGTAATGCCAGAGGAAATAGCTCGTTATTATAAACACTATGTTAAAGTCATGGGCCTCCAAAAGAATTTCAGAGACAACGTTTACATAACATCAGTCTCCAGGCTTTACCGAGGAAAGGATGATGAAGATAGAAGTCAAATAAAGGAAAATATTTCAACACAGCATTTGGAAATGGAAGATGGACAGAAATCACTGATTAAGAGAAACTGGGAAGTCAGAGGTTATCAGCGAGCAACAGATGGTTCCCATGTGCCCTTTTGCCTCTTTGCTGAGAACGTGGCTCTTGCCACAGGAACCTTTGATTCTCCTGGCCGACTACAAGTTGAAGGAGAAGACTTTCCTTTTGTGCTTCATTCCATGTCTGACTTCGGAGCTGCTATCAGCAAAGGAAAGTTACGTGGGAAGGCAGACCCTGTGTTAATTGTAGGTGCCGGACTTACAGCAGCTGATGCAGTACTGTGTGCCTACAACAACAACATCCCAGTAATCCACGTGTTTCGTAGAAGAGTTACCGATACAAGTCTAATTTTCAAACAGTTACCTAAAAAGCTTTATCCTGAATACCATAAGGTCTATCATATGATGTGTACTCAGTCCCATACTGTGGACTCTAATCTACATTCTGCTTACACTAGTTTCCCTGAACACAACGTACTTTCCTTCAAGCCTGAAATGAAATGTGTTCTTCAGAGTGCCTCCGGACTGAAGAAAATTTTGAAGTTTTCTGTAGCCTTAGTTCTGATAGGTTCTCACCCAAATCTTTTCTTTCTAAAGGACCAAGGACATAGCATAGGTCATCACTCTAATCAGCCCATCACATGCAAAGGGAACCCTATAGAGATTGATCCATACACTTATGAATGCACTAAAGAAGCTAACCTCTTTGCTTTAGGTCCTCTGGTGGGAGACAACTTTGTAAGGTTTTTAAAAGGAGGTGCATTGGGCATTGCACGATGCTTGGCAATAAGACAAAAGAAGAAACACGAATTGATTGAAAGTGGGGATGGAGGAGGTGATGGGGTACCATAAATGAGACATGAGAAATTTTCACATACAGAATTACAGACGTAGTCTAACAGAACACTCACTGACAGCGAAAGTTGATAGCAGTCACATTTCTGTTGTATACAAGTAACCTGCGCTTGTATTGCTTGGTAAAGGATGCTGATACTACAATATTTCACCTTTTCAAAATACAAAAAATGGATCTGCTATTACAGCTGATCTCTACTCAACTGGAATTACTTCCAGATAAGCAGAAAATGAGACTAACTTATATTGACTGGCCTGTCATCTCTTGCTCAGCTAAAAGAGCAGACTTCCTCTGGGAAAAGCAATGCCTACCAGAGTGGCTTTACATTTTAGTGTCAAATGTGACAAAATATTCTTACCATGAAATTAAAATAACTTCTAAAAGCAGAAAGGGTACTTACTACAAAGTGATTCTTGGTCCCAAAGCAAATTTGGAGCCTTCTGCTTGAAACAAAGATTTTATTTATTTGCCATAGTAATAACAGTAATACTTGGAATGAGCACTTAGTAAAGTGGTTTTTACCACAAGAAGGATTTCTGTAAACAAGAAGTATTCCTCAACAGTTATAAGTTATCCTATTTAATAATTGGAATAAAAGAACAAGCATTCCCATTTAATCTTTAACGCATGATTTGACTCAATCCATTAATGTTTTTTCACACTATGCCTAGAATTGGGTGAGTGCAGAAAGACTAACATGAGATGTTCCCCTACAGTGATAATGTACATTTCTGAGAATACTCATTAACATAAACAATAAAGTACTGATGTAAGTGCTCTTATTACAGTGTCCGTATAATGAATACCTAGTGTACTACTGAAAAATTAAGTACGTGAGAAAACGTAAGGTTTTTTTGCTTCCTAGCTCAGGAAGACTGAATGGGATCACTTGACTGATGAAGGTGGGTGATAGATACTCTCATCTCCCATTTGACCAAGTATTGGTTGTTTCGCTTTTTTTCTAGAGCAGCACGTAACACTAAAACTATTTTAGCCTGCAGTTTTTGAAACTTGAAAAAGGGTTATATCTCACAGCCAGCTAGAAAATAAACCAAACCCAAAACAAACATGCCGTAGTTCCTATAAATCTTAAAGCTTGTTATGAAAGACAAAGACTTATACTACCTCTGAATTGAAGTTTCACCATAATGTAAGACCTAGATTTCATTTGCTGGGTTTTAGAGTAGTTTAGGTAAACACATTCGTGGGTTATTCACCATAGTGAAGTAAGCAACAGCTTGTTAGAAAACTTAAGTTTATCTTCCAGAACTCTCAATAGACAAGAGTGTTTGGTTTTAACTGATCTATTACCAAACATTTTAATTCAGGTCCAATGCAGAGGGATAGATGTTATTTAATTTAATTTTCTGTTTGGGGCTTTTTTGTGTTGAAGAAAGTCATGTTAGTTTAAGGTATTGTATTTGCATGATTAAAATCTCCGTATTAGAACTTGAACAGATTTTAAAAAGGAAATTAGACTTAGAATTTGTGAAGCTGCTAGTGCTTGCTGGTTTCCTAGCTGTCTAATTTTCATAAGCTGTAGATACCTATATGCAATAAATGCCTGTTTTCTGTGCCTACTGAATTACGGGGTTCTGTGGCTACTGCAGGCCTTGATGCATCTGAGTAAGTTTCTCAGATTTTGGACATAGAAGTTGGAAAGGTAAAGCATGCAAGGATTAAAATGACTGTATTTCCAGTGGAAATCCAAAGTAATTTATGAAAGGATGCTACTTCTACTACTGATAAACTTTAGTTTAGAGTCAACTTAATAGCCTAAAAATAAACACAAATGAAGCGATGTTTATATTAATTTTTGCATTGCCTACGTGGTTGAATTTAACCATGCATTGTCAATACTAGTTAAGATACTTTTTTATACCGGTATTTAAGCTGGTGTAATTACGCTAAGTTCTAGGCTTATTTTTTTCCTAATTGAATTGACATTCTATAATTTGCCTTCTTCGGCAGAAACTGTGTATATATAAATATATCCTAAACCTGTGATACCTAATAGTTTTAACTGAGAATCAGTGTTATAAGTGCTAAATACTTGATTACAAAACTTTATTGCAGTTAATATATTGGGAATACATCTGCGCTGTGATTAAATTCCTTCAGTTTTGTGTCAATATAAATGTCTGAATACAACATATCTTGGCATGTTAGTGCTTTTTCATTTGTCATGTGAAACATTTAAAATGCCAACAAAACAAAGGGAGCAATTTACTTAAAACAGTTATTTTGCAAAAAGGTGAAAAAACCCCAGCCAAATCTCTAGCCTCAGCTGCTGCGGCTACTTAAAAGCTGTGTATGTTGTTGTGACAAATTTGTAGCAGAAATTTTTGTCCTGTTATTACACAGGTATCTTTCACTGCAGTGTTACAGCACCTTGAGTTTTATGTGCTTTTTTTTTCTTTTATCAATGTCGCCAGTATTTTTGAGATTAAAAAAAAAATCGCATGAGACCTCTTAGTTGAGCAGAGAAATTTTCTCAGTGGTTATGTTTATTAAGCCTGTATAAAAATACTTTTTTCAACCAAGACTTTACTAAAAAATCATCCTGTTTCTTCTAGGAATTCCTAGGTTTAAAGTTGTAGCTGAACTTTCTCACCTTTGGGTTTGTGATTTTGAGAGACATTTCTGGTTTTCTCCTCTTTGGTATTTTGAGATAGTAAGAGGTGAAAAAATTCAAGCTTTGCCTTAGGATAGTTTTACCTAAAGCATTATATCAGACGTACTGCATTTATTGTGGATTAGATGTTGGCACTGAGTAGTTGTCTTTTGGGGAAACACTCTGTTTCTCAGATTTAAAAAACCAAGCAAACAAAACAACCACATTTGAATTTCCTGTATGTTATAGTAGTTCCCAGAAGGGAGACTGTTTGCTTCTTTCAGCTCTTTTTTTCAGTGAAAAGGATAAGTTTTTAAACATCATGGATTTAAAAAGGATGCTTACTACTTAAGCTTTAGTACTAAAATACAGACAGGAAGAATATAATTTTTAGCTCAAGGAATTTAATTTGGGTTTATAGAATTTGAAAAGGTATGTTAACCCCTACTGTGTATTTTCTAATAAGCTAGTGGGAAAATGTGTCTTGCGTTTGGGTTTGGTTCTTAATGCTGAATGTGTCTCCCAGCTAAATTATTGCTAAGGTTATTTTAAGTAGTATCCAGCTGTTGAACTGGGACTAAGATTTGTCATAGTAGATTTCCCTAACAGTCTGCCTTGTATGTGATTATTTAACAATAGGTGTTTGTTAATGAAAGCACCTGACGGGGCAGTAGGAAACAGCACAGCTTTTCTTTTGGGTTTCCAGTAGATGATTGACTTCTGCTTAAAACATTTTCTACAAAAGAGTAAGGCTAAGTTTTACCCTAGTGAGTAAATGCAGAGAATCCTTTCTGCAAGTGATCCAGAGAGAGTGGTGACAGTAACGTCAGATGCTTCTCTCTCTTAGGAACATGCATTGCCATGGGCTAGCAGCCTGGGCTTGCCAGGGGACGCATGGAAAGGGCATAACTCCCAGAAACAGCACCTATACATTGAGTATGGGACACCAAAGTGCGTCCCACAGCTGTAGGTCCCTAGTCCTCAGCACTTAGGGAATTGTTGGGGCATACTACATTTTCCTTCTGGCCTGGTGAGTGTAGGCACCTATTTCGTAATGATTAATTTCATAGTGATGGTTGCATAATGAAAAATACTAATTCTGTAGAAAGAGGTGGCTGTAGCTTCCTTCTCTCACAGCTCAAGAACTGTGAAAAGAAAACTAGAGCCAGAAATCCAGAGAACTTATTCAAAGCCAGAGGAAATTAAATTAAGACCCAAACTTTGAGGCTGTCCTGACCTGCATATCCAGTGGAAAGGAAGAAAAGGCCATTTTTAGGCCAACTGCTCTTGAGAGAGAAAGAAAGGGTGTAAAATTTGCAAACTTCTAGTGAGTCCTCACTGACAGCAAGCAATGAGCAGAGAGGAACAATGGGAGGAAAGCAGCAAAGAATCTGAACAATATGAACTGCAAATCTACAGGAGCTGAAGTGACTCCATGCAGCGTTGATAGGCTGGTGGTCTCCCATCCGCTCGTGTGGAGGTCTGCACACTGTAACTAGAGCTCTGGGCTGGAGCTGTTAGTCTAACATGTTGCTGTGTATTTTTAATTGGCTATTAACTAAAGTTACACCGCAGTGCAACACATACGTATGAACTAGAAGCAATTGCATTTGCTCCAGAAGCTGTAGGACTGGCTCAGTAAGGTGGAGTGCCAAGAGATGAGATTTGTTTGCTCCAGGACCATATTTTCTACTTCTGAGAAAGCAAGCAGGTATTTTCATGTAATCGCGGAACCTGTGCTGTAACAGTGCCAGCTCCCAAACAGCTCTAAAGAGCAAGATGTAGCACACATATGCCTTAAAGGCAGCTGATCATTCAATTTTATGATCATCCATAGAGTAATGATTTCCTTTTGAAGAAGTTACGGAACAAAAAAATGCTAAAAAGGTTTATACTGTTACATTTTAATTTAGATAATATTTTAGAACCTTACAACAACAATGTCATCATTTTGGATTATTTTTTGAGGTGAGAGCAAGATGGGAGCACAATACCTCAACTGATGTGAGAGCTTTTTGGACATTTACTTCCTCCTTTTCCCCTTGCCCAACCTGAAAGAAAAATCATGCTTTCTCTGAAATGACCATAACACCTGATTCTATTTAGCAGAAACAATGGAAACTGAAACATTCCTTTACAGCGAAAAGAAGGCTTTGGTGACCTTAGGGGTACAAATTTGAAGTGAGGATATCGAATTATGAACAGCTCTTTTCCTGAAAAAGACTGTATTTTGGGGAATATGGTACACTTAAGGTGTTTCAGTTTAGTTAATTTTTGAAGCTTGAATTACACAAGGAATTGTGAGGTCAAGGATGAATTTGGTGTAAGGAACAAGGATTATGGGGGGGAAAAAGCATTTACAGTATAATTTAGTAATTATAATGAAGCTAAGCACTGTTTTAAAGATGGTTTTGTCCTTGCAGACACTAGAACATTTCAGCTCATTGAGTTCCCATTACACCTGTCTGCATGCTACCTGATTTTCTAACAATAATAATTTTGTCCTTACAGAGCATGCTAAGTCAACTCTTAAAACCTACTGGTCATCAGTAGTCACAAAAACTAGGAAAAAAAAATATACATCATATTGGTATCTCTCCTATCCTTTTGAAACTGCTTAGTCTGGAGACTAAGATAATCTAATTTGCACTTTCCTCCTCCATCTCTTTATTCTGAGATCACTGGGAAGGTGTAAGAATCAGCCCACTCTGCCTGCAGTGCATGCTTCAGGAAACGAAAATTCAGCTTCATGTTTCTGGACACCCTCTATAGACTCACATGCCAGCATAAAGAAAATGAACAACTAGGTTTGTTACATACAAAATATTACGGAATCCTGGCATTTTAAGGTTCTTTTTTTTAACTAGGTGTATAAAGAAAAAAATAGTTGTCCACAAATATAAAGGGAGAGGCAAGGTGATCAAAGAGACTTGATACAGTTCCAGGGGACACTCTGAAGAGAGGGAAATGGTTCATTTTTCATCCGTTTGGATTCTAGGACCAGCTTCTATGTGAACACTGAGTTACTGCTGTTCCAAGAACTGATCCTGCTGCCTTATATCTATCTACCTGGCACAATTTGGAAAGTGAATACTCTCATCTTGCCCGTCTTGTTAGGTGTGGTATGCTGATTGTGGAATTCCAGTTCTAAATGAGATAAAGGCTTTTATATTCATCTACGTACATGTTTGTTCACACACATGATACACCCGCACTTGGAGATACTATGTAAATGTCATTTCTGTGTGTCATGCCTCGGTTTTCTGCTTTTGCTGGAGTGTGCTTGGGTCATGCCCTTTTTTTCAAATGAGAAATGTAAACATGTACAGAACATCTGCTGTCAGCTGAAATATATTCTCCTTCTGAGCTGCAAGCGACTTGTGAGCAAAACCTCAGCTTTGATTAGATGATAAACCTACCTGAGGTTTGCATGCTAAGCTCGTTTTATCTTCATGTTTGCAAACTGATGATGGACTGGAGACTAAAGGAGTAATATTAAAACAGTTTCACCTAGAAGCCAATTATTTCGGTTTGGAGAAGTGGGGAACTCTTAAATCAAAGGAAAAAGTTATAAACTGGGAAGGAAGAAGCATTCAAAGAGCTGAAAGAGGGAAAAGGTGTTGGTTTGCATGGATCTGGTGCTGCAGCCAATTCATGGGAGAGATTCTGATAGTCAAAGCTGGGGCAGAGCAGTATGGCAGAATGCTAAAGCAAGTGGCAGGGAAAGGTGCTAGTTCAGGAGATGTGATTTAGTGTAGCATTTTTGTAACTATCTCACTGAAATATGGTGATGGTTATCAAAACATCGNATTTAGTGTAACATTTTTGTAACTATCTCACTGAAATATGGTGACGATGGTTATCAAAACATCCTTAGAGTGAGGAATAACAGTAAGGAAGACAGTTCAGGTTTTGCCACCTTTGGCTTAAGTTCTAAGAAGACACCAGAACAACCAGAACACAACTGGAATGTGTGAATCAGACACCAGATGTGGCCAAATGTGAGTGAGGATAGATTCAGGGAATGGAACAGAGCAAGAGAAAAGCTACTTTTATGGGAGGGGGGGGAGAGGGAAAGACAGGGTAAAAAGGACTGAGAAATCACCTGTACAAAACAGAGTGGCAATAGGGGGGTGGAGGTAGGTCTATAGCAGAGACCTCACCTACTGTCTCAGTTACGAACTGATATGTGATGGTCAACATGTGGAGTAGAGCCTCTGGGACATGTCAGGAACAGAGGCAATGAAGGGGGCTTAGCACTCTGGAGGAAGTCGATGGGGAGGTCGGTGGATGGAGGAAACAGAAGCTGACTGCATATAGGAACTGGTGCGATGCCACAGGAGAGGCCAGCCTTGCTGCACCAGCCCCCCCATTCTGGGAGAAAAAGGGGCAAGCTCATGGATGTGAGCAGACAGAAATAGAAAACAAACTTCCACAGTGAGAATATCTTGGCAGTCTTGCCAAAAAAGGCTGTAGTTTCCCCAACTGGTGTTGGAAAGATGGGAAGTCAGCTGAAACTGGTGTGAGTTAAACTGAAAACGAAGCATGTTCCTGCAGGGATACAGCACCCATCCTCTATTTTAGTGGTGCATGGAGTAATTTAATCCGCTTTAAACTGTGTTCAGTTAAGCTGCTGAATGCAAGAGTGTATTTTAAAAGCCTTGCTAATAAAAAGTATATTTAGCTTATGTATTGTGTGCATCTCCTTCCTGTGAGCTGTGTGAACGAAGATAATACACGCTATAAAAAAAAAGCAATCCCAATGAACCCTCAAAGAAACTGTTACAGAGAAAAATGCAAGAAACAAGATCTGAAGATAAATTTCTGCTTAGATGTATTTTTAAGTGAGGAGCATCATTTTGTCAAAAAGGCGGGTCCGCTTGCAGATTGTGGTTTGAGGCAGATAAGAGAAACCTTAGATGTCATGTCTGAGTTACTGAACTTTTTTTTAACCTTGTAAAGAAAACCACCACCACACAAGTTCTCTCAGAAAACTGGTGAACTGAATGTTGAAACCACAGGGCACAAACACCACAGAATGAAAACAGAGCATGCAGCAAAAGTTTAGAACTGCGGAAGGCAAAGCTAATTGCCCTTGCTCGCGCTCACTGCTTTTGCTTTACCTACAAAACTGTTTTTATCTCAAACCCATAAGTTGTCCCACTTTTACCCTTCTGATTCTCTTGCCCCATCCTGCTGGGGGGAGCAAGTGAGCGGCTGCATGGAGCTTAGCTGCTTATTGGAGTTAGGCCACAACAGTATGTTTTATAAAATAAAGGAAAATTCAGGTCAAGTTAATGTAATAGTTCCAGGGGTAAGGCAAATACTGATGTAATGTATTGGATGTTCAGGCTCCAAAGACTTGAATCATGTAATCACATCCAGAATCACAGAATCATAGAATGGTTTAGGTTGGAAAGGACCTTGAAGATCATCGAGTTCCAACCCCCCTGCCATAGGCAGGGATACCTCCCACTAGACCAGGTTGCCCAAGGCCACGTCCAGCCTGGCCTTGAACACCTCCAGGGATGGGGCCTCAACAGCCTTTCTGGGCAACCTCTTCCAGTGCCTTACCACCCTTAAAGTGAAAAACTTCTTCTGCAACTGAATTAGAAACCAAATTCTCACCGATTAGGCACCCTCACGTTGGACTCAAAACAGGAACATACACTGGGTCTATCTTTAGCCAAGTGCTGATCCTACNTTTTTTTTTTTTTTTTTCCTCTCGGCCCTACTGTGGAAACCCCCACAACGCCCTCCCCTCTCAAGAGCACACAGCTGCCTGGGAGAGACTGCAACGAAATCTGAAGATTATGTTGGAAGTGTTGATACAGAGAAGACATCTCAAACAAGATCTATAAAGAAATCTCCAATGTTTGCCTGTGGGTGCTCCCCCAGTCACATGGTGGGCGAGTCCATCAGTCCTAACACACTAACTAACTAAAAATAAAAAAAGTATCAAAGCTGCTCAGTTCACTGGTCTGGGGAAGCTGATTTGAAGAGCCCTAAGTCATACAATGTGAATAGAGGAGTGGTCTCAGATGTGCCACCAAGGTTGCTTGAACCCTAGCAGACTACAGTCTGAGCAGCAAAGGATATAGCATTTACTTTCTTGTAGAAGGCCCCTCTGTACATTGTATCTTTTCAGAATTTCTAAGGTAAAATGACAAATTCTGTTTTTCACAACTGTAAACACAATCTTTCTGAAGGATCTTGTCCATTGATATGTTGCTATCCAAGCTATTTGCCTGAATTTAGTAACAACAATCAAAAAGGTCATCCTCAGCAATCTGCAAGAGCTGCCCGGTGGACCAGTGGGTCTTCAACAGGAAAACCTGGAGATTCTCATTGCGACAGTAGAAAAACTCACCTGAGGGTGCAACAAGCAGCAGTCACTACATCTTCTCCAGCAAGTAGTTCAACCACTGAACAACAGTCTTTTTAAAGGTATTTGGTGGACAAGATTTGATGGACCCTGATGTAAGTTACAATACCAAAAGACTTTCATAGCTATTGCTGAACTCAGAGGTATCTATCTCACACTTCGTGTATCACTCTGGACATCCCTGACCAAGTGATCAAGAAGATGCCATGACAGACCTGAGGAAACACTTGGTTTTGAAGATCAAGTATTTTCTGAGACTGTGCAACCATGTTGACTTCAGCATATCTGCTATCTTGATATACACAGATCTCACAATGTTGTTCTCCAGATATGATACACAATGGAGTGGCTTGAAACAGCTCATCTTGCTTACATGTTCTGAGCTCTTGCCAGAGGAAGTAGTTTTGTTAATAAGTACTTAAATTCAATTATATCAACCAGATTACTTCCTCACACAAGGAGGGCGATCCTACCATCCCAACTCTTGAAACTGGATGCAATGGAGCTACAGTCCATCTTCATCTGTATGGGATGGCTTCATATAGCCAAGCAGAAAGTCTGGAAGGCTTTTCTCACCGTGCTTTCAGGGGAATCCCTCAAATTTAAAATTCTCAGGTCACTAAGATGAGCTCTCCTAACCCAAGAATAGGTAGCTGTTTCATAGATTTCACTGTTGATATAGATGATGGAATTATTTGTACCAATGGTATTTGCTCTACGTCATGAACAACAGAGAAGGTTATCATGATCAGACATCAGCAGCATTTAAGCCTTTCTCAATAGATTCCCAATTCTTAAGACAATATCCATGAAAATGTGCTGAAGGTGGCCGCTTAACTTCCTGTTCTCCCTTTCAGAGGAAAGCTTATTGGTTTCTCTTGGCCTGCATCTTCATAACTGGATAATGGACATTATTTCCAATAGCAAGGGGATTCATTTGGGTTCTCTGCCACTAGATCTAGAGCTTTCATGTTTTTCCTTTTTTTTTTTTTTTTTTTTCATTTTCCAGAAAAACTCCCCCACACCCCAACCACTTTTTTGTTTGTTTGTTTGGTTGTTTTTTTTTAAAGTTTTATTTTGGGGGCGTGGGTTTTTTCACCCCACTTGACTCCTGGAAACTATCAAATTCAGTCTTCTCTGCCTCTAACTTGAGTCTCATTACAAATAAAAACAATTACAGAACATGAGACATCATTATATCAGAATTTACTCTCTGAGGAACATACAAGGTTATTTCTCATTTAATACTACAGGAAAATACACAGACTTTCATAATCTGATGGTTCTCATCATGCTTCTTTTGTTCTTGAACAAACATACGCAGCTCTCTTCTATTTGCAAAGGAAAGGAAATATGCAGAGAAAGAAACTTAATTTGCCTCTCTCTCCCTTCCCAAGAAACCAAAATTAAAATGCTTGCTGCTGCTGCAAATTTTTTTTGTATTTTTTTCAGAGTTTATAACAGTGTTTCCAGTCTAACTGTAGGCTGTTCAAACAAATATTGAAGATTTGAAGACATAATAGGGTAAAAATCACTGAATTTACATTTGTTTCATATCTGCTGTCACATAAAATTGGTGGCTGGCTGAAAATAATTTGATGTCACCAACTTCAAAAATAGGAAGAAGTTTGACCTTATCAATATTAAATACTTCTTGTTTACTCAGATACAAATTTCAAGTTTGGTCTAACTTATTTATGAAGTCTTCAAAAACCTCCGCCTCAAGACAAAATTGACAAGATACAAAAATCTAATTAACAAGCCTTTCTGAAAAGAAAAAAGCCTGATTGTACCTTCCTTTTTTCCCCCCCAAATAGTACTGATAAGCAAACATTAGAAATAAACAGCCTAAAATGAAATCCTAAGTATCTATGGTATTTTACTGAGCATTACTCTTAAGCAAATAACATTAAGGTCTTGAAAAAGTGCAATCCGTAAGTAGCGAGCAGTGAAAGAAACATTTCTTTTTCTTTAATAAAAGCAAGACTTAAAAACAAGTCTTACAATAATAGATAGTTCAAATGGTCATATGTAGGTATGTATTATACACTGTAACCAGCAAACCTAAGGAACAGAAAGCAGATTTTGCTAGACAATCACTGTAAATTCAGGTCACAATTTATCTTCTCCTTTTCACATTAGGATCATACCTGCAACAAAAAAGAAAATTTGTCAGAAATAACTAAATCTTACTGATATTCAAAGTTAACAATGTGATGTAAATAGTTTTATTATACATCCATAACAGGGGATTGGTCAGTGTTTAGTCCTTTCCCCAACTGCACTACTATAATTAACCAGAGTTGCTACAATTTGACTTAAGAATGCATAAGCTAGGACCTTTGCACGAACTAAAGATAACCTTTACTAAAATTTTCACTGACTTCCTAGCTACTTAAAATATTTAAATCTGATGAATGAACAAGTTTCTCCAAGCCTTTAATGTCCCAACATTAAGTTCCTTACTGAAAAAAAAACCCAACCCCAAACCAAAGGGGAAAGAGGGGAAAGAGGTACTGTACATTCACAGCAATGTACCAACATTTGGCCACAACTCATTCAGACAAAACCCTTCTGCTGCTTCCTACTCCCACAAAAAGCAGTTCCTTGCCTTACCTTCCCCTTTATACAGCTTCTGATTGATTTTTAGTAATTTAGATCTACTTTCTGGATATACTAGTTACCCAATTTATTGCAATATGCTCGTGGTTTGTCTCTGCTTGACACTGCTATCACTTGGCCTTCTCTTTCTCCCTATTTGTGCTTTATCTCCCAAAATCCTGTGTCACTTCTTTGAAATTCTGATGTGTTTTGTATTCATGCATGAATAACTTATGGACACAACTGAATGATCAGGCAGTTTTACTTCCACTAATTCTGCTCTCATTCATCAAGATTTTTTTTTGCTTAGACAGGAAAATGTGACAACTTGTGAGCCAAATTACATCACCACATAACTAGAAAGGTATTAAAAGTCACTGCTGTTGCTATACGTCTCAGACTCCTGGCAAAAATGAAATGTGTACCCTTTGAAAGAAATGCTCTATTATTAACTGTTAATTACAGAACAAGCTGTTAATGCAGTAAGATTTTCTGAATGGCTCTTACACATCTTCATATGCAGTATCACGTTTATTTGACAGTGATTTGGACAAAAACATCCTTCTTCACCATACACATTTTTCTACGTAAATGCACAATTTTTAGTGTTAGTCAAATGCACGGCAGGTGAGAAGTCAAACAGTGGTTGCTTGTTTCTTCACATAAAAACTAAGAAAACAATGAAATCTTTGCTAAACAAAATGAGTTCCTTATATTATATACAGCAGCTTTCCAGTATCTGAAGGGCGCCTATAAGACAGCTGGAGTGGGACAAGTGCATGTAGTGATAGCATGAGGAGGAATGGCTTTAAACTGGAAGAGGGCAGATTTAGAATAGATATTAAGAAGAAATTTTTCACTCTGATGGTGGTGAGGCACTGGAACAGGTTGCCCAGGGAAGCTGTGGATGCCCCACCCCTGGAGGTGTTTAAGGCTGTGTTGGATAGGGCTTTGAGCAACCTGGTCTAGTGGGTTGTGTCCCTGCCCATGGTAGGGGGGGTTGGAACTAGATGATCTTCAAGGTCCCTTCCAACCTACACCATTCTATGGTTCTGTGATATTAAAACTCAAAGCAGTTCTCTGAATTTATTGCTATAGCATTGTAACACATTAATTCTACCATTTAAGTATCTCCTGGACACCTAATTCTATTTTGAAGGAGGGGGAAGGGAAGGAGAAGGGTGGAAGATAAGCAGATAGTAGAAGGGGATCATACATGATGAAAACCTGCGATCAGGACACCAAGAGCTTCAACCCTGTCTGTGACTATGGAGATGCTGACACTGACAGTCATGACCATCTTTTTATGTAATCTCCCCCACCTCACCTCCAGCCATTTTCCATGTTAAATGAAGCCTGGATGATGTTTTCCAGACAGAAAGAAATCAAACAACATTATCAGAGAAAGGAAACTGTACAGTGGCCCGAAATGGAAAAAGGACTACAGAGATTCCACCACCGTGACTGAATGCACAAAGAAACAAAAGACCTTGCTGGGAACAGGGAGTGAAGGATACAAAGGGCTATTACTGAACATAATCCATTTATCTGTAGTCTTGGCAGATAGTATGATGTGCCTTCCCTTCCTCCTCTATCTCAGTATGTACTCAGCAGCAGTTGAGGGCACAGCTTTTCCTTCTAGCTTATCTTTACCTTGGAGTACTGCATGACTTTCTAATGGCATCTTCAAATGCCATTTTCATGGGAAATTTCAGCTGTTAACATTAGCATTAAGCCAGGTAGTTTTACTCAAGATTAAGGACAAAATTAGAAGTAGGTTACAAACTGCTGAATGTTAAATTGTGTGTTTTCATATTTTTGACTGTGGAAACTTCCATAAGTACAACTAACCTAAATAAATCGGAGTTGAGGTAAAAACTTTTCTAAGCATCAATGCATGTGAATTATCCAAGTTTCCACTGCTGTGTTTTGAAAGGCTAAAATAAATCAAGATACTTTGAATCAATTTAGATTCCAGCACAGCAATCAAGCTGCACCATGTTTTTTATAAATGTCTTCATAACTGACATATATTTAAAGCTGTATTGCAGATGTAAAAACCGGATAAAGTGGCAAACTTGACAGAACTTTTTTTTTAATTATAAAGTGATTATAAATCATTACATTAGGATTACAGTTGAAAGTAACTGGACAGGAAATCAACTGAATAGGATGATTCTCTCTTTCAAAAGAGAGATTAGGGAAAGCAGTAGACAACTAAAGTGAGGGTTATTGAAAGAAAATTGCTGAAACAGACTGTGTTTTAGAGGCATATGTAATGAATTATGGCAAAAAGCAATGGCAAACAGCCAAGGCAAACCGAAGTGAACCTTCCAAAGAAATCTCTCAAACTCCTGTGACATAAGCACTGATTAGGACAGAATTAATGACCCAACTACACTGTCAAGAGCATAAAATGATCAGTGTAAAAATGCCTCCTCTCCTCAGTCTGAAAACTGAAAAGATGGTAAGGCATTGAGGGAGTTTCTAACAAGGGGAAAAAAGAAAAAAAAGATAGGAGCTCTTTCACTGTGAATGGGTTTGAAAGTAGCTTAAGGTCTCAAAGAAAAGGAACACAGAGGGGCCACACTGAAGGATTTGCTAAGGTGTGTGGTTTTTTGTTTTTAATTTTTGGTTTAAATTCTGGGAATCATTACTTCAAAGATCAAAATAGAGAAAGCAGTCCTGCCAATCACTTTTTCACAGAACTAGTATTCTGTTGCTTTAGCTCCTTCAAGTGACTCAGCACAAGGACAGACAAGTGCCAAGGCCAGAATGAAAAAGTGGCAGACCCCATCACTTTTTCTTCGCAGTTCGGATGACTGACTTAATTGTAAGATCAAAACACTTCATTAGGCTCTAGCAAACACTAATGGTGAAAAGCCTGACACCGGAATCTCTTCCAGCTTTTGTGAACAATCAAGCTTGTGCATGTGAGCCAGGAAATAACAATATTTTTGTTCGAGATGTTCTTATTAAAATATTTTAGCAAATCTGAATGAAATTGAAAAAAAGTTTAAGACATTAAAAAACTGAGAGAAGTTATTGAGTCATTTTGGGTATATTATGTACATGGGAATACATGGAGTTTTGACAAAAATAGTCAAAGTAGTCTTTTACAAAATTGGAATTTGTCTAAAAAGAGATGTGATGTAAAAAATACATATTTTCTAAGTATAAACATAAAACTCTTACCTAAAGAGATCATCAGCAAGCGATTCTTCTCTTGCATGTCGGTTCTGTTCCTGAGAAAGTAAGTTTATTCAATATTTGACATTAAGGATGAAGCTAATGAACAATACAGAAGAACAATATATTCCTGCACAAACACATTTTTTCCTGAAGAAATAAGTTTTCTCTAAGTACTCTATTCAGTGCATATTCACATTAGATAATATATTTCACTCCTCAAATTTGGCTACTGCTACCAACTAATGGAATGGATTAGTCTGTGCAAGGTATCAATTTTGGTCAGAAATATGTTTTTTGTTTTTTAAGCATCATCATAGAAATAGGGAAATTTTTATCTGCTCATTGGTGCGTAAAGGGAATTTTATTAGTTATCTAAACCTAGGGATTATGTCTTTTTCTGATAATCAAAAACTATTGCTGTAACAGCATCTTGATCAGGCTGTGGAAACAGAATGTGACTCATCAGCACGTATTTTTAAAGAAACTATCGGAACATGAAAGTGCTAGAGAACTGCTATGTTAAAATATAGTATTTTTTAGAACTTTTACATACAAAGGTGAAGATTTTTACTATAGGAAAAATACTATACTTATTCTTACTATATCTCTTCAGTATACTCCAATAGAATTTTATTCAGGGATTTTCTATTTTGTTTAACAGCAGAATATCAATTCTACTGTGTAACAATTTGAACACAACTAACCATACAGAAATTCTTCCTAGCTCCCAGTCACATTTTTAGAAGTCACAAGTTTCCATAATGCTGATTTTTTCTAATAAGCAAAGTAATTCTCTTTTAGATTATTGATTTTGCTTTAAATCAATATTTCTGATTATATGAATGTTGCATGTAAAATTAATTCAAATAATCAGCAAGAAGATGAGCCTTACCACTGACCTCTGATTTTCAGTAACTTTTCTAATGTCTATGTTCCTATGAGCATGTGTGGACAGCTAATTGGCTGAGGTTTTATTTCAAAAATAAAATTCTGAAGTATTTCAGAATGACCATAGCTTGGTATGACCACTTTCGCATGTCAAATTTTTGTTTGATCATCCTCAAGAAATAATTCCTTACCTCCATTTCTTGCCTTAACCAGTCTTCTAGTTCTGAATTCTTTTTAGCATGGTGAGCAATCAAATCTGATCCTCCAATAATGTATGGAGGTTGTCCTTTCCCTGGATAAGCTACCTGTCAGACAGTAAGTTCTTACAATTACAATACAAGGCAAACACACTGCAAGTAAAAGGTTTGTATTAACAAATTCAGAAAGTCTATTCAGATATCACAGAAGAAAGTCAGTCAGTCTTCCTTTGAATAATATTTATCAGAGATTACATTTAA
The DNA here is from genome assembly GCA_008711295.1 of Anarhynchus alexandrinus. NCBI lineage: Eukaryota > Metazoa > Chordata > Aves > Charadriiformes > Charadriidae > Anarhynchus > Anarhynchus alexandrinus. The sequence goes on along the minus strand of VUYV01000078.1, from coordinate 1,825,731 downwards.
AAGATATTGAAGAGAAAAAAAGCATTTATAGAAAGATATTAACTCATTTTTTCCAAAAGAGACAAACAAACAAAAAACCTGAGAAGTTATGTATGCTATATAAATCTGATAGTACATTAAATGGAGTTTGAAAACATTATAAACTGATTTTTACTGACAATCAATTTTATCATCAGAATGCATAAGCATCTGCTACAAAATGGTGGAAAAGAAAATACTATCAGAAATTTAAAACATTATCTAAAAATGAAAGCATACTCCCAGAAAGCTGGAAGTTGCATTATGTGACTCACACTCTCTACATAGTATTTTACTGAAATGCATTAATGCCTTTCTAGTAATCCTATACTATTTTTTTTGTTTGTTTTCAATATGAGCTGAAGTGGTATTTTTACATTGAACACAAAGAATTTTCTTGAAATTATTTTCAGGACTCAGCAAGCAATATTCTTACTTTTATAAAATACTAGATTTAGTTCTATTTAGAAATCGAAGATTTATTAGATAAAATGCAATATTTGGAACCAGCAAATGCTTTATAAGTAGGTCTCTGGAGAAGTCGAATTGCTAGCTTTTGGAGGTACAACCAGAAATTATGGAAGGCATCACTTAACCACTTATTCCAAGTAACAGCTTGGAATAGAGAGTACAAGTATCTAAATAGTCTAGCACGAGGTATGCCTTTGTCAGCCTGGTACTTCTTCAGTCAATTAGCAAAATATTTATTACAAGTATGATATGGTATTTATATTGTTACTTTCTGTAGATACTATCAATTTAAAAAAAAATCTTTCATAATTTATTTCTATAATCTGAAGGCAATACTTTTTAGTATTTTTAAATACTGCCATCTTGTGGCCATTTGAAATACACACTAACCTTTTTGAAAGTTTTGAAATTTTTCTTTCCTCCATAGCTGGTATTTCCAGTAAGCTGACTGTTCTGTCTTGGATGGCTGACAACCAGTGATCTAAACTCAGTCAACAGAAGTCTGCTAGGAAGATTGCTGGAGTCATCTTGCAGTTCGTTGCGCTTCTTGTATGGGAAGAAAAAGGAAGGAGCACTTCAAGTGTGTAAACAGAGAGGCAACATATCTAACAGTATAAACTTTAGAGAAAGAAATTATCATGAGCACAGCTGAGGTGAAAGTTAGGATTGCAAAAGGGTGAGGGGAAGCAGCAGCAGTGCTAAAGCCAAGAAGATCAATGTACTTCTCAGCCTCCTTCTATGCTACCAATAGAGCTGGGAGCACAGTAAATTTATTTCTTTCATATTTACATCTGTTGAAAAGAGAGGATCATTAAGAACTGCAGTAATAATAACAAAGTCAGTGTACCTCATTTCACTAGGATTTTACTTCAAGACAGAATTTTATTTTTTTTTCAGTTAAGCTAACAACTAAGAATTACTTCTCTCTCCACCTTGCCTCTTACTCTAACGGAAACTCCAGTTAACTCCATGGAAGACAGTTGTATGTCTTCAGCTCAATTCTAGGCTACAAATTTACCATTTAGGCCAACTTTAGGGCTGCGAGTTGGATCTGATCAATGAAGCAACTTTTTCTGGTATATGAGAATGCTCATATGCCAGCAAGGTTGCATGCACACTTTGCTGCTTGGGGCTAGATCTATATGGATGAAAAAAGAAGTGTGGGTGCAGGACAAGTTCACATGTTAAACGACCTTCATGGACAGCTCCAGCCCAGATGCAGTACAGCTGTTTCACAGAAAACTATAAATTTGAAGTCCCGTAATCTGCACTTTGGTGTATCTGCACAGCATTCCCTCTTCTTGGACTGTTTTCTGTACGTATGTGAAAAGGTTTTATCCTGCCCCTTGTTGTCTGGCTACACTCTCCTTGATCCCTTCAGAATCTTTCCATTTCAGTTTCATTTAGCCTAGTCTCCTTTTCCTCTGCCTCACTGCCATTCCCAGATATTCTCCCCTCCATCCTTCCTTCATCTCACCCATAACAAAGTTAGCATGCTATTTACTGTTGTTAATCAGTGTATGTTATATCTATTTCCTGAGTGGTCCCTCTCTTCCATTCTAGCTCTGATCTCCCTAGAACAGACGAAGAGATTATGTTCTGCTCTAGTCTTTAAGAAGTAACCTAATAAATCATCAGTACAAGTGTTAACTGCATTGAAGGGTTAATATAATTAGATTAGGTTGCTGTAGTTTCAGTCATTTTAAGTATCCATCCAAATGCCATTACAAAAGCATACAGATGAACAACAGTTCACTCTGTCTTTTCACAGTCAGTAAGTTGGACAGAACTATTCAAATTTAGACATGATTATTTTAATGAGTACAATCTTCAGAACCTCCTTTACTCTGAAACAGGATCCAAATACTATGGGTCTTAAAAGCAAAATTTTTATGCATTTTCTTAATGATTCTTCAAGTTTGCTGTTCAAACTTCTTACCAAGACTGGCGACTCTTGCTTGATCTCACTTTTGATTTCTGAAGTTAGAATTGATCCCAGTTCCTCTTCTTTCTATTTGAGTAAAAATTATTTAAAATGTAACACTGAAATTAAGTGCAACTTCAATTACATAAAATTGTTTTCTGCTCTTTACAGTGGAATAAGCAACAAAGCTGGTGAGAGGTCTGGAGGACAAGTCTTATGAGGAGCAGCTGAGGGAACTGGGGTTGTTTAGCCTGGAGAAAAGGAGGCTGAGGGGAGACCTTATCGCTCTCTACAACTACCTGAAAGGAGGCTGTAGCGAGGTGGGGGGGTCGGTCTCTTCTCCCAAGTAAAAGGTGGTATTACAAGAGGAAATGGCCTCAAGTTGCACATGGGGAGGTTTAGATTGGGTATTAGGAAAAATTTCTTCACCAGAAGGGTTGTCAAACATTGGAACAGGCTGCCCAGGGAAGCGGTGGAGTCACAATCCCTGGAGGTATTTAAAAGACAGGTAGATGTGGTGCTCAGAGATATGGGTTAGTGGTGGTTTTGGCAGTGTTAGGTTGATGGTTGGACTTGATAATCTTAAAGGTCACTTCCAGCCTAGATGATTCTACAGTATCAAGAGTAGAGTGTTACACTGGTCTGAGCTAAGGATGCATAGACAATTACTAATTCTCATCTGATCCATGGTATCTTGCAAATTCCAGTTACTCAATCATACATTCAAACTTTATTATTATAGCACTTAAACACTGCCTACACTGTATAAGAACTCACTAGACAGTAAGCTTTAATATATATATTTTTTTAAATAAACAAAAATCAAACCTGTTCCTTCTCTCTTATTCCCCTCTGCATTGTTAAGAGTCTACTTTGCTAAAGCTCTCAACACTGTTTTCCTCTACAAACCTGCTTCTGTTTTTTTTTTCCAATGAAGTGGCTACTGTTAACTCAAAATCCATTGTTTTCTTCATTTCTCTTAGAAAATTGCCTTATTCTCAAAAACAAAAACAGAGAAATAATCAAGAAAACTAATCACAAGCTGTGTTTTGGTTTTTTGTTTGTTGGGGTGGGGTGGGGGGGGGACGGTTTTGATGGTTTTATGTTAGTTTTGGGTGTCGTCTTCCTTCCATCCCCCCCACCCCCGCACGAGGACATTAATGATCTGAATTGCCTCGTACAGGAATTTTAGTAATCTTTCACATGACATCTAGAGATTCTGACTTGAAAGATGTTGGACACTACTGGCTTATTCAACGGATGGCTTAGTCAACTAAAGCTTTCTTCAGAAAATTCATTAAAGATAATATAACTGAGTATTATTTAGTATAAGTATCAACATTATAATTAACACACCAACATACAACATGGGAAGTTTTTCTTGGACCAGTGATATACTCTGATGTTCTACCTACAGTATTCAAGCAAAAAGAGAGGAAAACTTTCAGAATACAAGCAGCTTTCAATTCACAAAGAAACAATGTCCCGAAGAATGAAAGACATTTAGTATAACACTGCAATGTTCACATGTAATAAATACATCATGTCAATTTTTAGTTCAGAGTGATTTGAGACATTTAGACAAACAAACTTTACAAATTCACTTTCTGTATATGGGTATCCTTAAAGGAGCTATCTGCATCCTTCTAACACAGTTGTAAATGTCCAGATCAAGTACACGAGAAGAATATAACTTACCAGTATTTCATTCTCCTCTCTCTGCTTTACATTCACTTCTTGAATGCTGCTTCCTTTGGCTTCCAAACATTTTTTTTTCCGTGTATTTCCTTGAGCTTCCCGGTCATGATCTGCCATTTCATCTTCCCAGTTTAGGTCTCTGCTTCCAAACACAATTTCTAGTGCCTCTGTATCTTCAGATAAGTCATCTAACTCCTTTCTCTTCTTTGGTGCATGCTTTTCACTAGAAGTAGTTCTAGTGTCTGTTTTATCACTTACTAGTTTGTCACTTTCCCTCATAAACTTTATACCTGTGTCTTTTAATGCAAAATTTGGGGTTTGGTCCACGATGTTATCTTCCTTTTGATGCTGTTCCGCTTTGCTGTTCCACACTGATGAAGCTGTGCGTTCAGTGCACTTGGAAACAGGCAATGACCTTTCCTCCAGTTTTGCTAGTTTGGGTACAGATGTTTCTTCTCCTTCAGCTCTTTCTCTTAGACAGAAAGCAATTACAAAAGAAATAAATTACAAAAGCATTTTTGAATATGACCAGCTGCATACACAACATAACAGCTTCCTTGGGTTTTAGTGACTGCATTGTGAAATTTGAACAGAAGTACCCTTGAGGAAAAGCTTGCCGTTTTAGAAAGCTGATCTAAAAATTATCTTTTTAAGTATATTTTGAATTAGATGTACATCCCTTGAGTTAAAATTATTTTCCAGAAACAGCACTAACATAACAGTAAGGGAAGTGATGTCAAGAACATTTCAACATACCTTTTTCTAGCTACCTGGAAGTAATTTGTAATTGAGTTAGACTGGTGACGTGAAGCACACTCACTAGATATACCAGCTTCTGAAATTTTAGATGGCGAGACAGGATGACTTTTTTGACTAAACCTCGATGTTCTGTTCACTCTAGATATCGACGATCCTGCATTTACACTGCTGATTGTGGTAGGATTTTTCTTTACAGCAGTTGTATCCTGGAAAGCCATTTTCCCTCGTCTATCCATCTGGGGAGTATTCTCTATCTCCGTACTACATTAGAGAGAAAAAAAAAATATTAAGTGAACACACAAGAAATTACCACAGAGATACACTGTAGAATACCACTTTTTAAAAAAGCTATACCTGTACTTTGAACACACTTTTAAACAACATAGGTGTGCTAAAAATGAACTGTAAAATCCACTATGACAAATATATTTTTATAATTGTGAAATGACTTGAAAATTTGTAATAGTTATGACAGTCAAATCAGTTATGCAGTATCTACATTTGTATCCCAGAGTCATATAAATCCCATGTGATGTTTTATGTTATCTACCACTCAAAAGCAGAAATTATGTCACTGCAAACAAGTGAGAGCAATTTAGTAAGTGCCATTTCTAACACCATATAACTCTGTTCACAGCAATGACACACTTCCTCTGCCACAAAAGGTTGCTTTATTTGCAAGTATTAGCTTAGAAACTATTTCCATGAATACTTTACCATGTCTGCTCTTCCATTTCTGTATCAGCTACATATACTGTGCTGTCATCTGCAGCAGTTGGCATTATGGTTTCATCCACAGCCAAACTCTGAGAAATGGCTCGCCCTGCAACAGCTGATGCAGGAGTACTTTCAGTTACAGCTGCAAGAGCAACACAAGAGAAGAATTAAAAGGTTAGTATCATATCTGTGATTCTTTGCGTGTGTTATCACACATCAGTAACTGATCAGGTCTGGTTTTTGTAAAATGGTCTTAAAGCAATTTTAATTAAAAAAAAATAAGAAGATTTCTTAATTAAAAAAAAAAAAGAAAGAAACAGTTCTAGAAAAACACATTCTGGGATTCAGTTTTAGTTAAATATTCCACTGAATTAAGTCATGGAATTTTGCTTAAATAAAAATGAAGCATAATAGGAAATTGTATAGTAATATGGACATAATGCAATTAATAAATCATGCAATATATATTTTATGCAAAACTGTTAGAGAACAAAATTCCTTACATTTACTGCTTTATGATGATCTCTAACATGTGATTATTATATTATTTCAACTAATACAGAACCAACACTTGGTATAAAAAAAACTTAGAATAAATGTCTTCAACAACCAATTTCTCATAATCCCCATAGCCAGGGGATAGCCTTAAAACACCTTTGCTGCTCTATTTAGTTAATTGCATTATTTTCTGTAAAGCAGAAAGAAGAGCATATACAACATCTTTTGTATTGTCTGCCCTTTCACTTGTCCTTGTCTTCATATACTTATGTCTTCTCCAAATCAAAGGATACTAACATTTACTATTTTAACATCTCACCATGCTGCTAGACACAGGGTTTTTTTTAATTACTACTCACCTCTCAGCCCTTTACATTACTCCTGCATCTCATTCTGACTGAAAATATGATGACAATGCCATCCTTTCAGACAACCCATTCTTTATGCATTCATTCATTATTTTTTCCTACCACTGTAACCTATAGACGAATAACCAATAGACACAACTACGTTTCCTCCTCGAGCAACTACATTTTGTATATGTTGCTATTTGTTGTTCTGAGACAAGATCAGAGGAAGAAGTCTTGTTTACGATCCCTTTGATTTGCAACACATACATGTAAGTTTCTTTGTAATTCCCAAACAATAGCATTTGCTCCCTCTCAGCAAATAAATTGTAAACATAGCTACCTTTAAAAGCCTGATATACAGTCCGTTTACACAATTCAATCAGACAACTTAATTTTTATCCAATTGAATCATTCAGACTGGAAACAAGAATCATCCTTTCTGATTTATTCAGATGTCTGCAGGGTCAGTATCTTTAAGTTTAATCTGAGAATTAATTTGTTTTGTATTGTTTTCTAAACTAACTGGATAGACAAAAGATCAAATACAAGTAACATACAGGAATACCAGTCAACCACAATACTTTTCAGAGCTCTGCCAGTACTGAATGTGTATCTTTCTCTCTTCAAAATACATTTTTGAGTAGGTGATGTTCCTATATGTAAAGACAAATTTATGGGGGTTTTGTTTGATTTTTTTAAAAAAAATGTAGAATTTGCTACCCGATACAGCACTTGTAGAACAGAATAGAACCTAAAATTATACACATAACTGACGATTTTATAGAAAGAAAATATAGACTAACAATTTTGGAACAGGCATGACAAAAACTCTCTCTCAAAGATTTTTATTATTACTGTATTAGCAAATACAAGTTAAGTTTCAAGATGAGCCTTGGAATGTCCACCCCCAAACTATGACTTTAGCAAACATGGCAACTGCGTCTCATAGTTTTTACCTCTTATATCAAGATTATGTTTGGTTTTGAACTGGGTGTGGGGTGGTTGAATTTTCCTAAAGCAAACTCCTTTTTGGGGGAAAAAAACCCACAAACCAAACCCAAAGCAAGCCTTTACAAATTAATTACATTCTTATTCTCTCAATTTCTAACATTCATCTTTTACCTCCTTATTACCCCAGTCTCTTCATAAAAGAATAGCATGGAATTCAAACACAACATACATACCTGTTAATTCAATGGCCACTAAAAATGCAAACTTCAGAAGATTGTTTTAATGTACCTTTCCTTTAAAGATCAATGTACTATGTATCTGCTTTTTATGCTAATTTTAGATCTGCTACTTTTTTATTTACATCTAAGAGTCATATAACTTTCACTGCAGTTTATTGCAAGACCACTGAAAAACAATTACCTCTTTAGACTTGTATACACTTTTCATACAGTGTCATTCTATTTTAGTGGTCTTGCAAAACAAAAGAACTTGAATGTTAGCAGTTGATACCCCTGTACGAAAAAAAATACTGCCTCTTTAGCACTGTTAACTTATTGCTACCCTTCTTCCAATTACCTTTGTTACCAGGCTGCCTTTGAGGGTTGCAGTATTTTTCTGTAGACATGAAGATAACAGCCAATCCAATTTCTGCCTCGGGAATAGCCCTGAGATTCTTGCTGTTAATATACAAATAAAGACAAAAAATTAAAATACATTTCTCAATACAGATTCAAAGATGAAGAGGCAAATGGTACAAAATGTTCCATTCCTCTTTTCAAAAAACATCAGTGTACGCTATGATTTTTCACAATACAGTGAGTGAGTATAATTATCCGTCATCATACTCATGTCCTATACATATGAACTTCCATGTTTCCTGCTGCTGTAGCTGCTATCTAGTCCCAGTGACCTGGCCAATGCATCTCTCTCCACCTGATTTCTGGGCATTTAACCAACTGTGGTCTACCTCTGATTCAAAAATGTGTGTTCATGAAAAAGTGACTTGAAAGATTTGAGCACTTCTTACAAGTCAATTAGGCACACAAACACCTCTTCTGTACTACAGCTATGAGAAGAGCTTCAGTACAGCTTGCTTTCTTTAGCAGAAAAATTAAGGGGAAGTAGGTTTATGTATTAGGTTAAAGATTGGGATTTTGTTATCTTTCATTGTTTTAATAAAATGGCATCATGAAAATCCTAACATCTATAAAATATGCAGTCTGCCCTCTCAAACAAAACCTACCACCAAAACAAAAACTGATTTTCATTAAACAAAAGCTACTCTTCAGAAACACTGTATGCAAATAATTAGACAGCAATGAACCACATGACCTCAAGGTGCCATCTCATCTGTTTTCCATGAAATAAATATGTATATTTGCTGAAAAAAATAATAGATGATCTATTTTCTATTCTGAGAATATATTAATTTTTAACTTGTTTTAAATAGTAGAAGAAAACACATTTGCTATCCGTAATTTCAAATGAATTTTAGTAGAAATGGATCCTCCAAAAAAACGAAACCCAACAAAACAACTCCCATCAAATCCTCACAGAACTGCCAAGTCTTTTCTTTCCTGCTTCAAGACATTTTAGTTATTATGCTAAATATTTAAAGCAAGGAAGAACATGGCCTCTTTATAAGCATCGTACTGCTTAAATATGTATGCAAACACCATGACTAAATCTCCGCAGCAATTCTGAAATTACCCTACCGCTGTACAAGAGACCAATGCTGCACCTTTGCAAGACAGTCAGAATGGAATCAGTCCAGTTTCTCGCGGAGTCAGATCCTGGGATCTGAGAGTTTGTCAACCCCACATCAACAACACAAACTTCAGGAGAAACAAGTAAAGATGTTTCTTTTCTTCCTTCTGTCATCAGCTTTGCTTCCCCTCCTCCAAGAATAATTGCTGGACCCAGTTTCTTGTGCTAAAAAGAGAACGCAAATTAAAAAAAATTAAAACATCTTAAAATACGGTCAGTTTAGAAGTATCAGTGTAATGAACTATCAGCATAAGGCTTATCTCTGGTGTATTAGTACACATGTGATGTGTTCTGTTTCTCCCCCTGTATTTCATCTTGCTTAGGTCATTGTATCATAAGATGATAAATACACAGAAATCATTCTTTCCTGATGAACCCCAGAATGAGTGTGAATTCACGGAATCTGTGCTTAGCTACACCTGCAACATTTTTGCAATGTAAAACTTGATTACCTGCTTAGCAGTTAGGAATACAAAAGTTTTTCCACTGAATATTTTTTTCCTTTCGTGATGCTCAGATAAATCCAGTTTTTCACTGCCAATAGAAGGCTCATCAACTGGAGGATAAAAGCTGTGAGAACAGAAAAATAAAGTTACAAAATTCAGATTTACCTAACAGTACTGACTTACTGTCTTTTATGTTTTAGAGTAAAGCTCTGAAGTCTGCATTGCTCTGTTAAAGCTATTTATATAAATACTTTTTCAAGAAATTGTTAAGAAGAAACAGAGTCTCTAATTTCTCCACGTCTAAGCTAAGACCAAGACTTTCTACTTCAGTAACTAAGAGGACAGCACTTTAGGAACATATTCAATCTGACTGCTTTAAGCATCTGCTGCATACATATCCACATTCTCCACTAAAATATAATGACGAATGAGACTGCAATCTCCTTCTGCACTTACTCTAGCTAATAGTAAAACTACACACAAAATTAGTCGTCTTGCTTCCTCTACCCTTCAGGTGGGGACAGACACTCTTCCTCTTCTACTGGATCAAGAAACTGTGTACCACCACATGAGATGACAGTCTACCAATATGACAGAAAATAAGTACACATTTCCTGCTGGTGGGATAGAGAACTGCATGGATTCACCCTGCAGATTCTCAACTGTTTTGTCCAACACAAGAAAAGTGACCAGGGGTTCAGCTGCAGAACGGATTAGGCAGAAGTCAAATTCTACCCCGAAGCTCTCATTTTTGTCACAGCCTGTGATCTCAGCTCCAATTAACGATGGCATACCCACATCATGAAAAGCCTCTAGAGTTAAGATACACATCTAACTCATAATTTCAGGATAGTATTTACAGGATCTTTGACACACATATTCACTAGTAAAGCAGTTCTGACAGAGCAAGGTAAAGCCACGTACTAGAAAGAAGGAAAACTATAGGTCAATTTTAACCATACTATACTATAACTGTACCCAAACAGCAGTTTATACACATACTCTAGCTGATCATAGAACTACTTGCCCAGGTGGCCAAGAAGGCCAACAGCATCCTGGCGTGGATCAGGAACAGTATGGTAAGCAGGACTAGGGAAGTGATTGTTCTCCTGTACTCAGCACTGGTGAGGCTCCACCTCAAATACTGTGTTCAGTTTTGGGCCCCTCACTACAAGAAAGACATTGAGGTGCTGGAGCGTGCCCAGAGAAGGGCAACGAAGCTGGTGAGGGGTCTAGAGCACAAGTCTTATGAGGAGCAGCTGAGGGAACTGCGGTTGTTTAGCCTGGAGAAAAGGAGGCTGAGGGGAGACCTTATCGCTCTCTACAGCTACCTGAAAGGAGGTTGTAGCGAGGCGGGGGTCAGTCTCTTCTGCCAAGTAACAAGCGATAGGACAAGAGGAAATGGCCTCGAGGTACACCAGGGGAGATTTAGATTGTATATTAGGAAAAATTCCTTCACTAAAAGGGTTACCAAGCATTGGAACAGGCTGCCCAGAGAAGTGGTGGAGTCACCATCCCTGGAGGCATTTAAAAGACAGGTAGATGTGGTGCTGAGAGACAAGGGTTAGCGGTGGTTTTGGCAGTGTTAGGTTGATGGTTGGACTCTATCTTAAGGGTCCCTTCCAACCTAGACAGTTCTATGATTCTATTTATCTTTATTCTGACTGCTGATTATACATCCTTCTCATACTGCTATGCGGGAAAGAAAAGATGCTGAAACACACTCCCAAAATATGGTTTGACAGCACAATAAATTACATATAACCACAACATGTATACATACGTACACATGGATATGTTTTTAATTTCTTTTTCACAACTTATGCAAAGATTAGCAGATTCTAAGCAAGAAACACACTCCATGAAATGCTGAAATATTTTGTTTCTGAAAAAAATGCACCATCCATAAACATATAAGCATTCTTCAAACACTGTGAATATTCACATTCTACTGCATCCAAATATGTAATTCAATTACAATAGGCTAAAGTGCACTATGTAATTACAGTTAATTTTAAATAATCATTGTTCTTTTGTGTTCTTCACAATCAGTTCCTGAAGCTTTATGTACACAATGGAAATTAACCAGCCTGAAACCAACAAGTTTTGAAAAATTAGTATTTGGTAAGTTTCAACAACCAGTTCAAGTCTGTTTACAAAAATATTGTTGCATTGAAATAGATATGACAAAGTCTACTAACTGTATGAAATAGGGCAACTCAGATTTTAGTTATCAGGCCAGAAGACTTCTGATACTGTGCACTGTAGAGGCAGTTATTAACCTAAGATAAATACAGGTAACATAGTAATCTTCAAAGACCAAAGGACAAGGAAAAAGGGAGAAATAGCAGTCCCCATTACTTTGGAACTGGACTATAGTTTCTATATAAATATATATTTCAAACCTCTGTTTTTCAATTTCAGCAGGGAACAGATCATCTCCTCCTCAGAGAAACCTTTGATTTTCCTTTGAAACTCTTATCCAATGCTGATCTAAGCTCAAAAGGCAACACAGTGTTTTTCTGTCTTAGGATCCTGAAGTGCTCCTTGTACTCTCTCCCCATAAACTTTGAACACTAACATCATTATCCAGCAAAGTCCCTCTACAGTCTTGAATCTTTCAATAGATTTTGATTCTTGATGAGTTTCTGTTAAAAGCTCAGTTACTTTCCTACTTTTTCAAAGCCCTGCACTATTTACACTGGACTGTTATTTCATACAGGGCTGCACTTATGCAGCCATTAGTGAAATCCGCAGTTATTGTTCTTCTTTGCATAGGTTATCAGAGAGGACTGGGGTAATATACTTCACCATAAAAAGCCTCAAGTAAAAACCCTCTACATTCATATGCGAACTGCAGATTTGCAATTCTGTGAAGTCTCAGTATAAACAAAAAGAAGTTTTAATTTTTTTGAACTTCAAGATTATATTTCCCTAAGTTTTTTTGGGGACCAGATTTACAGTAATAATCAAGATTTAATTAACAGTGTCACCCTGTATCACCACATCAATATACCTTTCTTGTTTCATGCCCAAACTAGTATTGCCCCAAGTTGTTTAATGTCTTGCAGATGTACAGCTCAGATCAGCTCTAGCTACAATGCACAATGTAGAGATTCCCTGTGAAACTTGAAAGTATTTTTGGAAACTGAATGCAAACAGCTGCTAAGTAAATTTTCAGTATCTTCCCACAAGCTACATCTTAAAGATATCACCTATTTAAAATACTGTAATTATTTTAAATATAGATCTGTGTATTACACCAGCTGTCTCATTTAGCTTGATGCAGAACTCTCTCTTTGAAAGCTACATAATGGATATACTGCTGGTGTCACTAACATTTAGTCAGCTCAATTCCTCTGAGGGCCTTAATAGCAAAAATATTTCAGAAAGGAAAACCCTCTGGTTCTATTTTAGGGAGCACTTCACAGCTCAATTGTACTGTCAATTCTATATTAAAGGAATGGACAACGTGCACACTGGTTCCAAGAGCCCAAGTCACTGTTTGCTTGTTACTGTAACAGACAGTAACAGTGACCTTACAGCTAGATAACATTAGACCAAGTAAATTTCAAACTGCACAACCAATGGCTAGCTTTTGATGGCTTGTACTACCTGTACTAAAAAAAAAAAAAACAAACTGCCAGAACCTTAGGTCCAATAGTTCTGAGAGGACTCTAAATAGTTTGTTTAGTTTTCTCACATCCTTACAAAACAATGTAGAAGTAGAAGGAAAAGTTACAATTCATGAAGATTCCCCTTCTTCTGAAACTGAAGGCCAAATGAGCTTTAAACCACTCACAGATGATTGATTTGATATATTACATAAACCCCTGCAAATGTAAAACAGCATCTAGAAATTAAAGAGTATTTGCTAACAATTGCTCCAGATTAGCACCTGTATTGTTCTAACAAGGTACTGTCACATTCTGTGAAATGTTTTATCACGTAGCAAGTGCAGCTTATTGTGACTCCTCTGCAGCTTTGCCTCCATCACTATGCGTGCACCACTGAGGTTTGTTCAGCTGCCCTTTTCACCCCCATCCCCATTCTTCAAACTATTCTACCAATGGCTATCATCAGACCCACTAACGAAAATAAATTAAATTGCTATGTCCTAACACACATGTATGCGTGTATATCCATACGTATGTAAAACCAACAGTGACTTCTATTCTTCTTCACCACTTATTTCCCCCAACTCAAATGTCTGGTGTCCAGCCTCCACTTGGTTAAAACAATACATCCAAAAAAAATCATAATGTCTCGAACGCATTTAAAGTAATTTCACAGATTTTTCTCCCTGCTAACTGACATTAAAAGTTCGACATGTTATTTTTCAAAAGCCAAGTCTTCTTACAATTTCCATTCATGATGTATTTCATTTCACAGTATCTTCCAAAGCATGCAAAGAATAGAAGCGATAAAAAAAGCCAAGTACCCATGCAGTTTACCTTTTAAAAATACCCAGTGGAAGTTTCTCACCTGCATAAATCATATGTTCATACAAAAAAAAAAAAAAAAAACAAACCAACTAATAAACAAAACAAAACTGTCTCCCTTTTCAAGGTAAAAATAGTAGTAATACAGGCTCAGATGAAATTCTTGCATACAATAATGGGATCATTTTACACTTTTCTACATAGAGAAAATAACCAAAAGGGCTATTCTGCAGTACTTATTTATTCCAAAGTAAGAATTCCTTTTTCAAGTTAATTTAACCATGAAAGCAATGAGTATTTTATTCTCATACAGTGAAGACCAATGCACATTAGTCTCACTTCATCTCTTAACAGATGATTAAAAACCCCTGCTATTTCAAGGAATTCAATGGTCAGGCTAACTCTGTTTTGACCAAAGTTTACTGTAATCTCAGTAACTAACTGCGTACTGGGAAAATATGTCTACACAATGAAATAAGCTTACTATACTTTCTTTTATAAAAATGTAATTTTCTGTATGTTAATGTATCAACTCCCAAAAGAGTTTAAATGTTGTTTCAAGCATACCAACAAAACAAGGTTATATTTAGAGCTAGTAACATCTCAAAGCATATAGTCAATTCCAAGAGCTCATTTTATAACTCTACGGATCACAGCAAGAAAATTGTCTGAATATTAAAATGTGTGTCATAGTAAGCATTCTTCCACAAATAAAAGTCACTGTGAATCATGTATTCTGTCAAATTTGATCAGATAAATGTGTAGTTATTTGATAATGTAACTCCCATAAATTTAATTCTGTAATATTGACAACATGATACTTACTTTTCACGATTTGGCAACTGTTGCCTGGACTGAATAGCTTTGATTAATTCAACAAAAAACTCTGGTTTTACAATTGGTCGACCACAAACCAAAGCACATATAGTCTGAAAAGACAGAAAATATATATTTACTGTATGGAAAAAGTTCTGCTAGCATGTGGTTCAACTGACATTAGATTTTTAAGCTCATAGATGTGGAAAACATCACACAAACAAACAGGACAATAGTGAATTTTGCTACTGAAAAACAGAATAGTTTTGCTTCTAACAGCCTAGCTTTTAACTGCTATATTGATCAAAGTTATGAAAGTACACCAGGGAACTGATGAAAATCAGTAACAGTCTTCAAAATTGGCTTTTTTCATTTGCTTTCCCTACAACCTCCCATCAACACACACCTCTTTCTAAACTTGGAAAAGGAAGAGTTGACTTCATAGCTTTGTAGAGGAAAATCTTGAGCAGGTCTAAAATTTAATTTGCATTTATGGGAATGCTGCAGAGCAACACCACCAATACATAAAAGCTCAACATACCTTAACAGTAACTTTTACTGATACCATTACAAGGTGAGTACACTCTTTTGTCCATTCATTCACAACAAGGCCTCCAAGCTGCTGGATGGCTTGATTTAAAGTAGTTTTCTGAGCTACATCTAAACATGAGGAGCAGACAACCAAAGGTTCATACTCTACTCTGCAAAGAACAAATAAAAGAGAATTTCTTTAGTTATTTCAGCCAATCATTATGATGAAAAGAGCTGATTTAAATAACACGTTTTGTCTCAGGTAATCTGAAGGCGGGGGGGAAGACCCATACTCTTACCTAAATCAAAGAGTGTGCTTTAAAATTTCCTGAAGAAAGTAAACACTGATTTTTATTCAGAAAAATTAACTACACTTTGACTTCATGTCTGAAGTATTTCTAAGGACTTTTGGGTCTTTCACAGACATCACATAGAATTAGTGCTTCAAGAACATTGCAAAGTTGGGGAATACTAGAAGAAACTGAGTATGTGCTTCCAAAGGCAAAAGTACACTCAACAGAACAGTCTGCAAACAGACTAGTGTTAAAAAAAAAATATTAAAGTGTTGTAGAACGCAAGTTTAAGTAACTTTTTCCTAACATTGCCATTACCCTTGACCATAAGCCTATTTATATTTGCAGATCATCCATATGAAATCACAGCATATCGAATTTCATTATTTGATTTGGTTTAGCCTACAAAGCAGAAAGAAATTAAAATAAACTTTCTGGTGCAACAGTCACGATGTGTCCAGTCTCATGGCATGATTCACATACCACGTATTTTTATCTAAAATACCAAAAATAATTTATTGTAATAAGTGGAGGGGAATGACATTTTTTTCTATCAAATAATACCAGCAGCAGTGACAAAACTGAGCCAAATTTTAAGGAACAAAGACAACTTCTGGTTGCTTTGATGTTGATATTAATGGTCATTAGAATTTGTTCTATTTACCTGCCAGTTTACTTCAGGGAGTGCTTCGTATATTCAAACAGATAGCACTGGCTATCATGTTAAATTTGAAAAATTAGCAAGTTGGGTTCACTAAAGAGAATGCAGATTGTCCTGGTTTACGGTAAAACAGAACCAATTTTGTTCAGTAACTTTTTAGCTAGGCCTCTTCTAACTACTGAAATTAACAGCATATTGTGCAGACACTGTTCGCTCTCAGAGTGATAAGATCTATGTTTATGAATAGTTGATGCCCAGGCATGGTATGCAGAGACGCTCTTGCTTATACTTATAGCTGCCCTTGGGTGTTGCAGCAAACTCTGGTTTTGCCCTGTTGGAGGGTTGGAAACGGAAAAGCGTAGAGGGGTCACACCTGCGGTGAGGAGCAGACAGGACAGGTGACCCAAAACTGACCAAAAGGGTATTCCATCCCATCTGCCTCATGCTCAGTACAAAAGCTGAGGGATCAAAGGGAAGGGTCAGCCCTCTTTCTTCAGTGTCTGGCGCCCAAGGAGGACTCTGTCTTTGATCCTGATCCTGAATTCAAATCCAGAATCCAGTTCCTGTCCGTCACGAGTCCAGTCTTGGACTTTCCCAGCACCAGCCGGTGTCATGATTGTC
The DNA here is from genome assembly GCA_008711295.1 of Anarhynchus alexandrinus. Classification (NCBI taxonomy): domain Eukaryota; kingdom Metazoa; phylum Chordata; class Aves; order Charadriiformes; family Charadriidae; genus Anarhynchus; species Anarhynchus alexandrinus. The sequence continues at coordinate 1,808,768 of VUYV01000078.1, read as the reverse complement.
ATCCTGGGAGCTTGATACAGTTTTGTATACATTTCAATTTTTCCTTTTTATTATTAATATTTCATTAAAGTAATTTAGTTTCTTCTGAATTTGTAAGTCTCTGCCTCTCTCTTTGAAGAGAGGTAGAGGGGAGCATCTGTCCTTCTGCCCAGTGGCCGGTTCGGCCCAAACCACAACACAGATGTACATCACAGCAACAAGCATTCAATGGCTAGTGCTGCACAAAGCATCCTCCAACTATGTCAATTCTTTTCTCGTTACATTATGACCAGCAAACAAGGGCTCAGACAAGCTCTCTCCCTACCCTAGACTTTCCCCCCTTCTTTGCCTAAGATAGCTTGAATACACTCACTGTACATGATATAACGTCTTCTAAAATGCCAATGCTTTATTATGAACAATTTTAATCTCTTAGTGTTAAAATAAATTATATTATAAAAATATCTAATAGAAAATTATTGCAGAAGCAGGTATGGAACACAGGCAAAATAATACTCATCTCCTTTGCTTTCTAAAAATCCATCATTTCTGTCTTGCTTCTCGAGTTGTATGATGTGCTAAAATACTCTTTTCAAAAAGGGCAATTTTCTACTTGATATTTTACAATCAAAGCACTCACCTAAACTTGCTCTCAAAGACTCCAAAGTTGATTCTGTCACCAGACTGCAAAGACACTGAAGTGCCATTAAGTTTTGATCCATTAACAAAGGTACCATACTTAGATGTATCTGTTACTGTTAATATAGGGACTGAGAGAGACTGGCTCTGAAAATAAACAAAAATAAGTCATTATAGTTTATCAGAATTAGTTTTATAAGAAACAGGTTACTACCATTACGGATCAAAGCAGTAGATACATAAGAAAAAGCCCACAAAATACCATCCTAAATAAAGACTTTGGGCAATGATGCTGGCTACATGTAATTATTCATCTTCTGGTTTTCACTGTGAAGGAATAAGAGAAAACATACATATTTTTAGCTTCAGAATTTCTGTGCTTCTTACACCAGTCTTTTTGGAGGCTGTGCACAGCAATCATTCACTGGCCCAAAGCCTCCACTAGCACGATTTAGCAAGGCTCTGAGATTTACTATGATGCTTTTATCCACCAGTCAGCCCTGGCACAAGTGCCCAAGTGACCTTCCCTCACTTCCTTCCACAAGCACTGCTAGTCTTCCGCAAGCTGCAGGGCATGGTGGCATCAGCATGTCTTGAGAAGAGGTTAGACACCGTCATATTTCCCAAATACTTAACAATCCAGTGCTAACACTGTCAGCTTGTTTTTATGAAATTTTGACATGTAGTTATACACTATTTGCAGTATTAAAAGGATCAATAAATCTTATGTATTTCATTTCAAACTCTATACACGGTTGGATAAATGAAATTCCTGCTGACTGGCTTCAAAACGTCCTTAAATGTTGCAACACATAAGTGATAGTAAGTTTCTGCTTGCTAATTCTCCTTGGGACATTTTTATTTTCAGTTCCCTAAGCACATACAGAACTAATGGTGTGGAATGAAACACAAACTAAGCCTGCAATAAGACAACTGAAGGACTTGGCAGAACCAAGACCTAAAACTTGTCTATGTAATGAAATTTAATTGCATAATTTTCCTGCTATGATTATTTTAATACAGACTCCTAGTGAATCTTCACTCTGGGATAAAAGGGAGCTTGGACCAGTAGAATTATGCCACTAAATTTCTCAACATAGGCAAGTAATCTTGAGAAAAAAAGAAAAGTCAAGATTAAGAAAAGGCAGGTAATCAATGGTTCTACTCCAAGCATAAAACACCAATGAGAGTGAAATCAGAGTATGTATGGTCATGGCAGACTGAATTATCCACGTAGTGTATTGATAATGCAGTAAATGCTGGCTACTTACAGAGATTGTTTCAGGACGACTTACTGTCAGAACTGCATGACTTCGACTGATGGACTTATCATCCTGAATTAAAATAGCGCAATTTTTGCGTCCAACAACATATTCTGTACCACTTAATAGCCAATATGGCTCTCCTGAAAAAAAAAAAGAGACAGAAAAATATCAATTTACAAAAAACTCCACAATACCCAAAGCACTGCAGAAACATTCAGAAGTTTGCAGTATATCTGAAACTCAACTTTGTCATGCATCATTTAATAGGCTGACTAGAATTATGCATTTACTTTATAGACAAAATCTCTTTCTTCCCCTCTCCCTTGATTTGTGCATTATAGAAGGACACATTTTATGATAAACAAAGCAGTTATAGAAGTGGCAGTATACTTTTTTTTTTAAGGACAATATATTTTTACTAATACTTTGCTTCTTAACTTTTCCCTTGTATTACTTCTTGAAGATTAAGTGTTGCATATAGAAGAATAATAATAATAAAAAAGGATTACGATGCAAGATAGCTTTTCCAAAACACAAGTTTTAAGGGTACATAATTTTCTGAGGGTACATAATTTAATTACATAACTTAATTAAGAGGTTCAAAGGAAAATGTCCTAATGAATGTAAGATGATCGGCAACGTAAATGAAACTGATACTTGGTAAGTTCAGTCTCTGACCTATGCTTTAGCTCATTCTTGATAACTGTCATCTAGACCTCATGGTGGCTTTTCAGCGAATGGCTTGACAACATCCAAAAGGTGTGCTACCTACTGGTCAACAGAACCAGAAATGTTTCTTGATGAAAATGAATGAATAACTACAGATTAAATACTAGTTATCAACCCTGGGCAAATAACTTTCCAAATATGAACAATGCAGAAACGATCACCCTGAATAGAATGACAGTATCAGTGTTTTGGCTCTTGCTCTGTCTTCCAGGCAGTAAGAGACAACTCAGTTAATTTCAACAGGATTAGGTACTGTTGCCACTAGGAGATAAACCAAACATCCAAAATTCACTCCCAATGAATTCAGAAATAAAGAGTAGATGCAATTGTGATAGGACTGATCATTACACAGAAGAGAAAACACTTAAGAAGAAATTTGTGTATTATATGGTACCTATTATCAAAGTTATCAACGTATCAAAGATCCTACGGATAAGGAAACTGATGAAGAAAGGTACAACGGTGGTTTGGTTTCAAAACTCTGCATCCAACCAACAACACGATGTCTTAAGTTCAACACCTGGTCCTTGAAACATCAACATATTTAGGCATTTTTCTGAAAGGAGAGACTCCTGAGGTTGACTTCTGCCTCAGAGCTCAACTCTTCAGGTATTTCAGAGCAGCGCTGTGCCCTGCTTCACTGCTGCAGCAGCACCTGAAGACACCCCACACGGGCTGGCAAAGCCCTATTAAATTTAACAGGAGCTGTGGTCTGCGCTGCTCGAAGGGAAAACGGAGCCTCAGCCGCGGACGAGCGCCCAGAGCGACGAGGACTTCTGTCACCGCTGGTCCGCACCGGACCAACGCGGCTTTGCCGGGGGTAGCCCGCCTGAAGCCGAACCGCCGGCTCCTGGCGCCGGCACACCGGGCCACCCCAAGGCAACGGCCGGGCCGGCAGTTTCCCGCCTCACCCGCCGCAGGCGGTCACGGGCCGCCCCGGGCCACCAGCCCGAGGTCCGGCGCCGCCCGCCGCCCCGGGGATCCGCGCAGGCGCAGAGCGGGGNGGGACGGTTCCGCTCAGCGCCCTCCGGCGAACAGGGGCAAGGCCGGGAAGGGAAGAGAAACCCCCTCCCTCGCTCGCTCGCTACCGCCGCCGCGTCCCTGCGAGACCCGAGCCGAAGCTCCGGCCGCGCGGCGGGAGGGGAAGAGGGGAGTGTATAGCGTGGGCCACCGGGGCCCGGCAGGCAGTGCAGCCGGGGCCCGACGCGCATGCGCGGAGGGGAGGGCCGCACCGCCCCCCGCCCGCCTCCGGGAGGTCCCGGGTCTCTGAACCAGCCCCGGTTGGCGGCTGCTCCGTTCCCCTCTTCACGGCGCAGAACCCCGTTTCAGCCCCCGGGAGCTGCCGGTCCCCCCCTGCCCCGTGACAGCTTTGGCCGGGACTGGGCCCGGGGCAGGGCGCAGGCGGGGGCCCCGGGTGAGGCGGGGCAGGGCCGGCAAGGCCTGAGGACAGCCCCCCCCTCCACCTCCCCGCGACAGCCGTGTCCCTCTGTCCGCCCCTTCATAGTGCGCTAATACGCCTAACAAAATGCATCGCACGCGGAACGGGAAATACCGCAGAGGTTCGTCTCTGAACAGAAAGCAACTCTGGGATAAAAAAAAAAAAAAGAAGAAATAAGCTTACTAGGATTTTAAAAGACGTGTAGGTGTGGCGCCTGAGGACCTGGTTCAGTGGTGGACTTGGCAGTGTTAGATTTATGGTTGGGCTCGATGATCTTCAAGGTCTTTTCCAACCTAAATGAATCTGTGATTCTGTGATCCTGGGAGTTTGAAGGCCATTCCGCAGGTTACCAAAGACTTGCTAATCTCATTACACTGAATTTTGTGGAAAGGAACAGCAGAGGACAGGTATGGAGAAGCCATATGTGCATGACCCTGGTTGCACACATTGGAGGTATGGCTCAAAATACCCATTTCTCCTTGTGCTATGCAGCTCATGAGGAGCAGGGTGTCAAATTCCTCATTTCATAGAATCATAGAATGGTTTAGGTTGGAAGGGACCTTAAAGACCATCTAGTTCCAACCCTCCCTACCATGGGCAGGACACCTTACACTAGACCAGATTGGTCAAAGCCCCATCCAGCCTGACCTTGAACGTTTCCAGGGATGGGGCATCCACAGTTTCTCTGGGCAACATGTTCCAGTGCCTCACCACCCCCAGAGTGAAAAATTTCATCCTAATATCTAATCTAAATCTACCCTCTTCCAGTTTGAAGCCATTCCCCCTTGTCCTACGGAGGGAGGATTATGGACGATGTCCATAATCGTATCGGCCAGCAGTTGGAGAGCAAATTTCTTCCTACTGGGAAATCGGCTTGCTTCTCAGGTAATGAATATTGGTAATTGTTTGCCATTTATCTTTGCAAAACAGCAAAAGCTTTGGGAGGTATGTCTACAGTTAAGAAGTTTAAGCATCAGAAAACCTGTGGAGTTGAAATGGAGTGAGAAAACCCAAGATAACACTTTTCTAATAGGAAAAGATTAATTTAAAACATACAGAAATGTAAATACAAGCTGTCAGTCAAGAAATGTTATTTCTGTAGAATTACAATCTGTTTAATCTTCATGTGTTATAACTTTAAGTATCCATTGTCCTTAAATGTTCACTTAGATACCTTTTTATATTTTCCTTCCTACGCTTCTTCTAAGATAAATGATCTCAGTCTCCTTAATCTTTTTTCTTGTGAATTTTCTTCATCTTCATTGCTCATAATTTTGCAATTTTAGTCAGTTTTGAGCAAGGATGACCAGAAATATGGAGCGTATCCTAAATGAGACTATTTCTCAACTTTATATAACGGTACTTAAATATTCTTTGTATTGTTGTCATTATTCTGTGTCTTATTTATCCTATTGGCTTGACTTTTGTGATCACAACCTCATATGACAAATCATCATCATAAGAAACCGTATGAATCCTCTAAACCCCATTATAATGTTTATACTTCCATTTTCCCTGCATTTATCCAATTTTATTTTATTTTCTGGTACTGTGTTTTCCCATTCATTTACCTTCTAGACTTCTTGAGTTCTTGCTGTCTCTCTGACCCTGATTGACCTGTCTGTCCTCTAATATTTGTTGGTTTTCTTCTTGTTCCTTTTTTCAGTTCATAAATAAATGATTCCGCAAAGTCTGAAACTTGGAGACTATCAGAGCAGAAGAAGGCATTTCAGATATTCATATGGACTGCAGGCTTAACTTGCAATAACTGGTGAAATAGTACCACAGGTACTATAAGTTTCTTTGGACAAGGTAGTCTGAGTGGCAGAAACAGTGTTGGCATTCAAGTTTACAATGAGGACTCCGGTTTCTGCTGAGCCTTATGTTATGCCACTTGGCCAAACCCTTGAAAGTCTAAATTATGCCTGCCAGCATATATTTATTACCTCTTAGACACTTCTGTAAGAGATTATCGAGATATAATTATCTTTGCAGAAGACTAGTGCTAGTTAGACACTTTCAGATCATGCTTTTCTAGGTGTTATGGTTTTTAATTACTTTTTCCCCCCACAGATATTAGATTTACAGTCTTACAATTTCTCCTGTTACCCTACAAGAGTTTTTAAAAATCAGGTATTTTCTACACTATAAACCTCCTGACTGACTTTAAACCAGAGATTGGATGTTTTAATATTTCAGTTAAGCTATTACTAAACTCTCCCTAAACTTGTAAATAAGCATCACTCAAACTGAAGTAGGATTTTATGAAGTGGACTGATAGCCTATTAGGCCACTTTATTTTCCTTGTAAAATGCACGCAGTCTGCCTTCAATTGTATTTTTAGATCGCGAGACATGAAAGTGTTATTGTAGTTTAAATTTGTCTGCTTCCTGGTCTTGGAAACCACTTTCTTCTTATTACCAAAGAATAACAGGCCTGGTATCGGCTTGTTATTAGGTTATTTTTATTTACCTGTTATGAAAGTTGCTGAAAAACGTTTTCTGAAATTTAGTTTGGTCCTATCTTTTTGTTCACTTTTGTCCTGACAATACAATGATTCTTCCAGAAGCAGCTGTGTGGCTCATTTGTATCTTCCAACGGTTTTCTTTTGCAGTTTGTTGCCTCTTACTTGTTAGCTTCATTCCAGTGAAGCTTTCTAAATTCTATAGTATTTGTTCATTTTAAAACATCTCGAACTATATTCAGAGATACTCCCTTTCTCCAACTTCCTTTTTTTTTGTTCAGTGATTAAATATCTCTTGAGATTCAGTGTGTTTTGAATTCAACTGATTTGAATGAAATATTACTGTCTAAACCTTACAGTCACTCTTTAACAAGTTCCAGATATTTGATGTATGGCTTTAATGATACTGTGGGAACTTCTGCTTGGTGGTGCAGCACTATTGCTTCAGTGACTGCTGGACGGTGTCACACCCTACTCAGAAGAGCGGGGGCAAGTGACTCAGATTCACAAATCCCCAGCAGTGTGGACTAAGGTAAGACAACTCCCAAGGTCCATATACAAACATTTATTAGATTCCCACAGTGATTAATATATGTCTTAACTAGGTCCACGATAATTGGTTAGGTATATAACAAATTATGGCAAGCAGTAAGGTATGCCATGTGTTACTTAACAACTCTAAGAGAAAAGGGAAGCAGAGGGGTAGAGAGAGCGAGATAAAGAGATCACTGGTCCTGGTTCCAGCGTTGGTCCAACCAACGAGGGTCTCTGGTTCGTAGGAGCGCCCCTCTGCGGTTCCCCCCCACTGGCACTTATTTTCCCCTTTTATATTTGCTGTATCAGTACAACCCGCCCTACGGCTACGGTGGCAATTTTGTCTCAGGTTTCTCTCCCCCCCCAGGTGATGTGTAGCATGATTTGGGTGGAGAGACAAGTGCTATAGTCATGTATGTTTAGCATGATCTCTATAATCTTCATTAGCATATGTAGGGTGTCAACTTTAATATGCATTTTGCAGATAATGAGGCAAAGGTCATTCATCGGACACAATGGCCCTGAAAACAGAGAACAAGCTTCACGAGTTGAGCAGAAAGTCCTGTCTCCACAAGACTTCCCCACCTCACGCACATCCTGTGTTATTCAGACAAGTTTTCTTCTTGCCTGAGTCGCAGAAGAGGTAAACTAGTGTTAGCCTTACCAGTCATTTGAGCACAAGGCCTGCATTATCCAGACTCCACATTATCCATCCTGCCACTACAGCTACATTTCAAGGTACTTGCGAGTGTTTGAGACATTCCTCGGAGAGGCTCAGAGGGCCTCCGACCCTCCCCTTACCTCTCCTCAGGCTGCTTCTCTCAGTCTTTGTTTTTGGGAGTCGTAAGTCGTCTCTTACAGACAGCATGCAGCACCAATAATTATGTGTTCTAGAACTTACTGTGCCAACAAACAAGAGTAACAACAATATTTTTCTCTAAAATTTGAACATTGAGCTGTTTGACCATTTTTATACAGGATGCTGATGACTAAGCCTTAGGATTTTAATTTTGATGCCTCTGAACTCCCATAGCAGCGTGTATTCAGTTTGCCCTGAATTCTTAATTCAAAAGTCAATAGTACAGACCCACTGATAGGTTTGTTGTCTTTCATGCCGAGTTTTGTAACTTTGTAGATTCATCGGTGTGGTCTCTTCTCCTCAGAATTTGCAGTTTTCTTGAATCCGTAGGTTCTTACAGCTACCGTGCTGCCCCCTTTTCTGAACTCAGTGCTGAATTCGAAAAGAGGAATCTCAGTTTTTGTGGTAAGCCTTGTCAGGCAGTGGCGGGCACGGTGCAGGGTGTTGGTGGAGCGGTGGAGCCAGCGTGGAGCCCCTGGGCTGCTGCCTGATCCACGCAACCTCACCCCAAATCAGGCTGTGTGTTAACACACCCCATTTGAGAATCCCAATTAGCAGACCGCCCTGCCACTGCTTTTCTCGTATTTCTTAAACAACCCTTTTCCCCTGAAAACAGACGCCAAGAACTGGCAAGACCACTTGAGAGGAGCCATGCTAAAGGCACAGAGGGCAGCTCAATTCCTGCGTTTAGGGAAAAAGAAAACCAGAGATATTGTTATTTATTGTCCTTCAAATAGCACTGAGTAGATGATTTGCGAGGTCCATTTGTCCCTGAGCAACTGGAAGTCGAGGCCCCGGGGCGGTGGCAGGGGCCGAGCCCCTGAGGCCAGCAGGGCCCCCCGGTTATGCGCTGCAGCGACGGCCTGGCTGGTTCCCCGACCTCAGCAGCTCAGGCGGGACTGACAGCGGCCCCTTTCCTGCCCGGGGACCGGCGGGGCGGTCCACCGCCTCCCGCCCCGGGGCGGACGCTGGCCCCGGCCACGGAGCAGGCGCACAGGTCAGCGTCCGCCCACCCCCGGCACCTCTGCGGGGAAAGATGGCGGCGGCGGTGCGGCTGGGGCGGCGCGGTGTCCGTGGCGCTGCCGCGGCCTGCTTCTCCTGCAGCGGGCGGGTAAGGCGCTCCCTGCTCTGGTGGGGCCGAGGGCGGTCGGCCGGCGCCTCGGTGTTGCCCCGCCACCTGCTCCCTCGCTCCCCCGGGGCTGCCCGGGCGCCCTTGTCCCGTCAGAGGGCACGGCGGGTCTGTGCGGAGGGTGCTGCCCGCCGGAGCGACGCCGCCCGGCCGCCTCACGGGCTCTTCACCCCCGCAGCCGCGGGGAAAGCCCTCGCGGTGTCGAGGGGCGGCCCAGGCTTGAGCGGAGCTCCGGCTGCTGGGGTTTGGGGAAACAGCCGAGAAATCCCCCCGGGGGTTGGGACACCACCCCCCGGTTCTCCTCAGCGGCCGGCGCCACCCGCCCCGGCCCTGTCCGAGACGGAGCCCTCTCAGAGGTGCGGGCTGTGCTCCCGGGGACGCGGCCCCCTCTCCGCCGCAGGGCTGTTCCCGTTTCTCCCCCGTTGCGGCACAGGCGGTGGAGGCGTTGCTGTCGCCCTTTGGTCCAAATAGCAAAGTTACGCAGTGCGATTTAAGTGGGGCGGTGTGAATGCTGCGGTCCCAGCAGTGCCATGGCTGGTTGGTGTGGGTGTTGCTGGAGGCCATTCCCAGTGAGTTCTGCCCATCCACAGTGCTTCTGACTGCCCGTGTGCTTCCGAGGGGGCCTTCTGCAGTAGTTCCATTATTCACTTCCACCCACCTGGGTGGCAGTTGGTTTTTGGTTGGTTCACTTTTTTTTTTTTTTTTTAAAGTTGTTTCCTGGCTTCTTTATATCTCTGGTTACACCTGAGGTTTAATTTAAAACCTCGACCTTAAATAGTGGAATGATTAAATTGAGTGAATCCTGTCACAGAAGCCCCTTGTGCAAGCTAGTAAATGAGGCCATAGCAGTCTCATGAAAAGGTTGCTGAATTATACCAACTTTACTGGCTGCTTGATACCATTACAGGAATTTATTAATCGTGGTGCAGTCTTCCTGCCTGCCCCTGCTGTGGTCTGCTTCCTCATATTCCTCCCCCGAGCAGGAGGGAACCTGCTTACATGGTTTGTGTAGTGGTGAGCAAGAGGAGTGGGCTGTGTCCGTCACTAACAGAGCACCTGATCAGGGAGACTCAGTGCTGCCTCGGCATTATCTCCAATTATCTCCTTATACTGGAGGAAGAGGGAGTCCAAGTGCCGTCGTGATTTGCAGTCTCTGCCATGAAGTTCTCCAGAGGGAGCCCTTCTCTGCCTTCGTACCTGAAGAGAGACAAGATGAGCAGGGGACTACTCAGAAAGACCTGAAAGAGAATCTTCACACTAGTATTCTGGTAGTCTGTGAAAATAAGAAAATTCTATTTTTGTTGGAAGAATTGAAAAAAAAAATCATGAGTATTTTAGAGACATTTGGTGGCAGATCTGATCTGTAGAATTTTGTAATTTCAGGAAAATGTTGTGACATTCTTTGGATTTTTCATTTGGTCCATTTTCCATTTGTAAGAAGCCATTGCACATAGCTGAAGAGTCCAAGTTCAGGAAAGAATCCCTAAAGTACACATTTAATATAAATGCTGTAGGACTTGCTGCACTGTTTTATGATAATTCTAGCTTTAGTTTGATCTTTACTTTTTAAAATTTTGTTCTACATAGTGCCCACAACTCTTCTTCATTCTTTGTTTTTGTTTCATCATTTCTTTGGAACATGAGTTATATTAAATTGGTAATGTAATTCCATGATTATTCTCTCTGTTTTCACCTTTGTTACTCATGGAAATGTATTATCACACAGAAGGATTCACACACACACTTTCTCAGGGCAGCTTTAAGCTCTGAAACCCCCATCCCTGTGTATTATAGCTAAGGCATGTATAGATTACTCAGCTACCACTAAAAATGTCTCTTAATTTTAGTGTTGAAAATGTGAATTAGTAAATAGAACAGTAAGTTGTAACATTTGCACTATTTTAAAATAACCTTTCTTCTTCCTATCAAGCTATTGAACAATTCCATGTTTTTATTAACACCACTATACACAAGTAACCACTCAAACCATTCAGTCTTCTTTCCTAAAATCATACTAGACATTTTTGTTTTCAAATAAACATATTAAAGGCTCAAGTACAAATTATTAGAGAAAATAAATATAGCTCATATTCTTCTAATTTTTTGCACATCAAAAATAAAAATATTCCAGTTTTGTCATATTTGGAAGTGTTTGCAGCTTCAGGTTAAGGTTACTTCTGTATTCTAAATAATGTGGGAATTTCTGAATTATTACTGTAATGCTGCTATCCCAAAGCATTTAATTCAGTGTTTAGTTAAGGGCTTGCGTTAGTTTAGTGGTTTAGAATGCTAGAAATATCCTCTTGGTTATTTTTGCTGCGACTTTTTTGGCGACATCACAAATTTCTCATTGCATTAATGGGATGTTTTCTTACTAATGTGGATCACTAGATGTAATATTGAATTTTCTTCTCTTTTCATGCATGTTTTTAAACACATACCAACCATATGTCTTTTTGGAAGGACCAGTTCATCAAGGGCTAATTTGCTGTAAATGGTGTTTCAGCTGTGACAGAGTGTAATGCTGATAACCTAACCTTGCACACTTTTGTCTGGGAGACGGCATAGGTTTGCTTAGCAGCTCCAGTAATGACTGGGACAGGTCTCATGGAGTTTGATTCTGCCCCATTCTCCAGTAAAGAAGAACGTTTCATTGACTACAATAGTAAAGGATCAAAGCTTTGAAGTGACTACTGAAGCTTTCGAGTTTCTAAATACATACGTATGTTATCTCAAAATCCCATGGGTTTGTTAGGGCTAGACTCCTTATGCATAAAGTACAGTACATATGTGAATCTGGAACCCAAATCCCGCTGGGAGTCTGTAATTAGTTTGTAATGGTTTTCTACGCACTTTAGTAAAAGTGACAGACATAAGAATAACTAACTTTCAAAATACCAAAAATAATGATTGAAATTTTTTTTTCAATAGCTCTCTAGTTGGAGTGGAACGTCTAAAAATAGCTCGGGTGCTTTCCTAGTCTAGTATTAGCATTTATATGAAGGTCTATGTGTTTCAGTATAATACAACCTAATCATTCTTACATTCAGCTTATACTAGCGCAGTTATGGTTCTTACCTCCACTGTCGTAAGAAAATCTAATCTTGCATAACAGTCCTGTATGCAGATATGAGAGAAAAATAACTTTTTTTTTTTTTTTTCAGTTTTTCAGCCATGGGTCAAATGTGCTGCATCAAGACAGCAGTGCACCTCAAGCTGCATTCTTTTCACCTCTTCAAAAAGTGATGTTGCCACCAAATATGTTTCAAGGGAAAGTGGCCTTTATAACTGGTGGAGGTACTGGGATTGGCAAAGGGATGACAACAACTCTGTCCAGTTTAGGTGCCAAGTGTGTTATAGCAAGCCGGTAAATATTAATGAAGATGTTTTGGAGCTTTTGTTTAGTGCTGAATGGGTCTGTTTTCTTCTTCGTAGTGGATCTTGCTTTCTTCTTCATAAACGGGATATATTTCTTCTATATACTATTATTTCAGTACACTTTTAAATTATAATGGCATATACCAGAAATTTGCAGATACAGCTACAAATGTCTAATAGTGTAACCAGCAGTAGGAAGAAATAAACTAAATGAATTTCCGTGAAATGCAGCAGCAAAATAAACAACCCAGAATATTGGACATAAATTTCAGCTAAAACCTAAAAGAGAACAAAAATTTGAAATAACTGTTTTTGAACATTTTGAATGTATTATTGCAGGTGTTCTTGATATAGATTTGAATTGTAATAAAGAATTAAAGCCATTCCTCTAAATTCTTATGACTTTAAAAACAGTCTGGGTTTTCTGTTAATGAAGATGATCTTTCTACAGTTCTCTTAAGTAGCACTACAGTAAAGACTAGAAAAACAATCTAATTTTTAATCAAAATAAGCAAAAGTGTTGTGACATTTGTCCAAACAGTGGTTTAGATGTTTAGTCTTAAATCTGAATATGCATGTCCCCTCTAAAATACTAGTAGAGTAGTAGCTAAAACTAAGTTCGTTTTAATTATGTACTCAGAACGCAAATACTTTTTCTTAGCTTAAGATAATCTCTTACTGTAGTCACTTCGGAGTTGCTCTGAAGTAGAACTAACCAGAAATTACTTAAAGTTTTCTTTCAGAAAGTTAGTGACTAAACATAGTTTTTATCTTAAAGCTCAGTTTTCATGAAAATCAGCTACGTGCATGTGCGCACACACATATTTTAAGTGTAGTTCATATTTGCTCAGAGAAAAATAATCATATTTTATTAACCTGAATTGTAATTGCATTTAATTGAAATTTATACTTATTTCTAGGAAGCTCGATGTTTTGAAAGGAGCAGCAGAAGAAATTTCTTCTAAAACAGGGAATAAGGTAAATTTTTAAAGAATTGTGAATATGTTAGTTATTATACTTTAAATGGTTATAGGATTTTTGTGCACTTATCTGCTTCTGTGGGCTTCTTTAATTTGAGTGATACAGTTTTGAATTCTTACAGCTGCCTTTCCATTATTATATAGGTTCATGCCATCCAGTGTGATGTGAGAGATCCAGTTTCAGTTAAGAATGCTGTTGCTGAAATAATCCAAGTGGCAGGACATCCTGATGTAAGTGTTCTAGTGAAACAAAAGAATTTCAGTCTTCGTTACTGAAAATAATCTGCATAGTAGGTATGAACAAAATTACTATGATAGAATCCATAGAGACACTAGACAAAAAGTGGCAGTACTTCAAGATAAAGCTAACATTCACAGTTAGACTGGTTACCATATTCCTGTGGTTCTTAAAATACTTAGTGGCCAAATAGACAAAACGTTGTGGTCGTTACTCTAAGGACTAACATTTTCTTTGTAAACCGTGGGACGATTATGATGGGATTCTTTGAATTAATTAAGTGAACAGAATATCGTCCTTAAATCCTCCTGAAAAGGTGACTTAACCTCTGCTGATATTGAATTAGACCTGTTGATTATTAACAGAATGTCTCACAAATTAGAAATTGAAGTAATCATAAGCATCGTCTTTGGTTGTTGCTTAGCTTATTAAAATACACAAAGAAGGTTCCAATTTGAAGACTAAGTTCTCATAAAATCAAGAAAAAAAATTTCATTCAAGCTAAGCTTGTGTTTTTTAATAGTTTGGTGCAAAACACAGAGCTCTTTTCATCAGACTTGCTTTGAGAAGGGTGATCTGGTGGAGTCTGAACAACAATAGGCACCAAATTCTGATTTGATTGTGAGGGAAACAACTCAGATTGTGATAGCTTATAGAAAGTGTGATGAGCTTGTTAACATTGATGTAAAGGGTAGTCAGTGAGATTTAAAATGGTTTGCTGTAGATTTAACTGTCATATGTGTATTACAGACAGTTTGCATTCACCAGTAGCTTCCTATAGACACGGAAGAGAACTTACTGAATTGTAAATGTGGTTAGAAGTGGACAAACTACTTCTCACAGCTGTATGCTGTAACAGTGCTATAAAATAAGGCAGCTCACTGTTCTGATTTGTAGACAAGATACTCTGGATATTATTTTGACTACTGGTTACTGCAGTTTTTGGCCAAAGCACATAATGATCTCCAGGTTTTAAGTATGTGCAGAGAGGGAGGAAACTTCTTCCTACACATTACATTTTTAGTACACCAGTAATTTTCTGAATAAATACTTCCTGTGACTTGTTCTTTACAAGCATTTCCTTTCTCTTTAATTTTATATAGTCTGTGTGTTTAAGAGTCTGCAGAGTAAATGGAATATTCAGTTCTTTTTGTCTAGTTTTTCTCTTAGTGACAGACATGACACGTCTGTTTATGAATACTGCAAGCCTGTGTGTCACTGCCACTGTGCATGTGAGGTGAGATCTCAAAGATAGAAGTTAATGGCAGTATCATATTCCTTCTAGCTTTGTTTTGTTCATTCCATCTCCAAAACTGTTACTTGCGATTAGAAAGCAATCATTCTTTTGTCATATAGATTGTTTTGGCAGTCATATATATCTACATACCTCAAAGATCATATAACGTAGTCCTCAGTTCACTAGTTTTATTATTGTGTCTTCACTATATTTATTCAGTGGTTCAAGTAACCTCCTCAGTATCTTCATAGAATCATAGAATACCAGGTTGGAAGGGACCTCAAGGATCAGCTGGTCCAACCTTTCTGGCAAAAGCACAATCTAGCCAACATGGCCCAGCACCCTGTCCAGCTGAATCTTAAAAGTGCCCAATGATGGGGAATCCACCGCTTCCCTGGGGAGATTATTCCAATGACTGATTGTTTTCATCGTGAAAAATTGTCCTTTTGTGTCCAATCAAAATCTCCCCAGGAGTAACTTGTACCCAGTACCCCTTGTCTTTTCTGTGTGACTCCATCTTCTTTGACCGTAACACATCAGTTTCTCTAGGAGGAGGCTGTTGGGGAACCGTGTCGAAAGCCTTGGAGAAATCCAGGTAAACAATGTCCACTTCTCCCCCCTTGTCAGCCAAGCAGGTTACTTTGTCGTAGAAGGTGATCTGGTTTTTCAAGCATGATTTGCCCTTGGTGAATCTGTGCTGGCTTTTCCCAATCACCTGCTTCATTTGACTTGTGATAGCCCCCAGGAGGATTCATTCCATAACTTTCCCAGAGAATGACGTAAGACTGATGGGCCTACAATTTCCTGGGTCCTCCTTTAAGCCCTTCTTGTAGATGGGGGTGACATTAGCCTTCTTCCAGTCTTCTGGGATGATCTTCATGACTTCTCAAAGATTATGGAGAGCAGACTTTCAACAACATCAGCCAGTTCTCTTAACACCCTCGAGTGGATAACATCAGGGCCCATTGATTTGTAGGGGTCAAACTCCTGTAGTAGTTTGCATACCA
This sequence comes from Anarhynchus alexandrinus, assembly GCA_008711295.1. Lineage (NCBI taxonomy): Eukaryota > Metazoa > Chordata > Aves > Charadriiformes > Charadriidae > Anarhynchus > Anarhynchus alexandrinus. The sequence continues at coordinate 1,792,892 of VUYV01000078.1, read as the reverse complement.
ACTCTTCCTTAACTGGTGGTGGGTCTGTGTTTGCGTCAACCTGGATTGTTCCTGGGGCCTGGGGCCCAACAGTGCTAGTAAAGACAGAGGTGAAGAAAGTGTTGAGAACCTCTGCCTTTTCAGTGGTGTTGGTGACAAATTCACCTCTCCTCTTTAACAGTGGGCCAGTATTTTCCTCCTGTTTCTGCTTGTTTACGTACCTGAAGAACTCTTTCTCAGAGTTTTTGACATCTCTGACCAATTTCAATTTGAGCTGAGCTTTTGCTTTTCTAACTGCATCTCTGCAAGCCCTGGCAACGTCCTTGTAGCTCTCAGCGGGTATTTGTCTGCTTTTCCATCTTTGATATGCTTCTCTTTTGGTTTTGAGCAGACTCAGAAACTCACAGTAAGCCAAGGGGGTTTCTTGCTCTGCCTGCTTCCCTTACCTTTAAAGGGGATGAACTGGTTTTGTGCTTCCAGGAGAACGTTCTTGAAAAACTCCCAGCACTCTCTAGCTCCTTTATCCTCCATGGAAGCTTCCACAGAATGCCTCCCAGCTGAGCTCTGAGGGAGCTGAAGTTTGCTCTTCTAAAATCTAAACCTTGGTCTTAGGACTAATCTTCAGCGTGCTCAGCAGAATCCCAAACTCTACAATATTGTGATCACTGCAGCCAAGGCTATGACTAACCGAGATATTATGAAGGAGGTTTCCTTGGTTTGTGAGTAGCAAGTCCAGCAGTGCCTCATTCCTGGTTGGCACATCTAACATTTGTATGAAGAAGCAGTCCTCTACGCATTCCAGGAACTTGATGGATGACATGTGGGCTGCTGTCTTGTTCTTCTAACAAATGTCTGAGTAGTTGAAGTCATGCATAAGAAGCAGGTTCTGTTTACCCAAAGCCTGCTTAAGTGACCCAAATATTGCTTCATTGGCCTTTTCATCTTGTTTTGGAGGTCGGTAGCAGATGTATACTGTAAGATTCCCCTTGGAGAGGACCCCTCTGATCTTGACCCAGAGGCATTCAACAGGGCTTCCACAGTCACTGTAGTTGACTTCTGTATATTCAAGGTTCTTCTATACATTCAAGGTTCTCCTTAACTTAAAGTGTGACGACTCCTTCTCTTCTTCCCTGCCTGTCTTTGCGAAACAGCTGATAGCCATCCGTCACAATACTCCAGTCATGTGAGTTGTGCCACCATGTTTCAGTTATTCCTGTGATACAGCTTTCTGACTGGGCATGGAGCTCCGGTTCCTCCTGTTTGTTTTCCAGGCTGCGTGCATTGTTTTACATACGCTTGAGGTGGTTGGTCTTCTTGTTCTCATCTTGAGAGGCAGCTAATGGACTTTTGTCGCTACTCTGGCTGGCCTGGCTTACTCTCCAGTTGGTTGTAGTGGTGTGAGCGTTGCCACTTTGGACCCTGCCCCCTGAGGCCTTCAGTTTAAAGTGTGCCTCACCAAGTTGACCGGCCTGCTGCCAAAGATTCTAGACAGGTGGATCCCATCCCTCCCTAGTAGGCTATAGTCATCGAAGAATGTCCCATTGTCATAAAAGCCAAAACCCTCATGACAGCACCAGACACGAAGCCAGAGGTTGATTTGCATTATATGTCTATTTCTGGCTGCACCCTTTCCTCTAACTGATAAAATGGAAGAAAAGGTAACTCGGGCACCAGTACTTTTTGCTTACACCCCCAGGGCTTGTAGTCTTCTTTGGTTCTGCCCAGGTTCCGGCTTGCAGTTCGTGCCCACATGAAAGAGCAGCAATGGATAATAGTCTGTGCTCTTGGCAAGTTCTGTGATTCAGTGATTGAAGTAACCTCCTCATCTTGAGGTGTTTGGATATTTTTTTTTGCTTCAAACTGTAGTGAGGCCTTAAATTGTATTTGCCATCTGTATGTGTAATTTTTGGCTGTTGTATTTTATTTGTTTTATATTCATGCAATATGGGCTGCGCTCTGTTTTGTTACTGAAAATTCTAATGTCTTAATTTGACCCAGAAGTTCTTCAGAACAAAGACTTTGTTTTATGTGCAAACCTACATTAATCTAGGTGCCATTCCATAAGTAATACACCATTTTATTGCTTCAACATATTATATTATTGTTAAATACACAAGATGTGGCCACATAAGTTTTGGGTTAGAAACTGCTTATGTGATGCTTAGTCCCCTTAAAAAATATATCTAACTTGCTAGCCTGAAGGGCTAAGCAAATGATATATCAAAAGTATCCTCTGCCTAATTATTGTTTGTAGAAAGGCAACAAGTGACGATTATACATCTATTGGAAGAAAGTTCTGTAGCATTTGCTTCCAGTTCACTAAATGATAATATTCTCTTTGTCATGACTGACAAGACTTCCTGTTATGCAACAGTCAGCTAATCCAGACTTCAGTCATCAGGTTACCTGAACTTCTTTTGCTTTTATTCACATGCATCCATTACCTTAAATATGGTGTGCCACCTTGGAACTTGATGGGGATGAACTTTTCTGTTAGGATGCGCTTGAGACACTGTGGAAAGTAGCAACTTCAGTCATCCTCTACATTTATAGTTCCTCAGTACTAGATGAGTAACTACAGCAGTTTAGAAATACAGCTCATTTTCTGTTACTGATACATATCTGTGCTGCAGATGTTAAAATTTCTGATGGATTGTTTTCCCTATCTCCTGTTTCTCCCTCCCCGCCCTGCACCTCATTTGATGAGGATTTTTTACTTTTCTACCTGGAAACACTAAGATGTTCCTTGTAAATTCTTTGCTTTTCTCTCAGGAAGAGTTATTTTCAGTTAATTCTCAGGTTTTCCTTCATGTATTTCAGGTTGTGATAAACAATGCAGCTGGAAACTTTATTTCCCCTTCTGAACGACTTTCTGCTAATGCATGGAAAACAATAACTGATATTGTGCTTAATGGTACTGCTTTTGTAACTCTGGAAATCGGAAAGGAGCTCATTAAAGTACAAAAAGGTATCTTAAGTTTAAGATAAATGGTAACTAAGCATGGTGACATAATATTATTACTTGCTTTCATTGCCTTACTATTATTATAGCCAGTTTTGAGAGTTTGAAAAGAAACACAATTTTTCAACACTCTACATCTTTTCTGGAAAGAAACTTCATTTTGAGTAAAGCCATACTTAAGTATCACACGGGAGAACTGGCTAGCAGTTACTTTGTTGTAGAATCTGCCCTTAAAATTGGATCCAGAGGCCATGAAGTTGAATACAAAAATCTGACTGCAGAGTACTAGTTGTAAAACATTCTTAAAATTTAAAAAATAAGGCTTTGTTTAAAACGTGCTATTATTTGTTTTTACTCTTCTATATCTATGTTGGTTTCATCAAGCAACCGAACATGTGGCATTTATTTAAATGAACAGCAAGTCAGCATATCACTTTGAATTTTTCTTCTACACTTAAATAAGCAAAATTCACAGCTGTGGTATTTGACTAATAGCACTAGACAGTATTGCCTTTGAGATAATCTGAAAAAGAAATTAAAAATTGAAATCAGTATTAGGTTTTATTTTCCCAAGTATAATTCTTAGTTCTAGACTACCTAGAAGTTTAATCCAATATTTTGGCTTTACCTTAAAAATATGATAGTTCTTTGATATACTATTTAGCCAAAGACTTACTTAACCAGATTGTTGTCTTTAAGGGAAAGATAATGTGTACCCTTCTGTGTTATATCATAAATCATGTACAAAGAATTACTTTCATTTTACATTATCTTCTAGTTATGTACTGAAAGAATTGAGCTTATTTTTTGATCAGTATGATGTCACCTCAAATAGCATTTAAAAGCCGTGAGGTATATTATGGGTTTCCATGTCCCCTCACTTCTGAATCCTTCTTTCTAGGTACAGCCACTATGTTGAAATAGTCCTTTTGTATTTGCACTGTATTTCTCTAAGTCTTGAATTAGTTGAGTTTCTTCAAAACTCCTCTCCAAAAAGTATTCAGTGGGTTTATACTATTTAATGATAACAACATAAAGTTAATGTTGTTTCAGTAAGTCTGTAATAGTTTTGGTCAGTTGACAAGGTATTTCCCACATATATTTTAGCAGCACATGAAAAAGTCATTTTCACCGTCCTACTGCTAATATTCCCACATTAAAAACACATCCCCCACTCTGACTTACTGTATCATTATAGGAAACTATTGTAATAGTTTGCTTTATGGCCTTCCAGATGCATGCAGTGTCTCCCTATAGTAATGTGAAATACGTCTAAAAATGCCTCTGTCTCTGCTACTGTTGAATGAAAAGCTACTTTTCCTTGCTTCCACCCTCAAATTCAGCAAAATCCAGAAGTCATTCACCTTCATGTTGTCTCTCTTCCTTTCAATTCTAAGCTTCCAAAAGACGTGAAATTCTTTTGCTATTACTTGCATGCCTTCTTTCTAGGGAATTCTGTCTGTAAGTAAGACTTTTTATTTATGGCTTTCTTTAAGACATGTTTTTGCAAGTAAATCAGGTGTACCTGTTTATCTTCTCATCTTCATTCTCCACCTTCATTTTCTTTTTACTTGCTTGTTTTTTTTAAGTTTGAGCAGAGACCTTAGTTTCTGAAGTGATGGAGATGCTACCCAGTACAAATATTTTACAACAGTCTGTGAGGGTGCTGTACATCTGACACTTACTAGAACACTGGCACATCCTTTAAGTCTGCAGGGTGATGTACATTAAGCTTAATTTAGTAAATAATAAAAGTGCCCTGCTTTTTAAACTCATAAGTTTGTACTGGTATTTAAAAGGGATTTGTAATCTGCTAGTGTGTTATTTATGCACTTAAGTTTTACAAAATGAGAGTAGTTAAGTGGTTGGATAGTGTCCATTTTATGAGTATAGGCTTTAGAAATAAAAATTGTGTATGAACGGAAGTGTAATTTAAACTTCAGAACTGTAAATTTATCAGTCATTCTTGCTTCTGCAGTAGGTTCACCCACCTTACCTCTATTTATCCTGTATTTTAAAAATTCTATGGTTTAATTAGGCAAAATGTATAATTAACAGTCAACTCTAGATGACTTCAAAGTTGTTCTGTGTTTTTTGCCTGTGTTGATTTTTTCTTTTCAAAGTCTCTCACTTTTTATAAAAATAGGGTCCATGGTTTATGGATATCTGCTGGCATTTCCGTCAGTGCTTGTTTAGGGTTCTCTTTAGTTTCTCTTGTGTAACATTACTGTAATTTTTTATTTGAGTCTCTACTTCATCGTCACATATATTCTATCAGTAACGTATATTGTTTTAGAAATATCCCTTGGGTAGCTATTCTAATTAAATTATTTTTAAAATACAGTAAGTAGAACAGTTATTTTAGTTACTGTGGCGTAAGTAGTGAACTGTCATCCCTTGTCCTCCAGTTACAGTAAGTTCATGCTACTCATTGATCAGACAATTAGAATTTGCAGGCTTCTATAAAAGACAAATTAAATAAACAGTTGCAGTTTCCAGTATTTTCCTTAATGTTTTTGCTAAATCTGGTATAAAATACAACCTATAAAAGAAAGTGGTCTTTTTATAATACAGTTTGATGATAATGGGAAAAAGTTATGCAGGTTAACTTTTTCATAAACTCTACTTCAGAAAAAGCTTCTGAAAATTTCTTTAAACACTTTTTATTTCTGCATGAACTTTAACTCAAACCCTAAATTGTGTCATTTTAAGATTATGCCAAACCTAATGGTTAATGCTGATTTTTTTTTTCTCCAGTCAGGAATTGATGAAATTAGGGCAAATTACCTGGCTAGTGACTACTAGGGTAGGGCAGCTTCTAAAAAGACACTGTGAGATCTTAGACCTTCACTCCAGTTAGACTGATTTGCACATTATCGGTAGAAGTCTGAGGATTTAGACCTTTGGAGCCTAATCAATGCCTATTTACACTTACATGGAACAACTCTTAAACTTCATGGAGAAGAGGGAACTGAAATAAAAAAGCTTGAAAGCAAAGCTTCCAAGACTACATTTTTAAAATATCTTTTTATAATCCAGAGTGAAATGGCATTCCTAACACTTGAGCTGCAGACTTCTGTACCACTGAAGTTACTTTTTACCTTAAGTTCAGAGTTTGATCTTCATGCATTTTTTGTTTGTTCTGTGTGGTTTGGGGTTTTTTTGGTTTTTTTTTTAATGTTTTTGCAACTTACAGGAGCAGCGTTCCTGGCTATTACAACAATTTATGCAGAGAGTGGTTCAGGATTTGTGTTGCCGAGTGCCTCTGCCAAAGCTGGTGTAGAAGCAATGAGCAAGTGAGTAATATAGCAAAACGTGTGTTCTGCTTTTCACATCCTTGAGATAAGGTAATTGTTGGAGCTAGTTGGTATAGTCCTCCTATTCCATTGTAGCATAAGAGAACATGCTAGCCTCCAGCATCCTAGCAAGAAAATAGTATGCTGACAGCTTCTTACAGAAGTAAGTATTGACTGCTATTATTATGATGATTTTTATCACAAGGACAAGTGGATGATTTTTATCACAAGGCCAAGATAGGGACAAGTGGAACTACTTTTTTTGGTGATAGCAGGTTCTAAAGCTTCAATTACAGATTTTTGATAATCAGATTCTCTTGCATGCTCATTGGCAAATCAGCGCTTAAAGACAGTTATTAGTGGAACTGTTAGAGGTCTGTAGTGCCTTCCGCTTTCTTTTGTCCCAGGAAAAGATGTGCTTGTATTTGGGTGGAGTATACTGTTGCCTCACCTATCTAGTTTCATAAAGAAATGTGTTTCCTATCACTATTTTAAATTAAGGTCTGCAGTTATACTTAATTCAGAACATTATCACGTGATACGTCCAAGTTACTCAACAAACAAAAGGATTTCTATCATTATTAACTATAGGACAGTCCTTCATAGCAAATAGATGCTCCTCTGCACTTCGGCAGAAGGAATTGAATAGTTTGGCAACGTTTTAGTAGCTGGAATTCTTTATCCACGAAAAAATGAGGGCACAAGTGTTGGTCTTGATTTCTGTTCTGTAGAGCTGTAACTGAAGCGTGTGCTTTTCAGAGACTTTATGACCGGGCTAATTCATTCACCGTAGTAGATGATCCATCTGAAGTACTGCTTATGCAGAGAAAACGTCGCCATAAAGCAAAATTATTTGACTGGTCCCATTCTAGAATGTAACCTGTTTTGTGTTATTTCAAAACATCTAATGCGAGAGCTATGTTGAAGATGTTAGAAATGTATACTTGCGGGATACCAGAGAAAGATGGTGGCCTAACAGGTGTTTGTCAAAGAGTTTAGGTGTCAAAATCATTTGTATGATTTGCGAGGGAGAAAGAATTGCTCCTTAACGTTGCTTTATCTTTGATACATCTATTAAAACAATATTCCTCTGTTTGTGAATGTGATTTTTTTCATCTCTGAAATGTTTTTGTTAAGAACAAAACAACCCCTTAAGTAGAAATGCCTGTTTCAGGAAAATTCTGGTATTTATACATTTGATTCAGTTTAAAATAATTTTGGTTTTTTTGCTGAATAGCATTATTAAAATATTGTATTTAAAATATTGATGCATTTTGTTAATGAATTTTTAGGTCTCTTGCGGCTGAATGGGGTAAATATGGCATGAGATTCAATGTGATTCAACCAGGTCCAATAAAAACAAAGGTACATAGCATGAAGTAAAACACAGCCTTGAATATGCATTGTAGCACAGACTTAACTTTTAAGATAGTCTAACCTTTTCTATAACTGTTCAATTTAAGTATGATTTCCTTGGTAGTCAAGACTGTGATGGAATATTGAACACAGTACCTCTCAATTCTTTTGTAAAATAGAATTTCTTGGACTTCTGAAACCTGCCACCACCCCTTCTACTACACTAACATAAATGAAACATTTTTCTAGTGTTTCAAAGAAATGATATATCAAAATATTTAATGTTAACTCTTATCAACCATACGTACCTAGTTTGTCAAGTGAAGTGAATTGTTACACTTGGTAAAGTGAAAGTGCCTATTTCTGCCTGAACTCTTAATTTTTAAACAAAACTTCTCATGAATTCCAAAATTTCAGAATCTCTTTTAGGTATATGAGAACAGAATCTCGCTAGTTTTGTTGAAAATCATAAAACTAGAAAGAGAAAAACTAAGTCAGCAAGGAAATGTGATGCTTTGATATGAGTGAAAAGGAGGACTGGAGGGTTTGAAGGAAGTAATCCAGACCAGCTGGAACAGGAAGAAAAAAGAAAGCGGTCCTGCAAGAGGAGAGAAAAGGAGGCGTTTCACATTGAATCAAAATATTACATTTATGAGCAGTAACAGCTAATAATGGTATTACTACTCCCTGTAAAATGTTTCACAGTTTCACAGTTGGTTTTGCTGCTGTTTTTGGGGTAGGGGTGCAGGGTTGCTTCTTTTTTCTTTTTTCTTGTTCTTTTTTTTTTTTTTTGTTCCTTTTTTCCTCTTGTCAGTTTAGATGCTACACTGGACAACTCAGTTTTACCTTTTTTGACTGTAAAGAAAGATAAGTGGCAGTATCAGCAGGGTTATAAGAATGTTGAAACAATATTACAGGATCAGACCAAAAGTCCTCCAGGCTTTGCATCTGGTGGATTTTTAGGCAAGAGTAGAAGAAAAACATTTAATGACATTTCTTCTTTATGTCTCCAGCCTCTGGCAGTCTATGGCCCAGGGAGTTTGAAACAGCTGATATATCTTCATATTGTAATCATCTGGATGGATTTTTTTCTTCCATTGATTCGTTCTGTTCATTTTTGAATCCGTATAAACTTTTGGCATTGACTATATTGCATGACAAGATCACTTTGATTTATAAATTCTCATAATTTTTGGCAAGTTAACTGCTTTAAATGTCAATATTGCTACCTCCTGTTAATGTTTCTGATTTAAAAGAATAGCATATATCCCAGTTGAGATACTGTGTGGTCTTAATAAAGTACTACATTTGTCATACTTATTTCAAGTTAAAATTTCCCTGAAAGCATAAAAAGGCAGACTGGCTTTACTTAAAACAGCATATTGCAAAATCGAGTCTTTCTGCCTTAGGGATTACATCCATGTCTTTAAAAAACACTGTTGTAAGTCAAGATAGGAAAAGAAAAAAGCGTACAAGTGCAATACCATTAAGCTTATAAACTGACATTTAAAAACATGGCAATAGAAGATGTAAATGGTGTGTGTACAGCCATGATTACATAAATTACATTGTGCTTTAACTCTCATAACTTCAGTAACTTAACACAAATGTTACTAATAATTTCTGATTTTGCCTGAGGAGGTTGTTTCTTTGTGGAGGAGCCAGGAAGGAGGTTTACTTGCTCTGTCATGTATAATTTATTCCTGCTTCTTTCCTGCTCCTCTTCTCCCCTTGTTCCTCTCCCCTGTCCACACAGCAATTTTGAGTCTTGCTTATTTCCTCAAATGTTTAATAAGGGTGTTTGGGAAACAAAGATTATATTAACCCCTTTTGTTTTTCATAGCTAAATGGTGGGTGACTATCCCAAACATGTTCAGTTCCACCTTGTCATCCTCAGTAGATGCATATCACTGCAACAGGGATGAGTTGTTTTCTGTTTCCTACTTTCTTCTTCTTCATACTACTGACAAAGAGAGTGTAGACAGTTTACTCAGAAATATGAACTTCCATATTGTTTATGTGGAGTCAAATCTGTGTTAGATTTTAATTTCTGATTTAGTTATAACTTTTTGTTAATATTTCTCTTAATTCTCAGGGTGCTTTTAGCCGCCTTGACCCAACAGGCTCATTTGAGAAGAAAATTATTGAGAGGATTCCCTGTGGTCGTCTGGGAACTGTAGAAGAAATTGCAAATCTTGCAGCCTATTTGTGCAGTGACTATGCAAGCTGGGTTAATGGAGCAGTGAGTTTTGGTTGATCTTGTTTATACAATTAATCTGATGATGGTCTTGGTTTTGCTGATAGTTTTTAAAGCCCTGGTTTCAAACATGAAACAAGAACTTCTACTTTGAAATTCTTTACAAGTATTATTAACCTTTTAATTGTAATGTGTGGTAGTTAGTACCTTTAAAAAGAACTTTTAAAAGTGATTGAATTACATTATTTTGAGCATGCCAAATCAATAAAAATTGCTGTCGCAGTTCATCACAGGAGAATGCTGCAGAAAACCCACGACTATTAAATACACTGCTTATGCTTTTTCTAGGTTATTAGAATGGATGGTGGAGAATATGTTTCTATGGCAGGAGAATTCAATGATTTGAAGAAGGTATTAAATTCCTTGCTTGCTATTTTACATTCAAACAAATACTTAGATGTGTAGTTATTATATGGAATTCCAATAAAACATTCTTTTCTTTTCTTAGGTTACCAAAGAGCAGTGGGATATGATGGAAGCAATGATTAGAAAAACAAAAGGCTCTTAAAGTACGTAACTATGATGGAGATTTTTGGAAATGAACCACTACTTTTTCATGAACGTTTAGAAATAACCAATTGAGAAATAGCCTTCAAAATCTTTTGTATGTTGATTTCAATAAAATATTTTGAAATTGTTGTATTTTGAATATAGCATGTATATTTTTCCCATTTACAATCTAATCTGTTGCCAATAGTGCACAACATTTGTTCACTGAAATTTTATTGTTCTTCAGATTACGTTTTATATAGCCATGCCATGGTCTACAATTAGCTTTTTTTTTTTTTTCAGTATTTCAGAGGATATTTTTGTTTCTCAGATATATGGAAGTGTCTCTTAATATTGTAATTCCAATAGCATTTCAGGACTGCCATAACTGAATATAATTGTTAATCTGAGGAAAAACTAAGAAATTTAAGTCTTAATCTTCACACAAGTCCTAAACTTGCAAATAACAATGTTTCAATTTACCAGCAGGACTACATACACTGAGATAGGATGTAATTCCTGTGGTTACTTAGGAAACCTTGAAATACATAACCGTCTTGGTCTCATCTTTTGCTGACATTTTCAGTCTGTTAATTATCTTATGCTGAACTTTAAAAATCGTATTTAAGGACTAGAAGTGCATTTCTAAGGAGCTCGCTCTTTGTCATGATTAGGTTAATGTTCTTGAAAAAGAGAAACTAAAAGTCGTTTGCTATTAACATGTGTGTGACTAGGGGAGTCTCTCCATAAAAAATGGTTTATGTAAGACTAGCAAAGGGCATCAGTAAATGGGGACTGAAAGCAGTGAAACCTCATTCGTTGAGATTTACAGAAATCCCTAGGTTTCATTTGCATTCACAGACTGGTACTAAAGAAGCTTTAAGGTGGCATTACCTGTGAATCTAGTCAGTTTATCCATCCCAAATGAGCAAGTTATTGAAAAACAAACAAACAAAACTAACCAAACAATGTTTATTGCTGTCCCTCTTAGGATTAGGTTTTCCAGGTTAGGGAGTTGCCAGTTGTTTGCCCCCCTCCCCCC
>VUYV01000078.1:1757289-1781505 GCA_008711295.1 Anarhynchus alexandrinus | reverse complement strand
CTCCTTTTCTTCTTTATTTTTTTTCTTTTTTTTTTTTTTTTGATTGTTTAACCCCAGCTCCAGACCATCCATGCATACAAGCATGGCCATAGCTGTATGTGCTTTGACACTGATACAGTGATTTAAGAGTCACAAATATAGAAGCAATTCAAGGATGTCTTCCTTCAAGTGCTGATGGCAGTTTAGTCACTTTACCCACACTTCAGGCCATACTTATGCCAGCATCTGACTTTGAAATCATTTGATCGCCTTAATGCAAAGCTGAAGCAAGCTAATATATGTTCTACTGAAAGGGTGGACAATATTAATGCAGGCTTGCACGTGACAGCTTTCTCCTGAGAGTGATGATGAGGGGGATTGAATAGCATTTTTGCCAATGATAATAAAACAAAGCAAATGTGTTTATCATAGCAGCCTTCAGGATGTCTCTTAAACATAATGTAAAGCTTTTTTATAGCATCATGGGTTTTAGTAGGTCTACTGTCAAGATCACATTCTGTCATGTTACCTATGTCTTTTCCTCAAAAAGTGATTTAATTAAGAAGTTTGGCCCATATATACTGTTCTTTGCTTGTTGTCCTTTGTATATACTTGTATTTTCATTTCATATGGGACACAGTAGCATGTAAGGCTTTGAGACTTGGAAAAAAAGTGTTTCAGGAAAAAAATTTTGAAGGTATGTTTGTGAGCTGTGGTATAATCACATATTTCTCTGTAGTATTTAGTAGGGTATCCTCTGGAGATGGGCTGTCAATAAAAATAAGTTCCTGCTGGTGTCTCGCATCCACAGGTGTGTACGACTTGTGCTATAGGAAAGTTTGTCATGGGGTTGAAGTACTGGACTGAGATTGAAGATAGCCCTGTTCAGTCTCCAACATTGTCACAGACTTTGTGTGACCTTAAGTTATTTCTCTTGCATCTGAACAGCAGGGCAGGTACACTTTGCAGCATTCCCTCAGGAACTGGTCATCTGAAGCAGGGAGACTGGCACATTCCTTTTAGCTCATAAAACATAGGGGCTGCATGGTGCATAGGTGGAAGAGATCAAGAAAAGAGGTCCATTCCGAGTCTCAACATTAAGTTAGGATCAAGTCTATACTTGGCTTTGGGGCTGGGAAGCAGTGCTGGCTGCCACATATTCTTAATCCATTTCTCTTCCCGGCATATAAAGTAATAGTAATAATACTTTTTTTTTTTAATCTAGCATACTTTTTTTGTTATAATTCTACATACTATTTAATGTATTTTTTAGATATTGAAAGCAGAGGTATTTTTTTGGTGGGGATAGGGTGAGATGGAGAAGGAAGGGCAGAGGCGAAAATGGGGATAAGCCAAGCCCAGTTACAATTATTTTTTCCGAAACATTTCAGCAGTAGGTACCACGGTGCTTAGATGTAATGCCTGCTGGCATAGTAAATGACAGAAATCCATTATGTGGCTTAAAACACACAGACCCACTATTCTTTGGCTCAACGACCATTATAGCATTACTTTGCCTGCATATGTCCTTTGTTTAGAAAGTAAACTTTTTGGGCCTCAGTTCAGAAATGTTTCTCTTCCACAGCAAAAGTCAGTGGGTTCCTCTGCAAAAGTACTTAAAGAATTTCAGGTGCTTTCGCAGTTTAAAATTAATACTGCTTCTTGACCTAAAATTAAAGAATGAAAAGATCTTTGTCTTTCCTTCATTGCTTTACTCATCAGAGAGATTCAGGCCAACTTTGCGTCCAGGAGAAACTCGCTTTAATTCATAGTGAACCTTTCAGGGACTGGAGCTCTTTTCTAAACCATCAGAATTACTGGAACATGTCCTTTAAGGGTGGGGGTTTTTGTTTTATTTGATAAGGTCAGAATATTGAAGGAAGGCCTCTTAGAGCCTGTCTTGTAACTAAATACTGGGTATTTATTCACAAACAGAACATTTATTACCTGCAGAAACAGGTATTGCTTCCGAAGTATCTTCTTCTGCCTGTTTACTGTCCATAGCTAAATGAATTATTAATTGTAAAGTGACAACAAAACAGTGATAGAACCAGAAAGCACATTTTAAATTGTAATGAACATCTATAATAAGAATAGAGTCTATTTTATCTTACCTTGACTAATGACATCCATTGCAAACTGTGCAAGTTAGTTGCTTTTAGATTCTGAACATTCTGTCTTGACAAGATGTATACAATGTGGTGATGCAGGTTTTAGAAATGGCATATACTTTTTATAAAATATTTCCTAATATTTAGAAAGAACTTAACTTTGATCTAGCTGTCCACTTCTGCAGGAGAATGGAATAGTCCGGCTTGGATTCATTTCCTTCATTAAAAGAGTTGTTAGACTTGTTAGGGACAGGAGAGGGACATTACTATGAAGAGGTGAATCTTGAACATCTCGAGTTTATGTTTTACCTAAATACAGTTTAATTATTTGTTACTGAAGTAGCAGCACATGACAGCTGAACTTGGGAAAAGGAGAAGAGGAAGTAGCTTTACAGCGACTACGTAACCCAGGTGGTGTCTGGCTGGGCTCAGAAATTCCAAAAGAACCTGTTCCTAAATGCCCACGAGGATGAGACTGTCCTGAAAGTGGCATAAAATATCCCTAAATCCCTAGAGGTGCCCAATCCATAAGCATGCTCCTCAGCTGTGTATTGCGGACAGTTATTATAGGCCAACATAAAGCATAGTCGTCAGAGCTGCTTTATTACAAACGTAGCAGAGATGGTGGAAGATAGTATCCACATTAAACATGCTGCCCTGGGGCTGTTGTGTTCCTGACCCTACCTCAGATTGCTGGTGAGCCACAATGTAAAGGGGAGTATGAAAAAGGTACTGCTTTGAGGCTTAATAATTTTATGGAGATGAAGTTGGAGGGGCAAGAAAGTGGAGGAATGAGTCAGAAAAGGTGATGGTGTACATTGGAGATCACGAAAGGAGTCAGTAGGGTTGCAGAGGCAGTTTCATTTTCATGGATCCCAAGGAAAACTTTCCTGGAATCCAAGTACCTTTTTAAAAATGACTTTTGCGTGGCCTGTCAGTCGAAGGTGTTAGCGCTTCCATGAACTCGGCTCAGAGGCACTCGCAAAGGAGGATTCATTGTCTGTTTTCAACTAAAAAGTACATCTTGTCTGCTTGAGTAAATCTTGAAATTACTCTTTTTATTTCAGCTGATGATTTACTGTCTTTGAACCTGTCTGTCACAATTTCTTAGATCAATTCTGTGCTGTAAAAGTGGTATTGTATTATAGTAGAGGCTTATAAACAAGTTATGAAAATCATTTGAGATTGCAGATGAAAGAGATTAGTTGCATTACCTCTTCGCTGTGATACCAGAACTGCTGTCAATCTTTGGTTCTCCTATTTCTGGGAATTCCCTACTTTTGAATATTTCAGCTGCTGTTGAGAATATTGCTATTATTTATCAATTTGAGAATCTGCTTTGCAAGCAGAAGATGACACTATGTGAGGGAACTATGGGTTCCTGCCTGGCCATACTGGCTTCCAAGTTCATTGGCACATGAACTCCTTTGTTATCTTTCCTTTTTTCACATGCTGAGAAACGCATAAGTAAAGACACTGAATTGCAAGGAAATTTGTATCTTTATCTAACTCCGGGGAGCATCTTGTGTTGTAGCTGGTAAACGTGTAACCCCACTTTAAGCGAGATAAAACCCTCAATCTTTTATGTGATAATTTATTACGCAGTAAAATAAAATGATCTTTGGGATTTTGGTGCATTGCCCTGCTTTTAATTGGTGCAGAACAACTTCAGTTGATTTCAGAGGGATTTGGAGGTGCTCAGCACTTCAGAAAATCAGGCCACATATATTTGGGTGCCTAAATATGGATTCTGAGCCTCCTCGTAGACACAGCAAGTAGGTGTGGATTCCGGTATGCCTCCACTGCTAGTGACTGCAACCATGATTATGATGAGGGCTTAGTATAAAGACGTCAAATGGAAGTTATTCAGAAAAAGCTAACGTTGTCTAATGAAACAAAGACTTAATCCTAGTCTAAGTGGAGTTTAGCAGCAGCGTGTGCGTGTTTTTGTCAGACGAGGTTCTTCTTATGTAAAAGCGCTGCCGGGTCTCAGCATCCTGATCTGTATTTGACATTTGCACATGGAATACGCTGCTTAGAAATTCCATAAGCTTGTGTGGATAATCTTTTTTAAAGATGCATAACTAAGTTGTGAACGGAGGGGGATTAGACCGGTGCTGTGATACCAGTGCATGAACTGGTCAGGACAGAACAGCACAGCAGGGAACAAAAGCCAAATCGCTTGCTTCAAGGCCTGTGTTCGATCCCGATTGAATCGTCGGTGAAAATTGGCATGATATTCTCCATAGTGGGCAGTGGTTTGTACCACGGCTGCCAGCTGGGTGGCGTTGCTGACTTCAGATTAGGTGCGCTGATGGACTGTGTGGTGGGCAAAGCTGGAAGCAGGCGCTCGCCCTGCCTGACTCCGTACTGTTAAGCTTTACATCTGTCAGCAAATACTGCATTTTTAAAGGGTCTAATAGTTACTGGAGTATTTTTTTTTTCTCTTTGAGCATTAGTAAAAGTGTGCTGCTTTGTGCTTTAAAATGAATGGAGAATCACCCGACTTGATTTGAATAGGAAACATTTTCTTAAGTTTTCAACTGTATACGTTTATACTAGAATGGGCTAAAATTTTGCACGGCTTGCTTGTTTGCAGTTTGTAGGACTGTGTTTGAGTATTTATTAGCTTGAGTGCTTATTAATTTGAGTATTTATTTAAATAAAATACGTATTTTTAGACCGTAAAATTGTCAACAACTTCAGTAAAGTAGATTCCCATGTAGCTACCTGTCAGCCAGTTTCTCTGTTTAGCAGGAATATGCCATACCTGCACTACCTCATGTAATTAATTTTTGTGTATGTTACTATTTTACTTTCAACCCTTTTTTTTTTTTTTGGTCTCCAAATATTTATTTGCAGAAGAAAGAAGCTTGCAGTCTTCCCTGTCGTCACCTCTCTTGTTATGCCAAGACTCGCTCTGCCCCAACTCTGACATTTTTAAGAGCTCTGCCCAGGAGTGTTTTGGAGATTTTAAAACCTGGAGTTTTTACAGCAATTTTGACTTACCGATATTTGCTACGCTTTGCTTTGCGCTGGCATAGTAGACACCTTTGCTAGAACTGGGTTTTTAAATTGCTGTCTTTTAATCCAAGTTTTATTTATGAGAAATTATTGCAGGAAACATCTGCCTGGGGGGGAGTGAGACCCGCTGTCTGTGTCGTGCTCCGCAGCAGAGCCAGCTGGTGGGCAGCAGCAGCAGTAGCAGTAGGAGGGTGGCTTCAGAACAGATCTGTGACAGGTGACTTTACTCGCGTTCAGGAAGACAGATTGCCGTTTCTATGATGACTTTTTGTCAAAACACTTTAAACACTTCAGCTTCCACTGTAATGATTTTGGCAAACAGCCACATCATATTTTTACATACGGGTTTTGGTTTTTTTTTTCTTTACCTTTACATTTTTTAAATGTTAAAATAAGGCAAAATCCAGGGGTTCTAGTGCACAGTATGAACAATATCAATCATTTATTGTACTGGTATGCAGAGTCACTGTTTCTTCACTTAACATACACAATTGTATTTCATATTGCATAGAGAAAAGAGGAGAACGAGAACAAGCCGGTGAGTCGTTAAATCACTGTGCGTGGACCGAGATTAAAGCAGTGAGAATGAGCCAGTTTAACCTTACTTTAATTTTTTTGTGGCTTTTTTCAGCAAGGCCCCGTCCTGCACCACCTGCTCCTTAACTTCCCAAGGCTCAGACTGGAGAGAGCCCAGGGCCGTTAGACCATTCCTGAAAGGGTTTTTAGTTGCCTGAGTTCACCTGAGGAGTTCAAGGGTTCGTTTCAGTGGGAGTTCAGGGACTGTGATCTTGAAGGATGTGGGCCTCGTTGTTTGAGACACATTTCAAATAAAATGTGTTTGCTTCTGCTTGTTAAGTAAGACACAGAGATGCATTTAAGAAGTTGTATATAACTAATCTGCTACCCTGGAATTGCTTCTGAAAGGGTTCTACACGGAGGCAACATGGGTTTATTTGCTTTAAGACACAGCCCAGTTTCCTTCCTACACCAGTACATACTGGGAGCAATGGCCTGGACATTTGTGGAGTTGTCTGGCGTAAAATCGGTGTAAAGTAAAAAGGGAGCCAGGCCAAAAAAAATAAAGATGCAAGAAGACAGGGCTGTTTCCATATTATAGTTCTCGTTTAAAAAATACCTCTCTAGCATAATAACAAGCAAAACTCACCACGTGAACTAAATTACTAAATTGGTATAAAATCTGTACTACATCTTTTGCTTCGTTTAGTGTTAAATTTTAATACTATTATTATAGATTAGTAATTCAGTGTAAGATCCAAGGAGGCACATTTTTTGACATAGTTATTTCATCCTTTACATGGTACAGAAAAAAGAATCCAGGAGATTGACAAACTAGACACCAAGAATCTTAGGATATTAAATTTAATTATAGATTACACAGAATATGATGTAAAAACAGCAATTTACTAGAATAATTATAACCTGCAAAATGTGAAAATAGTTTAGAAAATGGATTGTCATATTCTCTGACACAGCAATAGTCATGAAAGGTACACTTATAATATCATATGTTAATCTGTGTATTAACTATACTACCTGTCATTTAGCCAGGATTCCGAGACAGATTAAAGGCATTTATTTCTGAAGTGCCTGTGTTTAGATTCAATAAAGCTAAATAAACAGCTAGAGTGAAAACACTGTATCTCTTTCAACTACTGCATGGAGATCTATGCTGGATAAAGGCTTTGTCTATATGCTGTGAGTTTGTAATGAGAAGAGTAATTGAAAAACTGCAGAGAGCACAGTCCTGCAAGTGGGTGGTTCGACAACTGAAAATATTTCTTAGTGCCTTGTTAAATTTTGGAAATCAGACATGCCAACATCTCTTTCCTATTTCAGACCTAGATCATATTTAATCTGAATTCACGTTTTGCATTTTAAAAAACCCGTTTAGTTGTAATGGGGAAAGATAATCTGTAGAACTTTTTGTTACATAGTTCAACAGGAAATGTTGCAGGTGTCAAAGGATATGATGACCACAGCAATGTCAGCAGGTTTCATTTTTTTCCAGCCGTGTTTATGAAAGCAAAAAAAAAAAACAAAACAAAAAACCAAAACCAAAATCAACCCCGACATATTTTAGTTTCTTTTTGAATATACAGACTGGCCCAAACATAGACATTCTCTTTATCAATCTTATTGTTACAAAAACTGTACATTACAAACAGTATAGAAACAAACTGAAAGGAATGTGCCACACATCCTGGCTAATTTTCTATATGCAGTTTAAAAATACAGCCTACTCCCTTATAGTGCACAGTTATTGTGTAGATAGAGTACATCACTAGTTAAGTGGACATGATAGAAGAGTTCTAGTTTTCCTCAGCACAGAGAATAAGAGCCAGTTCTGCTCGGTAAAGCTTTCCTCCATCAGACAAGGCCATGATGCTTTTCTTGTACGTCGCAAGGTTGTTAATGTCTAATTCCTATTTAAAGAACAGATAATGATTTATAATCCTGTTTAGTTTACCAGCATGAACAAATTCACTTCCAATGGCAGAAAATGAGGGGAAAAAAAAAAAAAAGGCTATTCTCAGCCTGTCCAACAGTAACACATTGCAAATGTTGTTTATGTATTCGTATGTTATCCATATTATAGCCATATGTTCGATTGCTGATAGCTGATGTCTCAGAAGCAATCTTTTCACAGTGTCGCTCTATAATCACAACTCCCCTGGTTCAGGATTTACACTGCCATGACTTCTGCCCACATTTTTAGTTGTACTTTGACTTCAGGAATTATGACTTGGAAGCTCTATATTTATCTTAATTGGGTGGATTAAAGTGTCCTTAAAATCCAAATTAAATCTAATCTCTAAGGGGGAAAAAAAAGCCCTCTAGGATTACCTTTTTGTTCTTTTCACAGAGATCCTTCAGTAATGCGTCAAGTTCATGTTCATCTATGTAGCCGTTGCCATCCTGAAAAATAACATTAAGGATAACTTTAAACATTTATTTTTCATTTGAGAGGATATAGCTAGTTTTCCACAAATTCACAAAATAAGTGCCATCAAATGACACAATGGATAAAAAGTTTTTTTGAAGACTTACTTGATCATACATCTCAAAGGCTTTATTGAATTCTTTTGCGCACATTTTGACACCCTAAATGCCAAAATGAAAAAAAAAATAATCCATTAGTGACACCAGCTATGTGCGATGGTAACAGGTTACCTTAAGAATGTGAATTTTCATACCTGAAATTTAATAAGAAAATTTTCCTGTACAGGGAGTAGTCTTCGGAGAGAAAAAAAAACAAGGTCAATATATTTAACTGTTTCCATAGCATCAATTTGTACATAATATTTGTTATGAAAAGAGACAGAAGACATACCTGGCCAGTTCAGTAAGCTCCAACTTTCCATCATTGTTTGCATCAAACATCCTGAGCTGAAAGAATATAGAATTTTACATTACTAATCAAAATTAGCCAACATAATGAAGAAAACACTTCTTTGGAAAACTTAAATTCAATGAAATTTAGCCTTTATTTCATGCTGAAGTGATGGGCCCACGTTTTAATGTCACATTTGATGCGTTATACATTTAAAGTACTGAAGAAGTAATTTATAGTAATTAACTCTACTGCAAAAGCCTGATAAGAAGCCAGATGAACAAGTCAGGTTAACCTGCCATCAGGTACGTCTTAACCTGCCTACAGTGATGAATGTCCCATATGAGAAACGCACGTGTAATTTTTTATAAATGAGAGGAGTGTTGACATGATAACATTTTGCTTTTGACTTCATGTCATGATCCGATAATAGCATCGTTATTCTCTGTTCATACAGGTGAAACAACAGTCGGCTAAAGTTCAGTAGAATCCAAGGCATTCGGTTCCTTAGACAGAAAATAGACATTTCATTCAATTGGCTGCTAGGTCTAAATATTTAAGTAAAGATCAGGTTCTGTTTCTGTGATCTATTTCAAGAAAAGTGTGAACAGATGCTGTAGACGATCCCATTTTGTTGATGGCGTGGAAATGGGAAATTAAATGTCTCCAAATAATTATAATTAAATTACAGAAATAAATATATTAATGTAATTTGACAAAATATGTGAATGCTCTTTCTAATCATGTTTAATCATCCAGTTGTATTAAAGTGTTTTCCTTTGAGCCCTTGAAAGCATGAGCTCCTGCTGCCTGAGTGGCACAAACAGCTTAGATCCGCTATTAGAAGTAGATGGAGATATTACACCTGCGTGGGACTTCCTCTCCCAGTTTTTATGTCTCTATAGTTCCGTTTTTCTACTTTCAAGTATTATTTTGCCTTTGCTGTATAAAAAGAGTCACAAAAGCAGCAAACTGTACAAAAAATTGTTAGACGTTGTACTGAAAACACCACCACCCACACTCCATCCCATCACTTTCAATCACAGTAATTTTAGGTGTAATTTTTAGATAAGAGGGAAAGCGGCATCCTGTACTGAGATAAGTGTATATCCTTTTAAAGACAGAATTAATGCCGTGGAAAAAGAACCAATTTCACTTGGTTAATACACAATAAATGGCAAAGGAGCCCAGAAAAAGAGACCGATTCCATAAACATTTATTTCTACGTAACACCCTGGTTGCTTTTAACACTTCCTTTCCTTGTATAAAAGCATCTGCCTCGCACACATTTCCTATGCAAGGAGATTTGCATTTGGGGGAGGTACGCAGTGGCAGCGGTGAAGTCGACGTATTTTGTATTTTGACGGGTTGTTAGCGGCTGGCTGTGCCTGCCGGCAGCTGCTCAGCGCCGTGTGTTTTCTTTTAGTCGTCTTTTCTGGTTTCTGAGGAGATTACAGGAGAGCTGGCTTTATAATTTCTCTCTTACTGCTGTTAACTCTTTGTCACCGTGTCCCTCTGCAGAGGCCAGAACTTAGAGCACGCTTTAACACGAAGGCTAAAAAGGTCCCTGAATGAAAAGGGTATTTTTTATCTTCACCAGTGGATAACCAGTGACAATTCCAGTTAAATGGTTTATACTGGTACAACAAACCAGAAGACATTTTCCAGGAGAAGCACAAATTTTGATCAGACATTCTCTGGCCAATTTGAGGGCTAGCGTGCTTACCTCGCACGTTTTTGATTGCCAAAAATATTTTATGATGAAACCAAGTTAGTAAAACAAAAAATGGAGTGTTACACATTTCCTGAAGACAAGAATTCTTTGAAAAAAAGAATTCTTTGAAAAAAGACAAGAGTCTTTTTTTTTATTATTTTTCTTGAAACGTCCACTCAGAAGCCAATACTGATCCCTGCCATGGAGCACCACAGCTGTGGGATGGAAGGAGTGCCCCAAGGATGGGCTGATTTAAGGCCGGGGAGGTGACAGTTTTGTTCTAGTGTTTATCTGAAACATCAGTTTCTCCTTCTTGAAGGGGGGAAGAAGGAAAAAGTGAGATGTTTGTAAATCTGGTAAGAAGCCACCGTGCAGTGATGGCTTTTAAAACAAGAGACAGACACTACAGCACTGAAAGAAGGCAAAACATAGAAAGTAACCCCAAATTAATTTGATCTAAACGTAATAGTATAATTATGATGGGTACAATTTTTCTCCTATGAACTGTGGAGGCTTCAGTTTTACAACTAACTCACAGGGAAGCATAACAGGGGAAAATAGTATGGTGTGGTCTGGTATTATACAAATACCAAGAAGATTCAGAATTCCTGAGCTTTTTTTTTTTTTTTTAAGCAGCACTGAAAACTGCCCATCAAAGCTCTGTAGCTGCAGAAGTATTCGCAGTGCTGGATGCCACAGTCGCCTCTCTGTTGCAATGACATAGTTCGCCTAATTAGGACCTGGTGGGGCTCCAAGTCATTTGGAGCCTTCCAGTGGCTAAAGATAAACAGAGTTGGGATTAATCCACTCTTGATGAAATATGCCAGTAAATAATCTTACCATTATTTCTGTGTATTCCGTTAGCTTTGAGTCTTCAATCTGCTTATTTGCTTTCTGTAGTAAATCTTTCAAGAAGCTCTGTTAAAATAAATAAAAGAGTAATAGGTGAATTTTTATCTACAGTATAAAATGCTTGACTCGCTAACTTCAGATGAAAGTAATGGGAAATACTATTTTACTCCCACTTTAGTATTTACTGCTGAAGTTCCAAATAAGTATGAAAAGAAGTAGTAATTAACAGCTAAGAATATAACAGTTTCTTTTGATCGATTCAAGTATACTGCACAGTTTTATTTGGAAAAAGTGACTCATAAAACTTTCTGCATTGTGTGCCATTTGTTGTATTGTGCATTTGGAAAAAATAGTTTGGCTTTCAAGTATACTGCTTCCTAATCAGCTCTATCAGTAAACTAAACTAATTAACATTGAGTCTCCTTGAAAACTGGGATGCCTAATCACTTCTTGCAACATAGGAACAATTTTACAGAAACGATCAATGATTAATCGAGTTTTCTCCTTGCCTATGGCAGTACCCGGTGCTAGAAGTGAATGTTAACCTATGTTGCTCCTTCCTACCTTGTATTTTAAATGTGTGCAGCCGGTTTCATTGGATCTTTTTTGAATGAGAATTTGATATAGTATCACATGATTTTGAATGAGAATTTGATACAGTATCACATGACTTTAGGCACCAGCCATTCTTACTTTAAAAAATAAGATTTTTTCCACATGTTCAGGGGTTTAAATTTCTGTACTAGATCTGAGATGTCTGTATGCCTGTCAACGCTTAATGAAGTACCTAATTACTGTCATCAGTTGGGGTGTCATTATCTTTCTGGAATTTTGGGCCACATTTCAAGACAGAAAATGGAGTAGCTCTTAAGAAATTCTGTGTGTACGTAGATGACTTTCTTGAACTTGAATGCAGCCATGTCAATAGTCATATGATTAATACTTAGTTAAGTATTAGGAAGAACTAACTTGATTAGTTAAGTATTAGGAAGAACTTAATAGTTCTTCCAGTCTGGCCCCCTCCATGCTGGAAGGCCTTCCTGGTAGCTTGTATGTGAAGAACATGACTGAAATGTTGTAAATGGATGTTATAGATCTATGTTTAATCTTGTGTGCTTTGATGGAAAATAGATCTGGAAAGGGCATTGAAAGGCTGTCCAGTCCATCTCCATGTCTCAGGACAGGATCATCTATATCTAAACTTCCTGAGTTACTGTCTGATCTGAGCTGCTGCCAAACCCTTCCTAAATACAGGCAGTGATGGAGAGTCTGCCTCCCCCTTAGGCAACGTATTCCACTGCTGTTACTATTGTTAGAAAGTTTTCCTGATTTCCAGCTTAAATTTCTCTTACAAAGTTGTAAGTGGGTGTACTCCTCACATAGCAAATACTTAAAATGTTTGAGCTTATCAAGATATACTGATCTAAAAATAAAACTGGACATTTATGCCTTATTTTCAACACATTAAAAGGACCTGTTTCTCTGAGGCAGACAAAATCTCGTAGCACAAGAGAGATGGGATCATTAGGGGTCCTGTTAAAATGTCTTCATTCTTCAGCTGGTCCTCAATCAGCCCTGCCTTTTTAAAGTCTATTTTAAATTATAGCAGCTGGCAACAGTCCTTAAGGCATTGGCTAACAGCTGGAGAGTTCTCAAGTCCTACATGCATGGCCTTCTCCCGATCCTACCAACTTAAGATACACCAACCTGCGACCAGCATCTCTCCTATGAGGAAGGGCTGAGAGAACTGGGACTGTTCAGCCTGGAGAAGAGAAGGCTTGAGGGGACCTCATCAATGTATATAAATACTTCAAGGAAGGGTGCAAAGAGGACGGAGCCAGGCTGTGTCCCAGTGGCAGGACAAGAGGCAGTGGGCACAAACTGAAACATGGGAGGTTCCCTCTGAACATAGAATCATAGAATGGTTTAGGTTGGAAAGGACCTTGAAGATCATCAAGTTCCAACCCCCCTGCCATAGGCAGGGACACCTCCCACTAGACCAGGTTGCCCAAGGCCACGTCCAGCCTGGCCTTGAACACCTCCAGGGATGGGGCCTCAACAACCTCAACAACATCAGGAAACACTTTTTCACTGCAAGAATGACCGAGCACAGGCACAGGTTGCCTAGAACGGTTGTGGAGTCTTCACCCTTGGAGATACTCAGGAGCCATCTGGACATAGTCCTGGGCAACTCGCTCTACGTGGCCCTGCTTGAGCAGGGGGGTTGGACCAGGTGACCTCCAGAGATCCCTTCCAACCACTCTGATTCTGTAACGCTGTGATTCAGCATCTACAAATCTCTGTTAGTTTTATGACTCTGGTTTTAAGGTTTGTTAACGGTGCAATGCTGAAATGGCTAATGGAATAATCTCAATTCTGCTCTTATTTGTGTATATTAAAGCTGATTCCAAAATCCCACCAAGGTGACCAAGCAGGGGCAACACAATTCCAGCTGTGTGAGCCTAGAAAACCGTAGGGTGATGTAATACTTAAGAGAGCATGATCTGTCCAGCAGCATAGTGATCAGTGGTAGGGATGCCCTTAGGAATAAAAAACAACAAAACAGCCCTCCTCCCTAATATACCAAAAAAAGAACAACATAGCTTTCAGAGGCCTATCTTGCTTTCTTAATCTTTCTTACTTCGAAGCTAGAGTACCCGCTACCTTGAGTCACTTGAGACAAATATTGATCTGAATTAAAGCACACTTTAAAAAGCGTTGATCAGATTAGACTTTCACTTTAAATAATTTACTGGCGATAAAAACATCAGCTAATCATATTGCTTTTCCGTCATGTTTGGAATGCAAAAACATGCATCTGAAGAAACAGATAGCAGCGCAGGCAGTAATCCAACGCCCGTTCTCACGTCGTGCATAACCGTAGGTGTTGGTTTACCTTAAGTTCCTCAGAATCAATGAAGCCACTGTGGTCGCTGTCATACTTTCTCCATGTCTGCAATCAGAACGTGACTGCTTTAGTGATATATTTATGGCAAGCGGGTCTCGGATGATTTTACCAAAGGCAACTTTTCATACTGTACCTGCATAAAGTCTTCACTTGACTTTAGCTGCTGGCACCTGAAGAACAACAGGAAATTCTCTTCCGTCGGTAATATCTGAGCAAGCTGTAACAGAATTTAAGAAAGATTAAATTTTGACTCTTCATTAGGCCAGCTGAGCCTGTAAAAGAGTGTGAAACTTTTTAAAAGAGTATGAAATTCTTTGTGCTTATGCTGCCCTATTTTGGCCCCACAGGAAGCTTCATCCTCTTAGTTGAAATGTTTGGAAGATGCCTCTGAAAGGCTTCTGGCTTGCAGCTTTGCCATATTCATCAAGGTCAAACAGAACTGAGATCCGAGAAAAGGGAGTGAAACAGCACTTTACTGAAGGGGGAGCTGGCGAAAGAGGGGAAAAAAATTCACCCCTGCAGAGTTAGGATCTGCAGTGAAAACCTTGGAATCAGCACGAAGGGAAAGCATAACACAAGGAGGTTTAGAGGGTAAGTGTGAAGGACCATGAATTAAGAAAGTGAGGAAGATAGACTACTCACAGGTACTGAGAAAGAGGAGAAAGAAACACTGACATGAAGAACACGTGTGTAAGGTAAACAGAAAAATATATGGAAACGCCAGAAGGAAAAAAGAAAGTGGGAAGGGCAAGGGGATGGCAACTGGGGAGCATGTCAAGCAGAGAGATGTGTTCAAGAAGAGCTATAAATACCAGAAAGACATCAAAAGGGCTTCTAGCCCTGCAAAATCAGGGGTGGTTCTTCAAGAGCCTCTGCTCTACAAAAGGCTTTTTTAAAATCAGACATTATTGTACTGATTATTGAAAATGTTCATTTACTATAACTCAATTTTGGCAAGTGACAAATGTAGAAGATGGAGAGTATGCTGTATAATTTAATGTAAAATCATGATTTGTTTTTAACAAAAGCCCAATATTTTTTTCTGTCTTCAAAATGTATGAAATGTGTTTTGATTAAAGAAAACTTTTTTACTTGAAGAATAGACCAGCTGTGCTTACTAGGAAAAGAAAGTGGAGAAAGACAGACTTCTTAGCTGCATTCTTTTATGAAAAATGACATCTGCAGGCTTCCTGGAGCCCCATCTTAAAATTTTGATTCAAATTTTTGGTTTTCTGCATTCATTTCCCACCCTCAAATCTCTCATTCTCTCTGTTTCAGTGCTATAGCCTAATTGCTCAGGCTTTTTTATTAGGTTCCAGCGGTGCCGTAGGTGGCTTCAGCTCTCCCTCTTACTCTACAGGCACAAGGGGATGGCGACAGATCTCTTGCTTCTCTAAAATTGTCTGTGCAAGGAATCAGTTATATTCTTCATGTGTTGGTACAAGTGAAAAGACACATCAGAACACTCTTCTTACAGAAATGGAGCAGCTGATAACAGACTGTCAGGGCATTCTGAGGCCTTTTACTAAACGGCTGAACACCAAACCCAATCAACTTAAACAACGTGTGTTTGTCAGCAGCTTTCGAAACCCACTCCATTATAAATAGCATATACATGTGTGGGTAAGTACATGTTCATACGTATGAAATAGCTAAATGTGTGTAACTTAGTACTGATTTATGGAAAAATTCCTTTATTTCTCCCATGACAGGGGAGCTTTGATTTTAGAGTAAATCAACATTCCTACTCAATAACAAATCCTGAATGGAAGAACTGGTTATAATAAGAAGAAGCAGAGCTTGGGGGAAGGGACTGATTATGACAGTGGGGAAGGGTTTATATGTGTGGGAATTATAAATAAGAGCTAGTTTCTGGGACCTCTATAGCTAAATTTGGTGAATTTTGCAAGGATACTGTAAAATAGTACAAGGTGCAAGGGTAAACGTAAAATAGTAACATTCCAAAGAATCATTAACAGCTTACTAGCAGTACCAAACAGTATTTGAGGTACAGAATATATTACTGGAAGAAAATTACCTTATTTTAAGCTATACCTCTCACCCTTTGCAGGTCTCAGGGGAAAGCATAGGCTTTTGCGTTACAAAGATTAGTAGCTCAATATCCAATATTAGCTCAGGCTTCTGCCAAAAAATGCCTTTTGTGTTTTCTTTCTTTCGTACCCTTTAGTGTAACAGAAACAATATAGCTAAAGGGAAGTCCAGTTCTCCAAGCTCATGCCTCAAATAGCATTAAATTGCTTCTTTTTTTGTGGAAAACTCTGCATTATTAAGGGAGGAGGAGATTGTGTGGAAACTGGCTCAGCTTCCCAGTCCCAGTTATACCACTAAGAGAGGAAGGATGGAAACCTGGTGCTATTTCTAATGACAACTTCTTTGTGAGGACAACCATAGGGGGACTCTGTGAGCACGTCTGAATAAGAGCGCAGACTGCTTCGAGTGCATCTATGGCAGCAGTAGCAGTTTAGTGAGCATTTCTGTGAGCTCTGCTGCTTTTATGGAGGATGTTGGCTATTTCTGCGTCGTGAGTAATAGAGGACAACCACAAAGCCTGAAGACTGGCTTGATTCCTCTCTGCTCAGTGCAGGCTGAGGTACGTCTTTATAACTTACCTAGCAGAAAAAATACTCTCAGTACTTAAAACAATATCAGAACTATTTCCTATAAATCATTTTCTAAGCAAATTCTGTTGTTATTTAATCCTTTTTAAAATTCTTTTCTCCTAATACAGTGAATTTGCTCTTTAAAATCCTACAATAGACAACAGGAGTACAAAGAATACTTTAGGCTAATAAGTAGTTATTTTTACGGTGTGAGTAAGCTTCAAATAATTTGAATGTGGAGTTACCACAGTCCTGAGTTTCAAAACCTTGGCTTTAGCATCCGCATTTTAGTGAAAGCGTTGGTCTGAATGAGTACAAAAGGTGAAAGAAAGGTCCCTTACGCAATGACAAGCAAGTGGACAGGTCAGACTCTGCCTTTAGCTGGAGGGCACTGGATAAAAGCTAGTGAACTAACCGCAGTGTGATTGCAAAGACAGAATTGACACTTAATCTGAGCTGAAAATCCACTCCTTCCTCTGTGAAGCCACCCAGGCCTCCTCTTTATCTCACTCAACAGACCTTTCCTGAAAACTCATTATTCACCAGGATATTTTCCGTCAGATGCTGGGGTGTTCATGATGATGGCTGGGAGTCTCAACGGCGTTATATAATTTCTTTTTAAAGAACATTCATACACTTCTTCAGAAAAACTATTTCATGTACTATGTAAATGGGAGCAATCTGGAATTACTGGACATTTTATTTATAAGGAAGGAGAATCAACTCCAAATACCAACTTTAATATCATCCTGCTCTGCACGTACAACACATTTCATCTGAGTCCCATCAGCACTTTCCAAATCAAGCTTCATGCTGATGTCAGTGAAATAAAATATAGCTATTGGGTTAGAAAACTGCTATATTAAGGGAGAAAGTCCCTTCAGCCACTGAACTGCGTACTGTCACTATTCGACGGCTTCTGTGGATGCTGAGCATGCTTGGCACTTCACTGGGGGTGGTGAGCACTGCACCGTATCAGGCCCTATCGGATTTGCTCACCTTTACCCATTAAGTCAAGAGCAGAATCAGAAATAGAATTTGAAAGGTAAAACTTTCAGTTATCTTCCCTAAGCAAAGAAAGATAGTCTTTTTCAGGCACTGTCTATACATTCTTCTTGCATCCAATGCTTGCTACCACACATATTCAAAAATATGAAATTAAATAGGATCCTTCAATACCAAATGAATAAGCATTTGTTAGTCCAAACCCAAAGAATTCGTTAGTCCAAGTAAACACTAGTTCTTTTTAGATGCAGAACTATTTGTTCAATGCTAAGTATTGTCAAAAGATGCATTTTAAAAAATCAATTATAGCTGCAAGTGAAACAAACTGTTCGTATTTCCATGGTAGAGTCATAATTACATACGCATTTAAACAAGTATATGCAATTCAGACACATGACAGAGGAGAAAAAATAACCTGAAATCATCTATTATATCAGCAGTGATACTTCCTATTGACTTTTACAGATTCTATTCAGTCCTCTATTTTAAAATTAGCTACTGACCCAAAGTTGGTCACAGTAGAAATTTTGCAGACCTGGCTTGTTTCCAGCTGTTTCTTAATTAGCTCTCTAGGTCAGATTCCTTATTATCAGAAAAAAAAAGTATATAATAGCATTTCATAATAAAACCGCAGTCTCGCTGCACTCAGAGTGACATAAATGAGTTGTAGATTTAGGCTTGAAAAAGTGACTTCTCAAGCTGTAACCCAGCGAACTCTCCTTTTTGACTTGCAGCACTCAACAGTGAAAGGAAGAAAAACCACAACATTTCCCCCCGTCCTAGCAAGATGTCTAAATTATACAATTGTTGAGCTGCTGTATGTGTAGAAGGGGTTGGTTATCTTTGCCCTCTTAAGAAAGTGGGTGTAAGGAATAGGGAAATTTTCTGCCTGAAGTTCTGTTACAGTTCAAGAAAGGAATTCGTAAGAAATCATGATCCTTCACAAGCTGGATCACAACTACTGTTAAAATTTTGTTTAATTTTAATGTGATTAACCTGCTCTCTTACCATATATGTACTTTTTAGAATAGACTGCATACAGCAACTGCCCAATTGCATTCACTTATGCGTTAACCTAAGAGTGGTGACAGAGCATTAGTTCAAAATCGTAAGTAGAAATAAATCAGATTTACCTTTCACAATTTAAATTTCTAAATAAAGTTCTTATCTGCTTTGCAGGAAAACTAAATTGCTGTTGCTGCTTATTTGTACAGAATAAACTGTGCAAAGTTAAGTGAAGTATAGTGAAATGTCTGTAGAGGGGTAAGTAACACCTTACTTTTTGTTAATGAAAAAATTTCATTAGCGAAAAAAATACCAAAGGTCTTAAGACAGAAGGAGAAATTTCCTGTGTTACTAAAAATCCAAAATATTTGCATATTATGCTCACATTGTTCTGCACTAAATGTGTTTTCTACAAGTAAACATGTCAGTCTTTTGTTATAAAGTAACCATCTTACCTCCACTATTCCTATTTTTCCATCAGTAGTTTTCCCATATTGGTCCACAAAAGCTTTCATTTCAGGTGTTAAATCCTATAAAGTTACAATGAGAGAACCATTACTTTAAGGTACAGAGAAACATATATAAACTTACTTGAATATTCTATTAGTTGTCAAATAATATACTACTTTTAATGAATTACACTTACTGCAGGTAGATTCCTCAAGTTTAAATGAGTATTTTTTTTCTCATGAATAATGTCATTGTGATTTTACTTCCTAAGGATTTGTATTATAGTCAGTGTGAATGATTGGCATCTAAATACTTAGAACTCCTATTTTAGTTTACAGGATGAAAAATTATAAAGACAGATGTGTTGGAAGATGCGTGTAACAGCTCCTTTGTTTAAGAGGGTGACAGTGAAGTTCATAGGCAATTATTACTCAATTTTCTCAGTTTTCATTTTTAAATTAGCAACTTGAAGGCAGTGCAAAATCTTTCAAAATAATGAACATCTCAGTATAATACATCTGAACACCAAAATAGCCTATCCACGTCTTTGAGTTGATTTTTCCCAAACAATGGATGCTATTTTAGCCTTAAAAGAACTCATCACGATATCATATTTTTCACTGTTTGGTATTTGGTTATCATAGAAACAGAGTCAAAATGTCACTGCTGAAATGTAGAGAGGCAGATTTAGGGGGGAGAATACTTTGTGCAGTACGTCAAATCTGACAGAGTAAAGCCTGCATAATTGTTCTTCATATAAATTATGGTCCCTGCTATACCTCTGTTCTCTAAAGGCTATTTTCACTCTAGGCTACGGCAAAGGTGCCAGGCTTGGAGTGAATATCAAAATATTTGATTTCACGCTTCAACTTGACTTGCCTTGCTTTAATATGAGCTGCCATGGACCTTCAATACTGATAAAACTTTTAACTTTCTTTGTATTTCTTATAGGTGTGAGCTAGTAAAACCATGCAGCAAGAATCAGTTATATTATATGACTACAATTATATTAAAATAATGGACAATTCTGTAATGGACAATTCTATGGTTATAGGTGAAGACACAGCAGACTGTGGAAATTAAAGGTTTAGCTGCTATAATAGATATAATTGTATAGGACCTAAGTGATTCTCTCACTGGAGACACAGGGAATCTCAGCTGTACAAAGTCTGTTGTAATTTGTCCCAAATTTCAACTACCAAAGCTAACTGAAATGTCAGTTCCTTGTAGCTGATACAGTCATGGCCTAGTATCCTATTTCTGTCAAAGTCATCCATGGCAGGTTAGTAATTTGCCGTGGCTTTAATTAGAGATGTGGTTATTAATACAATGCACTTCAATGTCACCTTTCATCTGATGATCCCAAAGTGGGGACAAGTTTGCTTAGCAGATAGAATGGAGAATTTAGACACCTGGATTTTAATTAGTCCTGGTTAAATATTTTACTAATCTTTCTAGCAGGAGCTCCGCAGCGGCAGACAGTGTCCAGCCGTTGAAGGAGACACAGCCGGTTACGGGTTAGAACAGGATGCTCATCCTCTAGTATGTTATTCATAAAGCAAGGGTTTTTTTGGTGTTCTCTTCACCTGCTCTTGAGCTGCTTGATGAGTTATTCAAGTTATGTTATTCAAATAAATGTTTTCAGTCAAAAAAAACTTGCCTAAAGTTAACTAAGTCTAGTCTTAAACTTGATAAAGATGCAGCGCTCAATGTTTCAAATTAAGAAACTAGCGCTTCACGCCTCAGTCTCCCCTTTTAAAACATGAGACACTTATCCAACCAAGTGGAGCTGTAGAAAAAAAGCTTTCTTTGATAGGATTTGAAAATGTAAGGATAGATGGCACTACAGAAACACTTACGTGACTGTATTCATAAACATCTATTAAATCACATATTTCTGGGCAGAAATATTGTCATTGTCCACATATGCAGAGAAAGTGAAAAACAGATGTGGAATAGCTCAGGCAAGACCCTTTATCAACTTCTGTGTTACTCACTTTTACCCCACAGTTTCTTCTGGCAATTGGCATACTCTTAATAGAGAAGGTATTGCATGAACATGGGGCACAATAGATGGAAGCTATTCTTATATACTTATACAGCTTTTATCTTTAAAAAAGAGGCAGTTCTTTCAACATGTCTGAAAGCGTATCAGATTGATTCATTATCTACCACAGTGCACGGAGTGAAAAGACAAATTGTTATCAAAGAAAAGCTGAAGCCCTAAAACCTCCCAGTACACATCCACCCTTTGGGGCTAGCAGGAATCGAGCTGCATGCTCCATCTGAGAAAAAGCAACTGTGAAAGTACAAGCTTACTGAGTGGATTAATAAAAGCATTAGAATTAGAACATAATTAGAACAGTTCTGTAGTTGGGAAGAATATCGGGAGATGTTAAACCACCCTATTCAATGAGAGAATCAGTGTGATTCTGTAATGCGTATGGCATGACTGATGTAAAATCCAGCTATGAAGAATGCATAATTGAATATTTCAAAAATAGTGAGCAGGAGAGTGACCTGAAATGCAGAAGTTAATGATGACAAAGAAGCTTTGGGGTGTTAAAAGAAGGACAGCCGAGGAAATGACATATAACCTACACTAGTTTCTCAATGTGTCCCTTCTGGCAAAAGAATAGAAATTCAAAGCTACAGAATTAGTATCCCGTGAGACAAGACACGAACTAATGAGATGCTTGTTTGGCAAATGAGCCTTCAAATCCAAGAATCAGCTTAGATTTGAGACCTAAGATGACATAAATCCATACTCCAGAAAAAGACTTGAGGGATGAAGGTAACATCGACCAAAGGCAGAGCCAATGGAACAAGTACTGAATTTGATGTTGCTACTGCACGTTGCTCTTTTCAGCTGAACGCTCCAAAATTAGGTTTGGATCAGAGAACTGGGAAAGGGAAACTTGATTAAACACCTGAGCATTTTTAAAACATAGTGTGAGATGCAAGCAGAGGTTATTATTTTTTCTTTAAAAAAGGCATAAATGATGAAATTTGTAGCAGATAATAATAAGGCTTTTCTGTGTCACATTGAGCAGGCTCTGTTTTTAAGAAGAGATGCACACTTACTTTGAGACTAAAAAGAATCTGATCTTAAAATGAGATACTTTTTCCTTGAGCTTCTAGTTATTTTTTAAACTACTGAATAATAAATCAGCACTTCAACTAAGAATGCCATTCGTACTAAATATACACAGGCTTTAATATCTTCTTTCTAATGGACATCCTTAAGTTTCCTGCACTTCAATCTAGAAGAGAGATTTGTTCTGTTGCAATACTTGAAAGGTATTGAAGTTGTGTTTGATCTTTTCTGTGGGGGAAAAAAATCCCTCTAAAAAACACACAAAACACACTCCTTTCCCAATGTTCTGGGGTTTTTTTGGTTTGTTTTTTTTTTTTTTCTTCAGTTGGTTTGTTTTATAAATTTAATTTAAACTTACTTACACTCATGAAAATGAGTGGTTACACCAACGGCTGTAAGAAGAATTAACTGGTACCAAGACTGCAGTAACATTAGAAGCATTGCTGGGAGACAGATTTTCAGATGCATGAAGTTTACACTCATAAAATTAATAAAATACAACTTTCCACAAAATGAATTAATATACATATTATTTTCATTTACTTCTAAAATATACAGCAACTTTTAAAGCAAAATTAATTATTGAAAAGCCATAGCTTGATTTGGAGGTATTCTTATATGAAGCAGCTATTTATTTCCCCCATGCACACATGCCATCGAGTTAAATTATAATTTTATTTTCAGTTACTTCAGAAGTCTTTTAGCATAGATTGATTTCAATTGAATTCATTAGGTTATGTATTTGAGTTTGGTGCTAAGTGGCCTGTTTTAGAAACCAATTATTTTAAAAGCAATTTATTTCTTTAAAAGGTTCATTTTGGGTTTAATTCAAATCTTTACATGGAATCTTTCTTTCATTTCTTTCTTTTTTTCCTTTCTTTCTCTGTTTTTGGTTTTTGTGGTGGGTTTTTTTTTGGTTTTTTTTTCCCCCCATGTGGGTTTAGTTTGGAGGAAATTTATAACTCGTGCACAGAATTGTTTTGGCAGCATTGTCAAAAACTTTGGTGTCCCTCTGAACAGTTTAAACTACCAGGGTTTGGTACTCATACTCCTGGTGTACAAAACCTGTGAAGGGCAAAAAGTGGTTAGCAATCATCTGCAGATCTATTTGCTGACCACCAAGGGGCAGAAATGCATTTCAGCCTGTACTGCCCATTAGGTACAAAACTAAAACAGAGTCCAACTAACTTGGAGTGTTGTTTTTTCTTTTCTTTTTTTTTCTTTTTTTTTGTTCTTTCTTTTTAGTATCGGTACATATCTGGCTCAGGTAAGATTAATTGCAATGGGATAAGGTTCCATGCAAGACAAAAAGAACACGTCCATGCATTTCTTCACTTTTCTTTTTAAGCACTGTAAGAAGCATCAGCTCATAGCCTGGCAAGATGTGAGTGGGACCTGCTCTGTGGGGAGGTGGACTCTGCCCTCGCCTTTCCAAAGCAGACGGTTTATTTCATTTGCAACCTGCTGATTTCTAACCGAGCTACTTCCCTTTGCCTGGTGAGGCAAGTGCATGAACCGTGTGACGGCAACAGAGGACAGAAGGAAGCGGGGCACTGGAGTTTGCTCAAGAAAACTCTTCTTTCCCGGAGAAGATGGAAAAGTGGGGCAAAACGTTAACCTACCAAGCCTGCCTTCTTCCGCGCCTGCTGCAGCTCCTGGATGAAGTTTTGTAGCTCCTTCCCATCCATGTACCCATTGCCTACAACAGAAAGAGTTACGGTTGCGGTCACCGCTCCCTCCAAACTCTCTCCGCTCTTCAGCGCTGGCAGGGACGTCTCCGACCCTTCTGCTCCCTCCCGGCGGAGCGGCTCCCTGCGCGCCTCGCCCGGCACCGACCCCAGCCCCTGACGACTCCGGGGCGGCGGGCGCGGAGCGGGGCCGGGACCGGGGCTGCTTTCGGGCGGGGAGCGGTGGGGTCCCCCCAACAGCCTCCCACGGGCCTGCCCCCCTCCGCCCCCCGCGCCCCCGCCGCCCCGGGGGGAAAGGAGTCACCGTCGGAGTCGTAGTGGTGCCAGATCTCGAAGAACTGGGCGGCCGAGATCTCCACGCCCTGCAGGTGGGTCTCCGCCGTCATGGTGGGGGCGCGGAGGGGCGCGGA